>CP125976.1:77669427-77879897 GCA_030063025.1 Avena longiglumis | reverse complement strand
AGGAAGCTAGGGAGAGAGGGAAAGGGCTCACCGAGTTCGCTGCACTTCGCCGATGCTCGACGTGTTCTTGTCTGATGAAGGGGAGCTCGAGATCAACCGGGATTCCTCGCCGTAGTTGTCATCGGCGTCTGATGCTTGATGTCGTTGTCGAAGGCGAGCCTATGGGTCCTGCGCGAGTTAATGGCGAGCACCTGGATGTTCACAAGGCACATGCGAACAAAATGGCATGAGGATCTGGTCGAGGCGCGCACGGGTTCAAGCGATGAGGCTCACCGGAGTTGCTTGCAGACGGCGGTGCTGTCAGTTGACATCGTTGCCGGCGCTGTGGGTCAAGCGCGGACAAGTCAAAGGCACTGGAAGATGCGTTTGGAAGAGGGGAGCAGGCTGGAGTGGTTGAGGGGACAAGGGGCAGCAGGGTTCGGCGAATCGGCCAGAACTTGTCGGGCAGTGAGCCAGAGAAAGTGGGACGGCCTGGGGGCGCGCTAAGGTGGGGAACTGAGGGGGAAACGTAGAGGAAACTCAGGTGAATAAGAGGGTGTGGTTAGGGGGAGGGTTAACTGCGCCGGTAATGCGAATTAAGCCGTGTCTTAATCGCCTGCAACGGCCGGTGAGGTGAGGGGCGTAGTCAGCGGGGTGGGTGGAAACGATGACTGGGAAGGTGGGGTCGTCTGGCAGCGAGAGAGAAAGAGAGGGAATGGGGTCCACACGTCGGCGACTCTACGGGTTCTTTCTCCGGTGAAAAACGATTCGTTCGTGTGAGAGGGAGAGGTGGGCTGGCTGGGCCTTGTTGGGCTAGGCTAGTTGGGCTGGGTCTTTTACCTTTTTTTTTGTTCTGTTTGTTTTTCTTTTTCCTTTTTCCTTTATTCTGTTTTGTTTTTATTTACTCAATTCAAGCACCCATTTGAATTCAAAACTTTGTCAAAATTTGTGTACGTTTAAATGTGGATTTGTAATATATTCTGATGTCAATTTTTTGAAATAAAACTTTATTCTTTTTAGGGTCTTTTATTTATTTGATTAGGCCCTTGTTTTAATTCAAATAGGATTTAATAATATTTTCAAACACCATTTAAGTTTCTAAAAACTTTCCAAATCTTTTCAGTAGGTTTTTATTTGATCAATAGGGTGTCAAATAATTCATCTTGAATTATTTGGAAAAAATTATATGATTTATTAATCATTTAGGATTGGGTATTTGTTTCAATTCCAATGGAATTAAATATAGTTTTATTTCCCCAATTTTTATTTGGAAGTTTTCTTTAATCTTAATTAGGTTGAATTAAACAACTTTTATTTCACTTGGGTAAATTCCAAAATATTATTTTCCCAATTTTTAGTCAATTATTTCTAATAGGGGTTTTGTCTTTATTCAAATGGAATTTGGTTTAAGCCCTTTTATTTTATTTGGGAATTATTTATCCTTTTATTTTATTTGGATTTGGATTCCATTCGTTCTATTTGCTTATGGTCTTTGCCAAGATTTAATTTGGTCTTTAAATATTCTTTATTTAATATTTCTTTCTTCATCTTATAAAATCCATATTTTTTGTTTAGAGATCCAAACTTGGTGATTCCAATTTGTAAAATCTTATTTGAAATTTATTTATCCTTTTAATATCTTTAGGATTAATTGCTCACCACTTTGTATGGATTTTAGATAAGGGCTTTATTAGCTTTGGAAATTACTTTTCCTTATCTTATTAAATTCATAAGATTTTATTTATGGTTCCAATTTAAGTGAAACCAATTTATATGGTTTTATAATATTTCTATTTGATCATTCTTGATCTTTTGTAAATGTTTGTTGGCAAATTTTTATATGGATCAAATTCATAGGCTTGGAGATAACTTGGAAATGATTTTTATTCCATTAGGGTTTAGGGTTTGGATTTATTTTCCAAGTGTTTAAATTTCCAGATACATTCATTAAAGAATGCATTTTGCTTGATTTGAATTTTGTTGAATTCAAACTTTAATTAAAGTTTGTTCAAGATGGGATTTTAAGTTTCCTTTTAAAAACAAAAGTTTCTTTTCACCCTGATTTTCAATAATATTTTATTTTATTTTATTTATTTTTCACATTACAAGATTTGGAAAATCTTGGGATGTGACAGGCTACCACCCTTAAAATAAATCTCGTCCCGAGATTTGGGGAGGCTAGGGGTTACAAGTTGGCTCAAAACAACTAGGGTACTACCACCCTTAAAAATTTACAACTAAATTACATCTTGGCTTGCTTGGGATCTTGTTGAAATCTCTCTGGGCAAACATCTGCATAGTGTCCTTTGTTTCCACACTTGAAACATGTGACAAGGCTGAGATACTTCATAGGATTGTTTATCTTATGCTTCATCTTTTCTAGACAATTGCTTGCATAATGTCCTGGTTCTTTGTATTGGAAACACATCACTTGGCTATTATCTTTCTTCTTCTTGGGTATCAATTCTTCTTGTTTATTTCCTTGGTTCTTCTTCTTTTCTGGGCATTCATTGGCATAGTGTCCCATCTCTTTGCAAGTGTAACATTGCACATGGCTTTTATCCTTCTTTTTCTTGGGTTTCTCCAAAGCTAGAAATGCTTCTAATTCATGTTCTTCATATGTTATCACAAAGGTAGGAATGTCTACTGGTCTCCTTGACCTTTTATTATTCTTTGGGTAATACATATGTCTCCTTTTTGGTCCTTTAAATTGAGTCTTGTTGCTGGGAGGTACAAGCTGAGATTTTCCTTTGTCTTCATCCTTCTTGGTAGACTTGGCTCTCTCATGGTAGTCTGCAATCAGTTGTTGCACTCCACCTTGTTTCCTTTGTTCAACTATGGAATAGATGGGGCATTGGATAGGGACATGATTGTTTCCTTCACATAGGTAACAAGTAGCTTGGGTTGTGGGGCATTGGTCAGCTGGATGTTTCTCTTCACAGTTGGGGCATTGATCTTCATGATCCTTGGAAGTGTGATTCTTGTCTCCACAAATATTACAAGATTGGGTTCCTTCTAGAATAACATCCTTGTCATCCTTGTTGTCACAAGCTCCTTGGGAAGAGTTGTCTCCCATGTTGGTCATTTGAGTAGCCACCCCTTGCAACAATTGGGATTTAAGTTTCAAAATCCTTTGTATGGCTGGGTCTAATCCATTGTTGTTGTCTAAAAGCTGAGTTGTCACTTGGCTCAACTGGGTTTGGTTTGCTTGTAGTTGTTCTCTCATGTGCATCTCTTGGTTGTTGTTTTCATCATCCTTGATGTTGGAGTCTCTTGGAGAAGTCATCTATTTGGGTTGGATTTGGATTAGAATGGGCAAAAGATTTCTAAGGGAATAATTCTAATCACACACATCACAATTCACACAAGCAATGTGCAAGCAATCACAAACAAACATTTCACTCAAACAACAAGTTTCAAGCATATTTTTAGGCAACCAAAAATATTTTTGTTACACCACATAAGTTGGTGGGTTGACTTAAACTAAATATGGTGGTCCATCTATATGGTTCACTTGAAATCTTTCCATCCTTCTTAGTTGATTCTTCATGAACAAGATCTTTGTATCCTTAGAGAATTTCTTGCATCTTGGTCTCAAACTTCAAGGTGATGATGTTTCCTTCTTAAGTTGTGTTTCCTTAGTCTTCAAGTGTTGAGTAATATTTCTTGTCTCACTTGTATCCTTAGTGATATCCAAGTTGAAGTCCTTGGTGAAATACTGAAGATGTTGAAGTCATTAGAGTTGAAGATGTTGAAGTCATTAGAGTAGATGAAGTCCTTTGCACATGATGAAGTCTTTGGCCATGGGGTAGGCTTTGTCCACCAAGTTTGAAATAGAAGAGGTGTAGAATCAAAACCAAAATGGTTGAGGAAAGAGTTTACAAGATTGTTTGTAAATAAGTTTTGGAACAAATACAACTCCTATTTTTCTAAGGGGTTTTGTGCAATCCTAGGTTTACAATCCTACAGGCAACACAATGCTCTGATACCATCTGTAAGATCCCTCCTTTATAAAGGAAAAGGATCCCTGTGATTGCAATGCTAGTCCCTGGATCAATAGCTAGCATCCACAGTTAAGATGTAATATCAAGAAACAAAGGTCATAATACAACTTTATAACCAGGAATAACATAATTCATTACATCTTACATAGCTCACTTGTCTATTACATTACATTGCAGCAGAATATCTATAAGCATGGGGTCCTTCATCTTCAAAGTGCCACAGGCAGACATGTTGGTTGTAGACTTGTAATCCTAATCATTATACTTCACTAATATTAAACAAACCTGCAACATAACAAGTTACAGCCACAAGGGCCAATACATTTGAATTGTATTGGCAAGTGATACTATGGTAGTATAGTGGAGTCTATCAACTATATGCATTTGGCTAAGTGGAGCTTAGGCTTGCTTTGCTAAAATAGATTTTCCTTATCATTTGAAAACACTAAGTTTTTGCTTGTCAAAACCACCCAAGGAACCACCAATAGAAATTGATGAACCTTAAACCCTTGTTCAACCACAAGTTTTTAACTTAGAAATTTGGATGATGAGATTCTTGATAGCTTCCATGTCTTGATGCTCAAATTGTCCTTTGCCAGGGACATGGCTAAGTACTTAGATTTTTCACTCTGCAGAGGTGGTGCACTTTCCCCACAAGACTTGGTTTCCCAAGACAAGATCTTTCAGAAGCCTTCCCTTAGACCAAAATAGACACGTTCCAACCTATCATTCCCCTACCACCAACTGTCCATTTGGCTAAGTTATTGCAACCTATATGATCCAGGCAGATCCCATAATGCCAAGTGGCTGCACTTGAAGCTTCTCAACATTTGACATCTCAAATCTCTTTGTTCCTGGGTGTCCATCCACAAGTGAGATACACAAGGTAAACCATAGAAATGGGCCTTGTGAACCACTCAACACAAACCATTCCTTCCATTCCACCCAGGTGTTTCATTCACTTAGTTGTTTTATTAAACAAAACACAAGTCCTCATACTTAGAAATTTTTCCATAGCATGAATATATATTCTTCCCTTGTTTTCTATTAGCTAAGCAAAGCATGATAGTAGTAGGAATCTTAACTTAGGAAATTCTACTAAGGTTTCATCTACTAGGTTTTCCCATAGCATGGTTTATCCTTAGCAAAAATTCCATGCAAGTCCTACTTAGAAATATCACTAATGCATAGTGAAAATAATGGGACAAAAGTATGAAGCATCACTTGACTTTTTGGTAGAGAGTATAAGTTCACTTCCTTGTTCTTTGCAATGTTCACTCACTTCAAATCACTACAATTCAATCAAGCAACAATATTTCAATCTACCATTCAAGCAATTCAACACATAAAATAATAATAACAAAACAATGCATGCAAGCATTCTAAAGATTGTTTTATTTGGAGAAGTGGTTTCTAATGGGTCATAAACTTTTGAAAACACCTAATGGTCATTTTATAAAGTGGCAAAATCATTTGTATAAGATTTTACTTCATAAACCATTTTTGATCAAGTCATTATTTTATGTGGTGAAGAAATGCTTTTAAGGCAAAATTCTATAGGTTTCACAAAATATGTTTTCAAACCATGAAATCTTGTGTTTAGGGTTAGAGAGTTTATTTCCAAAACATTTCTCAAAGGTTTTCTTCCAAAACCATTTTTAATAATTAAACCATATTTTTATTTGACTAGAATTGGTTTAAATCAAAGATTCATTCTTTTGTTTCACCAAATACATTTTTGAAACCACAATTTGTTTCCTATAGTCAGTAGGTTCAAAACACACCATTTGCCAAAGATTTTATCCTCAAAATCATTTTGGAACAATTTTTATATCCTAAACATGCATACACAAGTTTCTAAAAAAACAAACATTTTAACAGAATCTTTTTACTAAAAAAAGTGCATGGTTGGCTAGGGTTTGTTTTTATGAATCCATTGATATAAAGTTTGCAAATTTTGGACGTGTAGATTAAAAGTTATAGATTTTACAAAATTGAGCAACTAATAGATCAAATTATGTTTAAATCAAACAGACTGGGACACGTGGCTGTTTCTCATTCGCCCATACCGTTTCGTCCGGATCAGCTACTCTTGCGCGTTGGATCTAAAGTAGATCGTGCGGCTCAGAAGCAAACATACCCTATCGTTTAAGTTTCTTTCCTATCCACCAGATCGAGATCGGACGGCTATCCTCTGCTTGCCTGTAGAGGTCCCAACCTAATAAGTTAGATTCCTCCTGTGTTTTACAATGCTAGTCCCTGGATCATTAGCTAGCATCCACAGTTAAGATGTAATATCAAGATACAAAGGTCATAATATAAATTTATCACCAGGAATAACATAAGTTTATTACATCAAACATAGCTCATTTGGCTATTACATTACATTGCAGCGGAATAACTATAGTCATGGGTCCTTCATCTTCAAAGTGCCACAGGCAGATGTTGGTTGTAGACTTTGTAGTCCTAGTCAATCAAACAATCTTCACTTTAAATCAATCAACCTGCAAAATTTCAAGTTACAGCCACATGGGTCAATACATTTGAATTGTATTGGCAAGCTTCACTTCTATGTATAATAAGAGTGGATCCTATCATTATATGCATATTTGGCTAAGTAGGGTTTAAGGCTTATTTGCATAAAGCAATATTTTATCCTATCTTTTCAAAAGGGTTTTAAGTCCTTTGTCAAATCTCTTTTCCAAGAATCCCTTGAACTCCTTGGTAGAAACTCAAGTGTTCAAGTCCTTGTCAGAATCTCTTGAGCCACTTGGTAACCCCAAGTGTAACAAGTCTTATCAAAACTCATGAGTTCCTTGGTCACTCCAAGTACATCAAGTGTTTAAACAAAATCCCTTGAGCACCTTGGTAACCCCAAGTATATCAAGCTTAATAAATTTTCTTTGAATTCCTTGGTAGAAACACAAGGGAATCAAGTTTTATTTTACTTTAGAAGTTGGAATGTCGAGATCTCCCATAGTTCAAACTTTAGTTGCTCAGTTTTGTCCATAACCGGGGACACGGCTAAGTACTTAGATTTTATTAACTTATGCGTATGAGTACACTTTACCCACATGACACAATCCCATCTTGTTGCCACCAGGGCCCTCTTGGATTAGTGCTCACCAAGATGGAGTACCGGCAGACCGATAGTGTGTGAAGTCTTTCCAAAAGGTCCTCCCATACATCATTGCTAGCTTGTCTTCATCCCCATGAAGCATTCCAGATCCCCATGTCCGTAACTAAAGACAATGTATGGGTCTTCCTAATGTAGTTGACTAAGCGAGCCATAATAGCATGTGGTTGCACACGAAAGCCACAATTGGAGAAACATGTTCAATCTCTAAGTTTCCTAGGTGGTTTTCTTTTGGAGCACAACACAAAGTGATTCCCATAGACATGGTTCCTTTTGTTGCCACCTTCTCCAAAACTTAAAGTATCCACCACCTAGGTGGTTCATTGAGTCCTTGTTTTATTAAGTAAAACATAAGTCCTTTTCTCAACCTTTGTAAATCTCAACATGTATCTCTTTTCAAAATGAAGCATGGCTAAGCATGTACAACTTCTACATTTTCACTAAGGAGTGTATAGGGAATCCTATTAGGATTTAGCATAGCATAAGTATAGAAATATCTTTTCATGCATGTTTTCAAAATCCACTAAGTATAATGGAAATAGTAGGGCTTTTTGTATGATAGTGTAACTTGCCTTTTTGGTAGGGAATGAGGGTTTACTCCTTGATCTTGCTAGTCTCACACTTTTCTAATTTCACTACAATCAATCAAACAAGCATAGTATCAAGTAGCATTCCAACCAATATTCAAACAACATTTCACACACACAAAGCAATGGATTCTAAGTCATGCATAAGCATGCAAAGGATGGTTCTATTGCAAGGATGGTCTCCACTAGGTTTCTAAACTTTGTAAGGTCCACATTGGTCATTTTACCAAAATGGCAAAGTCATTTGCAAAAGGCTTTAGTTCACAAACCATTTTTAAAATCCAACCATCATTTCATGTGGTGAAAAATATTTTTTATCAAGGCAAAACTTTATGTTTTTCACCAAGTGGGTTGTCATTTGCAAGGCTTGGTGTTTTGGGTCAGTAGGTTTGGTTCAAAACATTTTCCCAAAGTTTTCCTTGCAAAAATCATTTCCATAATAAACCTAATAATTTTATTTGGCTTAAAAATGGCTAAGTCAAATAATTCAACCCAAGTTTTACCAAAATCATTTTTAGCACCAAAGGTTGGTTCCTAGGGTCAGTAAGGTCACAACAATTCATTTTGCAAAGGTTTTAACCTAAAAATCATTTTTAAACAATTTTTATACTCTAAACAATCACACAAAAGAATCTACAAAAACAAGCAACCTAACAGATACTATTTGCTAAACTAATTCCACAGTTGGCTAGGGTTTGCTCTCCTGAATCTAACGACATAAAATTTGCAATTTTTGGACGTGTGGTTTGAAAGTTATAAGGGTTTGAAATTCACAAAATATTCTGTTTTCAAATCTGTTTTTAAATAGATCAGTGACACGCGGCGTGATTTCATTGGTTGATACCGCTTGGATCGCGTCTTCGCGAGCGTTGATTAAGTCGATCGTGAAATCGGCGCATACCCTTCAGCGGTTTAAGTGACGCTATCGTGCCCGATCTAGATCGAACGGTTCTCGCCCGACCATAAGGCGGTGCAATGTCAAGCAGCGGCGGCGGGATAATGGCGGCGAGGAAGCAAGGAAGTGTAAGGAGATGCTCACCAGGCTCAGGAGAACACGGCGAAGCTCAAGGTACTCGCGGTGGGTCAAGGGGCGCACTAGGGTTGCAGGAATTCCTCGTCGGAGTTGCGAACGGCGTCAGGTGGTGCTGGTTGTGGTCGGAGGCGACGCTGTCGATCATAAGAAGCCAAACGGAGGGCACAATTAGGTGCGCAAGACCAAGTCGAAGATGCTAGCATGATCGAGAAGCAGAGGGGCGGTCGGATTCTACCTGGGGAGCTCGCCGGAGTGGAGGACGGCGTCAGGTGATTCAGGTGGTCGTTGTGGACGGTGCTGTGGTTCACCCCAAGGAAAAACAACGATGCGGTTAGATGCAGAAAGATGTGGCGAGTGTGGGAGTGTGAACGAGGAGGCGCTGGGTGGTCAGAAACTACATGGGTGTTTGCCGGAGTTGGAGCGGACGGCGCTGTGACTCTTGACAAAGCCGACGCTCGAGCGCCTGATCGAATGGGTGTCTTGGTAGAGAGATGCGTCTGGGAGTAGGGAGTCTGTAATGGTCGACGAGGCAAGGGGCGGTTAGTGTTGGCCGGAATTTGGGAAGGAAGCTCGTCGGAGGAGTGATGGTGTAGGGCGAGATAATCGCAGCCTGGGGGCAGAGAGAGCGAGGAGCTTGAGGGAAAATGAAGAGGAGAGTGGGCGTTTAAGAGGCGAGGTCGCCTGTGGTTCCTCGCGACATTACTGAATTAACGCAGCGGCATCAACGGCCAACGGCCGGCGTGGTCGTCGCGAGGAAGGAGAAGGGCTGGAGAAGTGGGGTCCGCTGGTCAGTGGGAAAAAGAGTGGGGGAGAGGTCCACCAGTCAGTCTCTCTGTGGGTTTGTTACTGCGTGCGATTCGTTTTTGTTCGGGAAGGCAAGCTGGGCTGGTTCTGGGCCTTAGTGGGCTGATGGGTTGGGTCGACCTAAACTTTATATTTTTCCTGTTTCTAAACCCTTTTCTTTTTCAAATTTTATTTCCTGTTTTGAATTCCAAATAATCAAACAAAGTTCAAATCAATTCAAACAACACCCAAACTTTGTAATATTGAAATTAGTTTATGTTCAGTAACATGAACCAAAATCCAAATTCAAATTAATAATTTTAATAATAGGGTCCATTAATAATTAATTTAAAATGGCCTTAGTTATTAAATCAAATAGAGCTTGATTTTATTAATAAAATCTTTATTTAAAACCTAAATATTTTCAAAACCAAATCTGTAGGTATAATAAAGAATACTTGGAAATTTGTTTTAAAACAAACTAAATAGAATAATAAAATCTTTATTTAAAACAAACTAACCCTTTTTATTTTTAGAGTCCATTGTTAATTAAATACAATAGACTTTCCTTATTAAATCAAATAAGATTTGTTTTATTGAGATATTTTTTTTAAATCTGAAATAAAGCCTAAACACTTTAATAGGTTTTATTTGTGAATAAAAAATATTTGGAATACTTATTTTAAATAATAAGATTTGATGTTTCAATTAAAGTGGTAAAACCTTTTATTTAAATAGAGTTTGGATAATAATTCCTTATCAATTTATTTTAAATCATCTTTTGCTATTTTTATTCAAAACAAAACATTTATTTCTAAATATTGGTCAGATTTTAATTTGGCTATATAAAATAATCCTTATTTATGAATCCACCTTTTCTTTTTAAAACCAAATCCTTTATTTAAAAGATTCCAAAACAGTAATTTAAAAACATTTTAATTTCCTTTAATAAATGTTTAACTTTATGAATCCCTTTTAGGTTTTATTTTAATTCAAATGGGTTTGAAGTTCCAATTGAATTCAAAAAGTTTCCTCTGGCTCTGAAAATTTAAACAAAGTTTTACTTTATTCATTTATTTTCACATTACAAGATTTGGAAAATTAATCTTGGGATGTGACAGGCTACCACCCTTAAAATAAATCTCGTCCCGAGATTTGGGGAGGCTAGGGTTACAAGCAAGTTCAAAACAGCTGGGGTACTACCACCCTTAAAAATTTTCAAACAAAAATTACATATTGTCCTTCTTAGGATCCTGGATAAACTACTCTAGGCAAACTTTTGCATAGTGTCCCTTATTACCATACTTGACTCATGGGCCAAGGTTGAGCTTCTCCATAGGCTTGTTCAACTTGTTCTTCATCTTTTTTGGACAGTTGCTTGCATAGTGTCCTGGATTCTTGCAATTGAAACAATGAATGTCCTTGAGTTCTTTACGTGGCTCTCGTGGACAAGTTGCTACATAGTGGCCCAACTCTTTGCAGTTGTTGCACCACACTTGGTCAATCTCTTTATTCTTCTTGTTCTCTGGGCATCCACTGGAGTAGTGTCCCATTTCCTTACATTTACGACATTGTGCAAGGCTCATGTCTTTCTTTTGTTTCTTAGGTTTCTTTAGTCCTTTGAATTGGGTTGTCTTGTTTGGAGGTATGAGTGGTCCTTTTCCTTTGGTAGACTTGGATCCTTCTTTCTTCCTTTGTTCCACCATGGCATAGATGGGACATTGGTTAGGAGTATGATCACTTCCTTCACAAAGGTAACAAGTAGCTTGAGAGGTGGGACATTGTCCAATAGGATGTTCTTCTTCACAATTGGGGCATTGTCCTTCATGCTCCTTGGAAGTATGATCCTTGTCTCCACAAATAATGCAAGCTGGGGCTCCATCCGGAATAACATTCTTGTCATCCTTGTTATCATAAACTCCTTTAGGATAGCTTTCTTCCATGCTAATCATTTGATTAGTCACCTTAAGCATCAGTTGGGATTGTTCCTCCAAAAACTTTTGCAGTGCTGGATCTTTATCATTATTGTTGGCTAGGAACTGAGCTGTCAGTTGGTTCAACTGATGTTGGGTTGCTATGAGCTCTTTCGTGCTATCAGCTTGGTTGGTGTTGGTGTCATCAATCTTGGAGTCCTTTGGAGTAGTCATCTGTTTGGGGTTGAAGGAAGATTAGAATAGGCAGGATATTTCTAAGGAGTTAATTCTAATCACACACATCACAATTCACACAAACAATGTGCATGCAATTACAAACCAAACCTTTCACTCAAACAAGGTTCAAGCACATACTTAGTTAACAAAATATTTTTGCTACACCACATAGGTTGGTGTGTTTTTGACTTATCTAAATAGGGTGGTCCATCTATATGGTTCACTTGTGATCTTTCCTTCCTTTATGATTCTTTGTATGAGATCATGGTTTCCTTGAGATAAACTCTTGGTTACAATACTTCAAAGTTGTTGATGGTTCCTTCTTATTTTGCATTCCCTCAGTCTCTAAATCTTGAGTAAGATTTTCCTTGTTTCACTTGTGGTCCTTAGTGATATCCCAGTTGGAAGTCCTTGGTGAAGATGCTGAAGATGTTGAAGTCATTAGAGTTGAAGAAGTTGAAGAAGTCCTTTGCACATGGTGTAGTCTTTGGCCATGGGGTAGGTTTTTCCATCAAGTTGAAATATAAGAGAAGTAGAGTTGAAACCAAAATGGTTGAGGAAAGAGTTTACAAGTGTTTTTGTCAATAAGTTTTTGGAACAAGTATAACTCCTATTTTTCTAAGGGTTTTTGTCCAATCCTAGGGTTACAAATCCTACAGGAAACACAATGCTCTGATACCATCTGTAGAGGTCCCAACCTAATAAGGTAGATTCCTCCTGTGTTTTACAATGCTAGTCCCTGGATCATTAGCTAGCATCCACAGTTAAGATGTAATATCAAGATACAAAGGTCATAATATAAATTTATCACCAGGAATAACATAAGTTTATTACATCAAACATAGCTCATTTGGCTATTACATTACATTAAAGCAGAATATCTATAAGCATGGGGTCCTTCATCTTCAAAGTGCCACAGGCAGACATGTTGGTTGTAGACTTGTAATCCTAATCATTATACTTCACTAATATCAAACAAACCTGCAACATAACAAGTTACAGCCACAAGGTCCAATACATTTGAATTGTATTGGCAAGTGATACTATGGTAGTATAGTGGAGTCTATCAACTATATGCATTTGGCTAAGTGGAGCTTAGGCTTGATTTGCTAAAATAGATTTTCCTTATCATTTGAAAACACTAAGTTTTTGCTTGTCAAAACCACCCAAGGAACCACCAATAGAAATTGGTGAACCTTAAACCCTTGTTCAACCACAAGTTTTTAACTTAGAAATTTGGATGATGAGATTCTTGATAGCTTCCATGTCTTGATGCTCAAATTGTCCTTTGCCAGGGACATGGCTAAGTACTTAGATTTTTCACTCTGCAGAGGTGGTGCACTTTCCCCACAAGACTTGGTTTCCCAAGACAAGATCTTTCAGAAGCCTTCCCTTAGACCAAAATAGACACGTTCCAACCTATCATTCCCCTACCACCAACTGTCCATTTGGCTAAGTTATTGCAACCTATATGATCCAGGCAGAGCCCATAATGCCAAGTGGCTGCACTTGAAGCTTCTCAACATTTGACATCTCAAATCTCTTTGTTCCTGGGTGGACATCCACAAGTGAGATACACAAGGTAAACCATAGAAATGGGCCTTGTGAACCACTCAACACAAACCATTCCTTCCATTCCACCCAGGTGTTTCATTCACTTAGTTGTTTTATTAAACAAAACACAAGTCCTCATACTTAGAAATTTTTCCATAGCATGAATATATATTCTTCCCTTGTTTTCTATTAGCTAAGCAAAGCATGATAGTAGTAGGAATCTTAACTTAGGAAATTCTACTAAGGTTTCATCTACTAGGTTTTCCCATAGCATGGTTTATCCTTAGCAAAAATTCTATGCAAGTCCTACTTAGAAATATCACTAATGCATAGTGAAAATAATGGGACAAAAGTATGAAGCATCACTTGACTTTTTGGTAGAGAGTATAAGTTCACTTCCTTGTTCTTTGCAATGTTCACTCACTTCAAATCACTACAATTCAATCAAGCAACAATATTTCAATCTACCATTCAAGCAATTCAACACATAAAATAATAATAACAAAACAATGCATGCAAGCATTCTAAAGATTGTTTTATTTGGAGAAGTGGTTTCTAATGGGTCATAAACTTTTGAAAACACCTAATGGTCATTTTATAAAGTGGCAAAATCATTTGTATAAGATTTTACTTCATAAACCATTTTTGATCAAGTCATTATTTTATGTGGTGAAGAAATGCTTTTAATAAGGCAAAATTCTATAGGTTTCACAAAATATGTTTTCAAACCATGAAATCTTGTGTTTAGGGTTAGAGAGTTTATTTCCAAAACATTTCTCAAAGGTTTTCTTCCAAAACCATTTTTAATAATTAAACCATATTTTTATTTGACTAGAATTGGTTTAAATCAAAGATTCATTCTTTTGTTTCACCAAATACATTTTTGAAACCACAATTTGTTTCCTATAGTCAGTAGGTTCAAAACACACCATTTGCCAAAGATTTTATCCTCAAAATCATTTTGGAACAATTTTTATATCCTAAATATGCATACACAAGTTTCTAAAAAAACAAACATTTTAACAGAAGCTTTTTACTAAAAAAAAGTGCATGGTTGGCTAGGGTTTGTTTTTATGAATCCATTGATATAAAGTTTGCAAAATTTGGACGTGTAGATTAAAAGTTATAGATTTTACAAAATTGAGCAACTAATAGATCAAATTATGTTTAAATCAAACAGACTGGGACACGTGGTTGTTTCTCATTCGCCCATACCGTTTCGTCCGGATCAGCTACTCTGGCGCGTTGGATCTAAAGTAGATCGTGCGGCTCAGAAGCAAACATACCCTATCATTTAAGTTTCTTTCCTATCCACCAGATCGAGATCGGACGGCTATCCTCTGATTGCCTGTAGAGGTCCCAACCTAATAAGTTAGATTCCTCCTGTGTTTTACAATGCTAGTCCCTGGATCATTAGCTAGCATCCACAGTTAAGATGTAATATCAAGATACAAAGGTCATAATATAAATTTATCACCAGGAATAACATAAGTTTATTACATCAAACATAGCTCATTTGGCTATTACATTACATTGCAGCGGAATAACTATAGTCATGGGTCCTTCATCTTCAAAGTGCCATAGGCAGATGTTGGTTGTAGACTTTGTAGTCCTAGTCAATCAAACAATTTTCACTTAAAATCAATCAACCTGCAACATTTCAAGTTACAGCCACATGGGTCAATACATTTGAATTGTATTGGCAAGCTTCACTTCTATGTATAATAAGAGTGGATCCTATCATTATATGCATATTTGGCTAAGTAGGGTTTAAGGCTTATTTGCATAAAGCAATATTTTATCCTATCTTTTCAAAAGGGTTTTAAGTCCTTTGTCAAATCTCTTTTCCAAGAATCCCTTGAACTCCTTGGTAGAAACTCAAGTGTTCAAGTCCTTGTCAGAATCTCTTGAGCCACTTGGTAACCCCAAGTGTAACAAGTCTTATCAAAACTCATGAGTTCCTTGGTCACTCCAAGTACATCAAGTGTTTAAACAAAATCCCTTGAGCACCTTGGTAACCCCAAGTACATCAAGCTTAATAAATTTTCTTTGAATTCCTTGGTAGAAACACAAGGGCATCAAGTTTTATTTTACTTTAGAAGTTGGAATGTCGAGATCTCCCATAGTTCAAACTTTAGTTTCTCAGTTTTGTCCATAACCGGGGACACGGCTAAGTACTTATATTTTATTAACTTATGCAGAAGGAGTACACTTTACCCACATGACACAATCCCATCTTGTTGCCACCAGTGGCCTACTGGATTAGTGCTCACCAAGATGGAGTACCGGCAGACTGATAGTGTGACGAAGTCTTTCCAAAAGGTCCTCCCATACATCATTGCTAGCTTGTCTTCAGCCCCCATGAAGCATTCCAGATCCCCATGTCCGGTAACTAAAGACAATGTATGGGTCTTCCTAATGTAGTTGACTAAGCCAGAGCCATAATAGCATGTGGTTGCACACGAAAGCCACAATTGGAGAAACATGTTCAATCTCTAAGTTTCCTAGGTGTTTTTCTTTTGGAGCACAACACAAAGTGATTCCCATAGACATGGTTCCTTTTGTTGCCACCTTCTCCAAAACTTAAAGTATCCACCACCTAGGTGGTTCATTGAGTCCTTGTTTTATTAAGTAAAACATAAGTCCTTTTCTCAACCTTTGTAAATCTCAACATGTATCTCTTTTCAAAATGAAGCATGGCTAAGCATGTACAACTTCTACATTTTCACTAAGGAGTGTATAGGGAATCCTATTAGGATTTAGCATAGCATAAGTATAGAAATATCTTTTCATGCATGTTTTCAAAATCCACTAAGTATAATGGAAATAGTAGGGCTTTTTGTATGATAGTGCAACTTGCCTTTTTGGTAGGGAATGAGGGTTTACTCCTTGATCTTTCTAGTCTCACACTTTGCTAATTTCAATACAATCAATCAAACAAGCATAGTATCAAGTAACATTCCAACCAATATTCAAACAACATTTCACACACACAAAGCAATGGATTCTAAGTCATGCATAAGCATGCAAAGGATGGTTCTATTGCAAGGATGGTCTCCACTAGGTTTCTAAACTTTGTAAGGTCCACATTGGTCATTTTACCAAAATGGCAAAGTCATTTGCAAAAGGCTTTAGTTCACAAACCATTTTTAAAATCCAACCATCATTTCATGTGGTGAAAAATATTTTTATCAAGGCAAAACTTTATGTTTTTCACCAAGTGGGTTGTCATTTGCAAGGCTTGGTGTTTTGGGTCAGTAGGTTTGGTTCAAAACATTTTCCCAAAGTTTTCCTTGCAAAAATCATTTCCATAATAAACCTAATAATTTTATTTGGCTTGAAAATGGCTAAGTCAAATAATTCAACCCAAGTTTTACCTAAATCATTTTTAGCACCAAAGGTTTGTTCCTAGGGTCAGTAAGGTCACAACAATTCATTTTGCAAAAGTTTTAACCTAAAAATCATTTTTAAACAATTTTTATACTCTAAACAATCACACAAAAGAATCTACAAAAACAAGCAACCTAACAGATACTATTTGCTAAACTAATTCCACAGTTGGCTAGGGCTTGCTCTCCTGAATCCAATGACATAAAATTTGCAATTTTTGGACGTGTGGTTTGAAAGTTATAAGGGTTTGAAATTCACAAAATATTCTGTTTTCAAATCTGTTTTTAAACATATGAGTGACACGCGGCGTGATTTCATTGGTTGATACCGCTTCGCGCGGATCGCGTGCTGCGGAGCGTTGGATTAAGTCAGATCATGTGGTACTGAGCGCATACCCCTTCGCGGTTTAAGTGACTCTATCGTGCCCGCCCGATCTAGATCGAGCAGTTCTGATTACCCGACCATAAAAATTTGGCGCAATGTCAATGGCGGCGAAGCGGCGGATATGGCGGCGTGGCGAAGCAGGAAGCAAGGAAGTGTAAGGAGATGCTCACCAGGCTCGGAGAACACGGAAGCTCAAGGTACTCGCGGTGGGTCAAGCGCACTAGGGTTGCGAGAATTCCTCGTCGGAGTTGCGAACGACATCGGTGGTCCTGGTTGCGGTCGGACGTATTGTCGATCATGAGAAGCCAAATGGAGGGCACGATTAGGTGCGCAATACCAAGTCGAAGATGCTAGCATGATCGAGAAGCAGAGGGGCGGTCGGATTCTACCTGCGGAGCTCGCCGGAGTGGAGGACGGCGTCGGGTGCTTCAGGTGGTCGTTGTGGACGGCGCTGTGGTTCACCCCAAGGCAAAACAACGATGCGGTTAGATGCGAAGATGTGGCGAGTGTGGGAGTGTGAGCGAGGAGGCCTGGGTGGTCGAAACTACAGGTGTTTAGTAGTTGGGCCAGACGGCTACTGTTCATAACTTGACAAAGCCGATGCTCTGGCGCCATGATCGAATGGGTGGTCTTGAGAGATGCGTCTGGGAGTAGGAGTGTCTGGTGCGTCGGCGAGGCAAGGCGGTGAGTGTTGGCGGAATTTGGGAAGGAAGCTCGTCGGAGCAGTGATGGTGTAGGCGAGATAATCGCGACTGAGGCGAGAGAGGAGGATCTTGAGGAAAATGAAGAGGAGAGTGGGCGTTTAAGAGGCGAGGTCATTCCGCGGATCATGCGGCATTACTAAGAATTAACGCGCGCAATCAACGGCAAAACGGCTTGGCGTGGTCGTCATGAGGAAGGAGAAGAAATTGGAGAAGTGGGGTCCCGGTGGGTGGGAAAAAGAGTGGGGAGAGGTCCACCGTCGGTCTCTGTGGTTTATTCTTTATGCGATTCGTTTTTGTTTGGGAAGGCAAAGCTGGGCTGGTTACGGGCCTTAGTGGCTGATGGGTTGGGTGACCTAAACTTTATATTTTTCCTGTTTCTAAACCCTTTTATTTTTCAAATTTTATTTCCTGTTTTGAATTCCAAATAATCAAACAAAGTTCAAATCAATTCAAACAACACCCAAACTTTGTAATATTGAAATTAGTTTATGTTCAGTAACATGAACCAAAATCCAAATTCAAATTAATAATTTTAATAATAGGGTCCATTAATAATTAATTTAAAATGGCCTTAGTTATTAAATCAAATAGAGCTTGATTTTATTAATAAAATCTTTATTTAAAACCTAAATATTTTCAAAACCAAATCTGTAGGTATAATAAAGAATACTTGGAAATTTGTTTTAAAACAAACTAAATAGAATAATAAAATCTTTATTTAAAACAAACTAACCCTTTTTATTTTTAGAGTCCATTGTTAATTAAATATAATAGACTTTCCTTATTAAATAAAATAAGATTTGTTTTATTGAGATATTTTTTTTTAAAATCTGAAATAAAGCCTAAACACTTTAATAGGTTTTATTTGTGAATAACAAATATTTGGAATACTTATTTTAAATAATAAGATTTGATGTTTCAATTAAAGTGGTAAAACCTTTTATTTAAATAGAGTTTGGATAATAATTCCTTATCAATTTATTTTAAATCATCTTTTGCTATTTTTATTCAAAACAAAAAATTTATTTCTAAATATTGGTCAGAGTTTAATTTGGCTATATAAAATAATCCTTATTTATGAATCCACCTTTTCTTTTTAAAACCAAATCCTTTATTTAAAAGATTCCAAAACAGTAATTTAAAAACATTTTAATTTCCTTTAATAAATGTTTAACTTTATGAATCCCTTTTAGGTTTTATTTTAATTCAAATGGGTTTGAAGTTCCAATTGAATTCAAAAATTTTCCTCTGGCTCTAAAAATTTAAACAAAGTTTTACTTTATTCATTTATTTTCACATTACAAGATTTGGAAAATCTTGGGATGTGACATTGCCACTAACTGGCGGCGTTGGCGGTGGTGAACGGCGGCAGCGTGCTTTGGCAGTGACCTTGACGACGATACAGGAAGCTAGGGAGAGAGTGAAAGGGCTCACCGAGTTCGCTGCGCTTCGCCGATGCTCAACGTGTTCTTGTCTGATGTAGGGGCGCTCGAGATCAACCGGAATTCCTCCGTGGTTGTGCGTCGGATGCTTCTTTGCCGTCGAAGGCGAGCCTCAAGATCTGCTTGGCGAGTGAATGGCGAGCACCTGGATGTTCACAAGGCACAGGCGAACAAAATGGCATGAGGCTCTGGTCGAGGCGTGCACGGGTTCAAGCGATGAGGCTCACCGGAGTTGCTTGCAGACGGCGGTGCTGTCAGTTGACGTTGTTGCCGGCGCTGTGGGTCAAGCGCGGCCAAGTCAAAGCCACTGGAAGATGCGTCTGGAAGAGGGGAGCAGGCTGGAGTGGTTGAGGGGACAAGGGGCGGCAGGGTTCGGCCGGAATCGACGCTGGAACTTGTCGGGGCAGTGGAGCTTCATAGAGAAATTAGGATGGCCTGGGGGCGCGCTAAGGTGGGGAACTGAGGGGGAAACGTAGAGGAAACTCAGGCGAATAAGAGGGTGTGGTCAGGGGGAGGGTTAACTGCGCCAGTAATGCAAATTAAGCCGTGTCTTAATCGCCTGCAACGGCCGGCGAGGTGAGGGATGTAGTCAGCGGGGTTGGTGGAAACGATGACTGGGAAGGTGGGGTCGTCTGGCAGCGAGAGAGAAAGAGAGGGAGTGGGGTCCACACGTCGGCGAATCTGCGGGTTCTTTCTCCGGTGAAAAACGATTTGTTCGTGTGAGAGGGAGAGGTGGGCTGGCTGGGCCTTGTTGGGCTAGGCTAGTTGGGCTGGGTCTTTTACCTTTTTTTGTTTTGTTTGTTTTTCTTTTTCCTTTTTCCTTTATTCTGTTTTGTTTTTATTTACTCAATTCAAGCACCCATTTGAATTCAAAACTTTGTCAAAATTTGTGTAGGTTTAAATGTGGATTTGTAATATATTCTGATGTCAATTTTTTGAAATAAAACTTTATTCTTTTTAGGGTCTTTTATTTATTTGATTAGGCCCTTGTTTTAATTCAAATAGGATTTAATAATATTTTCAAACACCATTTAAGTTTCTAAAAACTTTTCAAATCTTTTCAGTAGGTTTTTATTTGATCAATAGGGTGTCAAATAATTCATCTGGAATAATTTAATATGATTTATTAATCATTTAGGATTGGGTATTTGTTTCAATTCCAATGGAATTAAATATAGTTTTATTTCCTTACTTTTTATTTGGAAGTTTTCTTTAATCTTAATTAGGTTTAATTAAACAACTTTTATTTCACTTGGGTAAATTCCAAAATATTATTTTCCCAATTTTTAGTCAATTATTTCTAATAGGGGTTTTGTCTTTATTCAAATGGAATTTGGTTTAAGCCCTTTTATTTTTTTTTGGAATTATTTATCCTTTTATTTTATTTGGATTTGGATTCCATTCGTTCTATTTGCTTATGGTCTTTGCCAAGATTTAATTTGGTCTTTAAATATTATTTATTTAATATTTCTTTCTTCATCTTATAAAATCCATATTTTTTTGTTTAGAGATCCAAACTTGGTGATTCCAATTTGTAAAATATTATTTGAAATTTATTTATCCTTTTAATATCTTTAGGATTAATTGCTCACCACTTTGTATGGATTTTAGATAAGGGCTTTATTAGCTTTGGAAATTACTTTTCCTTATCTTATTAAATTCATAAGATTTTATTTATGGTTCCAATTTAAGTGAAACCAATTTATATGGTTTTATAATATTTCTATTTGATCATTCTTGATCTTTTGTAAATGTTTGTTGGCAAATTTTTATATGGATCAAATTCATAGTCTTGGAGATAACTTGGAAATGATTTTTATTCCATTAGGGTTTAGGGTTTGGATTTATTTTCCAAGTGTTTAAATTTCCAGATACATTCATTGAACAATGCATTTTGCTTGATTTGAATTTTGTTGAATTCAAACTTTAATTAAAGTTTGTTCAAGATGGGATTTTAAGTTTCCTTTTAAAAACAAAAGTTTCTTTTCACCCTGATTTTCAACAATAATTTATTTTATTTTATTTATTTTTCACATTACAAGATTTGGAAAATCTTGGGATGTGACAGCATCATGGAGTTGGAATCTTCACCGTGATGAAAGTGAATTTTCATCAGGAGACGATGAAGATGCTTTCATTTGCAAGAAATTAAGTGGGAGCGCTGAGACATATTTCTAATATATTATATGGAGGACATCTTGTTGATTGGAAATGATGTATCTTTTATTGACAAAGGTTAAGAATTATTTTTGATGAAAGACTTAGGAAAAACCCGAATATTTAGCATGAATGTCTTCATGGATAGACTATGACGCTAATATGGTTGTGCCAAACGTATATATGAGATATTGAAGGAGTTCAATATAGAAACGACAAGAAATGGTTCTTGTCGCATGGAAAAGAATTGAATCAAGATTCAAGTGTATCGACACTTGATAAGTGAAACAAGATTCAAGTGCTTTGACACTTGATGAGTGAAATCACAAGAATATTTTGATCAATCATACCATGATATGTACACATCCAGATATGTCCTATGCTCTAAGTGTTACGAGCATATACCAGAATGAATCATAAAATGATCATTGGACGATTGTAATTAAATTCTTATGATCTTTTGGAAGAACTAACAATATATTTGTGTAGGGGTGACAAACAATTACAAATAATTCATTGTAAAGAGTTACATTGATACTAGTTTTGTCACAAGATACAAAATTAAGTTTATCTCAATTTAAACTATGCGTGGCACAATAAAATGGAAAGAAGTTTCCATGACGGATTTGGATGAATTCCAAAGTTAAGACATTGTGACGAATACTACAACAAAAGGTTAAGTATAGGACGGGTACAGTAGCATTAAAGGAGGGAATTTGTGTCAAGTAGTTTGTTATCAAACTAAGGTGTGGTTCGCAATGGGTTAACACTAAATATATATTGTACGACAATACTATCGACTTGTTTTAACCTCAAGGAACTAAAGATCTCACCAAAAGACCAAATTTATACAATGCCATCCCATTGGAGAATGAGTGATGCGTGATGACGCAAAGACATGCAAATACACACGGACTTGAAGCGTCAGATCCGTAGATTATGTTAACCACTTGCAATTGCGTATATGGAACAATAGAAAGCCATAGGTGTTCAATACACAAAGTTTTCAAACTAGATTATTGTCTCTAGTGCACGTGGGAGACTGAAGGGAATATGCCCGAGAGGCAATAATAAAGTGGTTATTATAGTATTCCTTATTTATTATAAATATCTATTTTGCATGCTATAATTGTATTAATATGGAAACGTTAATACATGTGTGTTTAATAAACAAAAGAAAATTCCTAGTTATGCCTATCTTATAAACTAGCTCGTTGATTAACAAGATGATCAAAGGTTTCCTGATCATGGACATTGGATGTTGTTAATAAAGAGGTCACAACATTGTTGGAATGATGTGATGAACATTCATCCGAAGTATAGCATTACGATCAAGGTCATTGTGTTTATATTGCTATAACATCATACGAATTAATCTTAGTCCTTAGACCACGAGATCATGTCAATCACTATCACCGGAAGAGTATCTTGATAACATCAAATGTCACACCGTAATAGGGTGATTATAAAGATGGGTTCAGTGCTACGAAGGTGTTATGTTGATACTCATGGATCAAGAGTGTAATTTGTCCATCCCGATGACGGATAGATATACTCTGGGCCCTCTCAGTGATATCACATTAGTTAGCTTGCAAACAAGTAATTTGACCACTAGAATGTTATATCACGGGAACGAGAAAAGATTACATGTCGGTAACGAGATAAAACTAGGTATGGAGATACCGATGATCGAATCTCGGACATGTAATATATCGCGAGACAAAGAGATTGAGTTACATGCACATAAGGTTCACACGATCATAGAAGTCATCGTTGAATATGTAGGAGTCAATACGGATCTCCAGGTCCCGCTGCTGATTATTGATCGGAGAGGGGTCTCGATCATGTATACATTATTCGCGAACTATAGGGTGACACACTTAAGGGATACCGACACCATCTGGAGCAAATAATATGATAGAGAAAGAAAAAGGAAAGCGCAGAAATTTATTTCACTAAACAAGCTTTTTGGTTGAAATTAATAAACTGGCCAGTTCGCATGTGAAATTTAATACTAGCAAGGGGTTTTATGTGAATATTTGTTAATTAAAGTAATTAACAAAATTCTGAATAAATAAAAAAGAGTTTTATTTAAATGAGAGCTTGCATTAAATTTGGTGGAAATTTAATGCATGTGAGTGGATTTTTGAGTGGAGGCTCTTTTATGGGAGTGGAGGCTTTTCATTTTGAGTCGGAGCTCCACCCACATGAATGTGGAAGAGGTGGGGGAATCCACCATGGCTGGGCTCCATGCCCCTTGGGTTGCCTCCTCTCCCTATAAAAGGCCCCCTCTCATCCTCTCAAAGCACACCTCCTCGCGAAGGATCTCTCTCCCCCTTTAGAATTTCCCCATGGTCTCGGATCAGCGAGATACATGCTTCCGGTGGCTTTTTCTGGAAGGATTTGTTGTTTACGCTGCTTCGCTGGAGCGAGGGCGCGGAGGTTGTCAGGGTACCCGGACGTGTGTGCGATCACAGATGCACCACTGCTTTGCGGTGCTGGACGTGATGGTGCTGGACCGGCTGGACCAGATGGACTTCATCTCGATCTTGAGATCAGCAAGCGTTCGACTACATCATCCATGAGTACAACCTTGTTAACGCTATATGGTCTTTGAGGGTATGTATTCTATGGATGTATATCCACCCGTCGCTTGTATCTAGTAGATAGATCTTAGTGCTTTGTTACCATCGTAGGAATTTTTTTGTTTTCTATGTTGTGAACCCTACACATTTAGTCCTTGACTTGTAGTACCACTCTTTGCTTTGATTAGTATGCTTTGTTGCACTGCATGTTTATGCCCATTATGCTCTCTTAGTTGGTTGCTCCCAGTCTTTTGCTAGCCTCCACTTGTATGAGTAAGCTCTACTCATGCTTCCAACTCCCAAGAAACCAAGTTATTCCAAAGTGTCCACTATAAACTCCTATGCACGGTGGGTTACACCATTCCAAGTATATTCTTGTTTTCAACTATCTTCTAATTAAAAACTATTTTGTTATGTGAAAACTTAGTGATTAAAGCCCTCACGAACTTGATGGCACACTTTATTCTTTGCCCCTAATAAACTTGAACCATTGTGACAACTTTGTTTTATATGCTTGCACTTATAAGTTGGAATTAGCAGAACCGTGCTGTCACGGGGAACATTTTCAACATTGCACTTGTACTTTGTACTCATTTGATATCATGCTCTTTTGTCTATGGATGTCACCGGTGTGAAATAAAGAGGAAACTTGTAAGTCCATGGAGTTTGTATCCTGTGTTAGAGAAACGCCTGGGCCACTAGCTTAAGCCATGCCTAATCATGGTGGAAACTTGCAGCATCACCATAGTGACATCTATGAAGCATTCTGCTTATAAAAAAAGAGACACGTTGAGAAAAGAGGAAAGAGAGAAAAAAACACCATATTCCCATGGTACATAAGAAGATTGCTGAGATGCTCATTGTCTGCTTGCCTTGTCATTTTGGTTATGGGATAGCTCCTGTACCATGTGTAAGGGGTACCCTGTTGGCGGTTCTCAATGATATGCAAATACTTACAATGACAAGAACTTACAGGTGACTAAAGTTGAGTAGCATGAGGTGTGGCCCTCGTATTCAAGGGACTTGAGATTGCCAACTTATACTTCGTCATGCATATACTCCATCTTTGTTCACTTTAACCTTAATCACTTCAAGATGCTTATGATAGGGGCAATGAGGGTTGAAAGCTAACAAGTACCATAATTTTTGGAAGCTCTTTTTGAAACTTGAAATCCCTGCTTCCTTTATAAAAGGTCTTTCTTCCACCACTATTGAGTCTCCACCTTCTACCTTTAGGCACCATTAAGAGAGCATAGTTGTCATTCTTTGTGCAGTGTTCCAAAGCTTATTGATTGATGCATATTGTGATATTACTTGTTCTTGTGCTATTTGTTTCTAATCACCCTTGTGAACCTTCAAGGTGTCCTATGTATCTATTTGCTACTCTATGAGGGACAAGCTGATTGCCACTATGCTATGTTTTCTGTATGTGAAACAAACAAACGTTTTTCATTGCATGTTATTCATGATCTTTGTTTATAGCCTTTCATGTTGCATGCATAGTTACTTTGTCTTATTGTTAGAACTCCATCTTTCATGCACATGTTTAGAGTTCTTTGATCCCACCTTTCAATGCTTGCAAATGGTTTGATCTTGGTTTTGATGGTGCATGTCACCTCAAAAATTATTCTTTTTTATCACTTACCTACTCGAGGACGAGCATGAGTTAAGCTTGTGGATGCTTGATACGTCGGAAACGTATCTATAATTTTTGATGCTCCATGCTTGTTTTGTATCTACTTTGCTTTTCTTTGTGTATTCTTTGAGGTGTTTTTATATCTTTTCTGGAACTAACCTATTAACAAGTTGCCACAGTGCCAGTTGCATGTTTTCTTCTGTTTTTGGTTCCAGAAAGGCAGAAAATCAATATTCTTGGAATTGGACGGTACAAAAGCCAAAGTCATTGTTTTCCCGGAGCAACACGGAACCACGAAGCAGAGCCGGAGGGCCAGGGGTGGCACCCCTAAGCGCGGAAAGCCTGGGCGCCCACAAGGGGTGTCGGCCCCCTGGACCCCCACCGACCTTGATTCCTGCACCTATAAGAAGCCTCCGACCCAAAAACCCTAGGGGATCCATAAGAAATCCACGAAAACCTCCGTAGCGCCACCGCCACTGAAGGGGAGATTCGGAGGACATAAATTCTCTGTTCCGGCACCCTGCCGGGACGGGGAAGTGCCCCCGGAGCCATCTCCATTGATCTCCATCACCATCTCCATCACAGTTGCCGATTCCCATGACGAGGAGGGAGTAGTTCTTCCTCGAGGCTAAGGGCTCTACTGTTAGCTATGTGTTCATCTCTCTCTCTATGCATGATCTTGTTGTGGTCATGAGCTTTGTAATCAAGTAGATCTACCTTGCTACTCAAGTGCTTCAATAGATCTCTGCTCTCCCCATGTGTGTGAAAGTGACAGTGTGCACGCCATGGTGGCACTTAGGTTTGATTCTACATAAATACTCTTTGTTCTTTAATAGATCTATGCTTTTCCCCACGTGTGTGAAAGTGACAGCGTGTATACCGTGTGTGGCACTTTGGCTAGATTGAATATTTGTTATGTGTTATATTTGGAGTTGGATGTCTCTATGAAATTGTGTTGTTTGTTGGAACCATCTAGCGCTCAAGGTGACAGTGTGGGGTTATCTAGATTGGGGAAGGCGGACTTTGAGGTGTGATGTTATAGCCCTACCATGGATTAGAGTGTCCAACCAGAGAGTAGTTAAGAGTAGTATCATGAAGAGAGGATTTTTATATGAGAGAGTGTTAACTAGTGAAAGTATGATCCCTAGGCCTTGTTTCTAAACATTGAAACATCGTTTGCTACTAGATATGTGGCATGCTTGATTGCTTTAGTCTTTAACTCACCATCAAGCTCTTTTCTGGCACCGTTACCACTTATATTTCACCATCTCTTCGCCGAACTAGTGCACCTATACACCTGGAAAGTGTATTGGGTGTGTTGGGGACACAAGAGACTTCTTTGTATCTTGATTGCATGATTGCTTGAGAGGGAATACCTTTGACCACTTCCTCCCTGAGTTCGATAAACCTTGGGTAATCCACTTAAGGGAAACTTGCTGCTGTCCTACAAACCTCTGCACTTGGAGGCCCAACAACTGTCTACAAGAATAGAAGTGCGTAGACATCAACCCATCTTTATAATCACCCTGTTATGGTGTGACATTTGATGTTATCAAGATACTCTTCCAGTGTTAGTGATTGACATGATCTCATGGTCTAAGGACTAAGATTACTTTGTATGATGTTATAGAAATATAAACACAACGACCTTGATCGTAATGCTACACTTTAGATGAATGTTCATCACATCATTCCAACAATGTTGTGACCTCGTTATTAACAACATCCAATGTCCATGATCAGGAAACCTTTGATCATCTTGTTAATCAATGAGCTAGCTTATAAGAGAGGCATAACTAGGAACTTCCTTTTTGTTTATTAAACACACATGTATTAAACGTTTCCGTATTAATATAATTATAGCATGCAAAATAAACATTTATCATAAATAAGGAATAGGATAAAACCCACTTTTATTATTGCCTCTCGGGCATATTCCCTTCAGTCTCCCACCTATGGATTTCTGGTGTTCCATATACGCGATTGCAAGTGGTTAACATAATCTATGGATCTAACGCTTTTAGGTTCGTGTGTATTTGCATGTCTTTGCGACTTTACACATCACTCATTCTCCAATGAGATGGCATTGTATAAATTTGGTCTTTTGGTGAGACCTTTAGTTCCTTGGGGTTAAATCATGTCGATACTATTATCGTACAATATATCTTTAGTGTTAGCCCATTGCGAACCACACCTTAGTTTGATAACAAACTACTTGACACAAATGCCCTCCTTCTTTGCCATCTTGTGAGTCATATACTTAGCCTTTTGTTGTAGTATTCGTCACAATGCTTAACTTTGGAATTCATCCAAATCCGTCATGGAAAATCCTTTCCATTTCATTATGCCACCCATAGTTTAAATTGAGATAGACTTAATTTTGTATCTTGTGACAAAAATAGTATCAATGTAACGCTTTACAATGAACTATTTGTAATTGTTTTTCACCTCTACACAAATATATTCTTAGTTCTTCCAAAGGATCATAAGAATTTCCTTACTATCGTCTAATGATCATTTTATGATTCATTTGGGTATATGCTCATGATACTTAGAGCATAGGACATATCTGGATGTGTACATATCATGGTATGATTGATCAAAACATTTTTGTGATTGCACTTATCAAGTGTCAAAGCACTTGAATCTTGTTTCACTTATCAAGTGTCGATACACTTGAGTCTTGATTCAATTATTTTTCCACGCGACAAGATCCTTTTCTCGTTGGTTCTATATTGAACCCCTTCAATATCTCATATATGTACGTTTGGCACAACCATATTAACGTCATGGTCTATCCATGTAGACATTCATGCTAAATATTCGGGTTTTTCCTAAGTCTTTCATCGAAATGAAATTCTTAACCTTTGTTAATAAAAGACACATCATTTCCAATCAACAAGATGTCCTCCACATAATGTATTACAAATATGTCTTAGAGCTCGCACTTAATTTCTTGCAAATGCAAGCATCTTCATCGTCTTCTGATGAAAACTCCTTTAATAGTTTCATCACGGTGAAGATTCCAACTCCGCGATGCTTACTTCAACCATTGAAGTTTGCATGCCCTTTTTAGCATCCTTTGAATTAACAAAACCCCTTGGATCATGTCATGCACACATCCTAGGTAACCATTCTATTAGAAGAACTTTGTTTTGTTTATTCATCTACCATATACCTAATTATATGTAGTGGTAGCTACTTTAATCCGTCCAGACTAAATATCGCTTATGAAAGATCAAATCTTGTCATAGTCAACTCCTTGAACGTTGTTGTAAAATAATTTATGACATGTCGACTATTTCATAGATGTGAAATATCCATGTTTGTTTCTTTATAGATCCAAATACGACCGATAGGTTTTTACACCTTTTCGGAGGGTATTCCAAGTTCAAAAAACTTGATTTCTCGTGTATCGAACTATCATAGATTTTATGGCTTCAAGCCATTTGATGGAGATAGGACCCATCATTGCTTCTTTGCATGTTGTCGGTTCATCATTGTCAAACAACAATGATTTACTCTCAAATCTTAGCATTTGATTGTTTATCCAACCTACTTGGTTCAATAGGAACTTAGACCTCCGTGACCAACCTTTGATGCACGTGAGCCATGAGCATTCTGGCTGCCTCCGGAACATTTTCCGGCACTGCGCAACTCAGCATATATAGCTAAGGTTCGTTAACCTTATCAAAATTCTATTGTCCTCCCACTTAACTTTTGCAAAAAAATCCTTTTTTAAGAAACTTCACGTTTCAAGTGACAAACCCTTTTCCCTCGGTGTTATGGAGGAATACCCTATGGTTATTCGAAATAACCTACAAAGACATGCTCATCCGACTTTGGTTGTAAACATCTTACTTATGCTTAGCATACCAAAATTTAAGAAAGGACAACTTGGGTTTTACCCCAAACCATAACTTACATGGTGTCATTTCAACGGATCAAGATGGAGCTCTTTTCAGTGTAAAAGTGGTAGTCTCTAAAGCTTTAATCTTTTAAAACATACTGGCAGTTTTATAAATAACACCTTTGATTCAACCATGTCAAACAAGGTTTCATTACAAATCTCAAACACTCCATATTCCTATGGTGTTTCGGGAGATGCAAATCTAGGTGTTTTGCTAAACTTGCAACTCAAATAAATCCCTTTATGATAAAATCATAAATTATTTATTTTTCTTGTTACAATGATTTTCCACTTCATCTTGAAAGTTTTTGAACGTTTTCAAATATTTCATACTTCTTTCTCATTAAGTGAATATTCACTCAAATTTCCGGAGAAAGCATATGAAGTTGAAATCCATCGCTTACGACTACACATAATGGACTACATACATCGATATGTATAAATTCCAATAATTTAGTCGATCGTTCTTCTTTGTCCTTTGAACGAAGTTTTAATTATCCCGAGGAAAGTCTCACAAGCGTCACTTGATCAAATCAAATACTCCAAAAATCCATGAATATGGAGATTCTTCATGTTTTCTTTCCAATATAATTTAAACGGCGATGACACTTCGTAAGTGATCTTTAAATCATTTGTCTTGCGACATTTTAGCATTAATTTTTCCAATATAATGCCTGTTTTCTTCTGTTTTTGGTTCCAGAAAGGCAGAAAAATAATATTCTCGGAATAGGACGGGACAAAAGCCAAAGTCATTATTTTCCCGAAGCAACACGGAACCACGAAGCAGAGCCGGAGGGGGGACACAGGGTGGCCGCACCCCTCCTAGGCGCGGGCAAGCCCTGGAGGCGCCCATAGGGGGTGTGGGCGCCCTGGAACCCCACCGACCTTGATTTCTGCGCCTATAAGAAGCCTCCGACCCGAAAACCCTAGGGCATCTAGAAGAAATCCACCAAAACCTCCGTAGCGCCGCCGCCACCGAAGGGGAGATTTGGGGGATATAAAGTCTCTATTCCGGCACCCTCCCGGGACGGGTAAGTGCCCCCGGATCCATCTCCATTGATCTCCATCACCATCTCCATCACCGTTGCTGATTCCCATGAGGAGGAGGGAGTAGTTCTTCCTCGAGGCTAACGGATCTACTGGTAGCTATGTGTTCATCTCTCTCTATGCATGATCTTGTTGTGGTCATGAGCTTTGTAATCAAGTAGATCTACCTTGCTACTCAAGTGCTTCAATAGATCTCTGCTCTCCCCATGTGTGTGAAAGTGACAGCGTGCACGCCATGATGGCACTTAGGTTTGAGTCTACATAAATACTCTTTGTGCTTTAATAGATCTATGCTTTTTCCCATGTGTGTGAAGTGACATCGTGCATACCGTGTGTGGAACTTTGGATAGATTGAATATTTGTTATGAGTTATATTTGGAGTTGGATGTCTCTATGAAATTGTGGTGTTTGTTGGAACCATCTAGTGCTCAAGGTGACAGTGTGGGGTTATCTAGATTGGGGAAGGCGGACTTTGAGGTGTGTTGTTATAGCCCTACCATGGATTAGAGTGTCCAACTGGAGAGTAGTTAAGAGTAGTATCATAAAGAGAGGATATTTATATGAGAGAATGTTCACTAGTGAAAGTATGATCCATAGGCCTTGTTTCTAAACATTGAAACACCATTTGCTACTAGATCTGTTGCATGCTTGCTTGCTTTAGTATTTACCTCACCGTCAAGCTCTTTTCTGGCACCGTTACCACTTGTATTTCACTATCTCTTCGCCGAACTAGTGCACCTATACACCTGACAAGTGTATTGGGTGTGTTGGGGACACAAGAGACTTCTTGTATCTTGATTCCAGGATTGCTTGAGAGGGAATACCTTTGACCACTTCCTCCCTGAGTTCGATAAAACTTGGGTAAACCACTTAAGGGAAACTTGCTGCTGTCCTACAAACCTCTTCACTTGGAGGCCCAACAACTATCTACAAGAATAGAAGTGCGTAGACATCAAGCTCTTTTTTGGCGCCGTTGCCGGGGAGGTAAGGTAAAAGGTACTCACATCATCCGGTGTGAGTGCTCGAAGTTATTTCCTTTCGATTCTGCAGTTTTGTTGTTTTGTTTCTTGTTTTCACTAGTTAGGCTTAATGGAAAACAACAACAAAATTAGAGAGCTTTTTAGTATTTTCCTAACTTAGAATTTTAGTGGTTTGAAAAGAACATTAAAAAACCTATGGAACTTTCTTTGCATGATAATAGCAATGTTATTAGTATGAATTTTTTGAACACCATTGTTACTAATGGTATGGAAACATCTAAGCTTGGGGAAGCTAGTTTTTATGAGAAAGATATTTTTAGATCCCTAGCTTTAGGGAAGAAAATTTGCTCTGATGATACTTCATCTCCCATATGTGGTAATTCTAAAGATACTTGTGATATTTTAAATCCACATACTGAAAGTGTCCCTTTTAAAATACCTATCGAAATTGTTGAACGTGTTATGAATAAATGCTATTTTGGAGATGGAACTGTCCATCCTAGTGATCATTTACTCTTTATACATGAATTATGCGAGTTGTTCAAGTGTGCAGGTATTTCAATGGACCAAGTTAAGAGGAAGCTATTCCCTTTCTCACTTAGGGATAAAGCAGGGGAGTGGTATGATCTACTAGATGATCCTCATCATCTGGAGTGGAAGGAACTTGAATCTCTCTTTTATTCTAAATTTTATCCTCCTCATGAAATTCATAAAGATAGGAATTATATTTACAATTTTCATCCTAATGAGGGATAAAGTATTTCCCAATCTTGGGGGAGATTGAAGTCACTAATGCTCAAATGTCCCATTCATGAGCTCCCCAGTAATGTTGTTATCAATAATTTTTATGCAAGGCTTTCAAGACATTACAAGGACTATCTGGATACCTGTTTAGAGGGATCCTTCACAAGTAAGGAGGTCAAGGCTAAGTGGGATCTTCTTGAAAAAATTCAAAGCAATACCGAAGGTTGGGATAACGACAAAGGTAGAAAACCAGGTATAAACTATGAGTATGATTGCATTAAGTCTTTCGCTGAAACTGCTAATTTTCAAGAGCTTAGTGCTAGATATGGTATCGATCCTCAAATTATTGTTAATACTATAGATCCTTTGATTCCCATATTAATGCTCCTAAAGAAAAGTGGGACATGTATCATGAACCTTTTAAAGATACTTGCATGGAAAATGAAAATGTTATTAATGATTGCAATAAACATGCTCAAACTTCTGAAAGTACTATTTCTTATAAGCATGTTAATTTTTATGGTATGCATAGACCTTGTGAGAAGAACCAAATAGAATAATAATATTGTATCACACACTGGAATGAAAAAACCAGAACGTGGTATAAGGCTCTAAATGATCTTGGTAAAAAAATTGTGCCCTCTATCCTTTTATTTGTGAACTCTGCTATGAAGTGGGTCATTTCAATTTTCAATGCTCAGGCCATACTAATGACCTTTCTAATCCAATGAGTACTGCAAGCTTGTATTGTGATAACGCGATCACTTATAATCAACATGATGAACTTACATTGTTTTTGGGGTGTGAAGAATTATCAAGAAAAACTTCTTTGGTAGACATGAGTGCTTTTGGTATAAATTGCGTCCTGCATTGGTTTCATCTTTATTGTGTTGATAATTGCCACGCGAATACTTACATACAAAATCTTATAAAAGATGATTTTTTACCAAAATATGACAGGGCCGATATGAGTTTTGTTCTTATTAATGAAAAGGAGGAATCCTCCAAAGTTTCTTCTATTTTCTCTAACAATAAACCATGGTATGTGGAGAAGCTTCCTTTCAAGCCTCTCCCTCCTAAAGAGGAGGAGAAGAAGAAGAGAAGTAGAAGGAGAGAGGAAATGGTATCTTCCCCTAAGCATGTTGCTCCTATCATAGTTTTTGCTGATGAGTCTGAACTAGATGATGTTCCTATGCCTATTACCTATATTAGTGATCATGATTGGGAAAAGCACACTACTTTTGATATTGAAAATCTCTTTGGCACCAATTCTGAAAATGATAATATTAATAATTATTGTGCTATTAGTGCTATCCATGTACCTTCCAATGATGATATGTTTCCAAATGAACACACTTGGGAAGATAGCTATTTTATTGAATTTTCTCCCACTACAATTAATAAGAATGACTATTCTTATGTGGAGAGTAATAATCATTTTATGCATGTGGATCATGATAAGAATGTTTTATGTGATAGTTATATTGTTAATTTTGTTCATGTTGCTATTGAAAGTTATTATGAGAGAGGGAAACATGGTCTTATGCATCTCAAAATATTAAGTTTCCCCTCTTTATGTTTAAAATCTTGAAGTTGCACTTGTTTTGCTTTCCTATGCTTGTTGCTTTGTGCTTTCATGACTTGTTTCTTGACAAGATTCCTATGCATAGGAAGTGGGTTAGACTTAAAAGTGTTTTGAATTTGGTTCTTGATGCTCTCTTTTTCTTCAATTCATATTTCTTATGTGAGCATCTTCTCAAACTATCAAGCCTAACTTATAGGCATTAAAGAAAAGTACTTGTTGGGAGATAACCCAAGAGTTTTCTTATGTCTTGGAAGTTATTACTTCTGTAATGACCTCTCCTTATCCTTTTTATTTGATTTTTGTACCAAGAATGACCTCTAATGAGAGGGAAGTAAGATTTGGGGAGTTGCGGTCCCGAAACATATTTCTGTCCTCCACCATAAAAATTTGTGAGGAGTCTCTGTTAGTTGGATTGAGCTGAAAATTTATGAATTAATCCCCTAGTATGTTAGCTAAATTTCGTTAGTTTAACACTTTTTGATTTGAGCAACAGAAGGTATTCTAAAAATCGTTTTCTACCTGCTAGTCTGTTTTGACATATTTTTGTCATTATTTGCATTTGCTTCTTATTGATTTCTTTTTGGGTTCTTTTTGGGAAATTGAGATTTTTGAAGGATTTGCCACAGTAGCTTGTGTTTCTAGTGAAAAGTCTTGCTGTTCCAAAGCTTTTCCTAAAGGTCTATTATCTTTTGAATACACTAATGTTGCTAATGAAGATTGTGTGAAGTTTTGTATGAAGGAAAAAATTCAGGTGTAGAGAGAGAATGATGTAATGAGATGAAGAAGGGACAAAAGCTCAAGCTTGGGGATGCCACCCCATGTCACGCCAAGAAATATTCAAGAGGTACAAGCGTCAAAGCTTGGGGAATGCCCAAGGCATCCCCTTCTTCATCAATAAAAAGCTCAGGTCTGTCTAGACACTTTGTTTTTATTGTTTCATGCATAGTTGTGTTTTTCTTGGAGCGTCTTAGTTCTCGTTTCATTTGCTTAGTTTGCTTGAGTAAGTTGGTTGGTTACACCACACTTCTTTTGTAGAGAGACACACTCTATTTTCATTGCCTAGAACACTCTAGTTTTCACTCTTATTGTTTTGTGAGTGTTCTCTTTTGCTAGCACTGTGTTTAGCCTTAGTTTTCTTGTGCTTTCAGCTTAAAATTTTTTAGTTCTTCTTTGTGGATTTGTGAAACAAGCTCACTGGTCTTTGTTGATTATTATTTTTGTGAGTTGTTTCAAATAAGTTGTTTGGTGTTGAAAAAGAGTAGAAAGTTTGATGTTTATAGTGGTATAAAAGGGACCTTGTTTTGACTGTGGCTTAGACTTTATCATGTCATGCTAGATGTTGTTTTGATCTTATGCTTAGTGATTTTTGTTGTAGCATGACTTGTTCCAAACAATTAGGATTGCTTAATGTGCCTTGAAGGAATCATGCGTTGTTTTAGCATACAAAATCATAGTATTGCGGTATTATCCTTTGATGCTTTGCTTGGGTTGACTTGGCACATGCTTACACCATGTTATGACTATGACAAGTCACCATTAGCCTCCATGATCATTTTGAAGGGAATATGCCCGAGAGGCAATAATAAAGTGGTTATTATAGTATTCCTTATTTATGGTAAATGTTTATTTTGCATGCTATAATTGTATTAATACAGAAACGTTAATACATGTGTGGTTAATAAACAAAAGGAAGTTCCTAGTTATGCCTCTCTTATAAACTAGATCGTTGATTAACAAGATGATCAAAGGTTTCCTGATCATGGACATTGGATGTGGTTAATACAGAGGTCACAACATTGTTGGAATGATGTGATGAACATTCATCCGAAGTATAGCGTTACGATCAAGGTCATTGTGTTTATATTTCTATAACATCATACGAAGTAATCTTAGTCCTTAGACCATGAGATCATGTCAATCACTAACACCAGAAGAGTATCTTGATAACATCAAACGTCACACTGTAACAGGGTGATTATAAAAATGGGTTCAGTGCTACGAAGGTGCTATGTTGAGGATCATGGATCAAGAGTGGAATTTGTCTATCCTGATGATGGATAGATATACACTGGGCCCTCTCGGTGATATCACATTAGTTAGCTTGCAAGCAAGTGATTTGATCACTAGAATGTTATATCACAAGAACGAGAAAAGAGTACATGTCGGTAATGAGATCAAACTAGGAATGGAGATACTGATGATTGAATATCGGACATGTAATATATCGCGAGACAAATGGATTGAGTTACATGCATATAAGGTTCACATGATCACAGAAGTCATCGTTGAATATGTGGGAGTCAGTACGGATCTCCAGGTCCCGCTGCTGATTATTGATCGGAGAGGGGACTCGATCATGTCTACATTATTCGCGAACCGTAGGGTGACACACTTAAGGGATACCGACACCATTTGGAGCAAATAATATGCCAGAGAAAGAAAAAGGAAAGCGCAGGAATTTATTTCACTAGACACCGAAACTGTTTCAGTTAAAATTGCTGAAACTGGTTCTGCATGTGAAATTGAATACTAGCAAGGGGTTTTATGTGAATGTTTGTTAATTAAATTAATTAACAAAATTCTGAATAAATAAATAAAATAGTTTTATTTAAATGAGAGCTTGCATTAAATTTGGTGGAAATTTAATGCATGTGAGTGGATTTTTGAGTGGAGGCTCTTTTATGGGAGTGGAGGATTTTCATTTTGAGTGGGAGCTCCACCCACATGAATGTGGAAGAGGTGGGGGAAGCCACCATGGCTGGGCGACATGCCCCTTGGGGTGCCCCCATATCCCTATAAAAGGCCCCCTCTCCTCCTCTCAAAGCACACCTCCTCGCGAAGGATCTCTCTCCCTCCTTTAGAATTTCCCCATGGTCTCGGATCAGCGAGATACATGTTCCCGGTGGCTTTTTCTGGAAGGATTTGTTGCTTCCACTGCTTTGCTGGAGCGAGGGCGCGGAGGTTGTCGGGGTACCCGGACGTGTGTGCGATCATGAATGCACCACTGCTTTGCGGTGCTGGACGTGATGGTGCTGGACCGGCTGGACCAGATGGACTTCATCTCGATCTTGAGATCAACAAGCGTTTGACTACATCATCCACGAGTACAACCTCGTTAACGCTATACGGTCTTTGAGGGTATGTATTCTATGGATGTATATCCACCCATTGCTTGTATCTAGTAGATAGATCTTGGTGCTTTGTTCCCATCGTAGGAATTTTTTTGTGTTCTATGCTGTGAACCCTACAGTGGTATCAGAGCAGGATCTATGAGTAGATGCTTTGCATGGGTAGTACACATATGATCATGTGGGCGATGATGATCATTTTATTGCTTCTTAGTTGTACTTTGGATATTGGTGGCATAGTGGGATGAAGCGGCCTGGACAAACTTTACATGTCCTCGCACATGAGACATGTTCCACGCTTGACATGCAACTAGTTTTGCATAAGTGGCTAGCGGGTGTCTATCTCTCCTACTATAGTCAATATCTAATTTGCAACGAGTTGTCAACAATTTGGTTATCCTCGTTGTGGTTCATGTTCGTAGGTAAGAATAGTTGTTGGGGATATGCTATATGGGTATCCCTATAGCATGTCTCTTATCCGGCTAACCCGGGTGGCCCATAGTTGGTAGCATGGCCTATGGCCTACTGGGCGGCCCAGTTAGATGGATCCAGAAGGGAGGCCCATGCTGGATAAAGGAAGGCAACGGTTGGAGTCACCGACGTACCCGGAGCCTTGGAGTACAAGATACACAAGACTAGTAATAGACGGTGTAGAACTCTGTAACCTGTCCGGCTAGGACTTTTCCCTGTAACCCTGAGACCTGGCGACTATATAAGTCGGGCCTATGGGAGCCTTTAGGGCACAACTTCAGACAATCGAGTAGCGATTAGCACACACCTCGCACAACGAACCAATCCCCGTAACTCGGTGTATTGCCCTTATAGTGATTTATAGCAGGAGTAGGATTCCGCCACCGTTGTGGGATCTGAACCTGGGTAAGATGTGTTACCTCGTACACGTCAACCGTCCGCCTTCCCCCACGTCTCTAAACTCGCACTGTGAGGACCCCTCCATGGCGTACTTGTCGGCAATACCACGACAGTTGGCGCCCACCATGGGGCAAGAGGCGCTTCAGGCTCTTCAGCGGGCTAGGACCAAGATCTTCACGGGAATCGGCAAAACCGTGGCCATCGGTCGCGTTCTCTTCTCCGGCAACGTTCCGATCGTCCCTCCCGACAAGTTCTGGATCCCGGCGAAGACGAACCCTACGCGGTGTTCGATCGTTCCTATCGGAGACATCCACCTCTTCATCGGCGAAACCGACTCGGACACTAGTTCCCTGGGAGTCGGAGGAGCATCAAGGCCTGCACGGACCGCCTACGAGCAGGATACGTTCGCGGAAGGATCGATGTCGGATCTCTCTTTAGAGTTTACCGACAAAGATCGGAAAGCATCAAGGCCCACACGGACCGCCTACGGGCAGGATACGTTCGCGGAAGGATCAATGTCGGATCTCTCTTCAGAGTTTGCCGGCAAAGATCGGAAAGCATCGAGGCCCACACGGACCGCCTATGGGCAGGATACGTTCGCGGAAGGATCGATGTCAGATCTCTCTTCGGAGTTTGTCGGCAAAGATCGGAAAAACTCAAGGCCCACCCAAGCCGCCCCTGTGCAGGATATAAAGGTGGAAGATCGCTGCAAATCCGTCGGCTTCGCCCGTGCGTCTGGAAAGCAGAGATCCAAGTTCGTCGGCGTGGTCACCATCTTCAATCTGGCACGCTGTGTTCAGAGAGAAGGCGAAAACCCCCGCGATTACCTGGCTAGGTGGCTATACGAGCCGATCTGGCCCACTACCCCGATGATAACGCTCTGTATCACTTCGTGGAAGGATTGGACCGTGGCACGCTTCTCTGACATTCTATGAGATGGCAGCAGGCAACATGGCGCCTTACCCTCGAAGAGATGGTGAGCACCGTCAATAACTACGCGGAAGCTGACGCAGCAGCCCAGATGGCGCTTGCGCTCAGGGACGGAAAACCTCCGATTCAGCAGCCGCCACCACCACCTCCCGCCGCCATCATCACAGCAGCACCACCACCTCCAGTCATCGTCGAGGCCATTGCACCTCCAGCACCCATCATCGAGGAAGTCCTGGCACCCTCGGACTCTGTCATTGATGCGCTCTATGCTGATTTCAGTGCAGATTCAGAGGAGATAGATTTCAGTCCAGAAGTGCTAGACTCTGCTATGCAAGAGATGGAGGAGGAGTACTCGCGCGACGAGCAAGCTAACAACACCATCGCATCTCGAGGGGTGTTCGTCACCATTGGGATGGCGATGGAAGAAGATCAACCCGGACGAGCTCCGCCTACAGCGCTGGACAAGGGGAAGGGGCCACTTATTGCTACTAGCGATGATCATGCAAAGGTCATGCCCCCTCTGCCTAACCCAGTGTAGCAGCCGCAGGAACTCGGCATCGTCCCGAGCAACAACAACACCGCAAACTTGCCGCCTCCAGCATCTACGTCTACAGCAGCCCAAGTTACTCCAGCTGATAGAGTGATGTACGGCAATCTCCTCGTCGAGCCACTGACCGTCGCTCATATCCGGAACGTGACCCAGCTTGACGAGAAGCGCCAACAGCTTCTGGAGGAAGCGCAAGCCATCGCGGAGCAAGGCGCTAAGTTAGATCGAGATCTGGTCAACGCGCAGAAGTCCATAGAAAAAGCTAGAGCAATGGAGGCCGAGTACAAGACTTTGCTGCAGCAGCAGAAGGCTAAGAAGGCTCTGGCTCGCGTCATCAATGATCCTGGCGTATTGTGCAACCTAGGATGGGCTCCCACGAAGCCGGCACAAGCCAAGCCATACATTGACAGTGAAGGCAAGCAGGTGATGCCCATCCCACTCCTTAACCTCGCCATCGCCAAGACCCTTCTGGAGCAGGATAGATCGCCCGAGGCAGTGGAACATGTCTATGACCTAGTGGCCAAGGCGGTGAAGCAGCAGGAAAAGGCCACCTCTCAGAGGCTCGAGTCTGATCCAGCGCTTTGCCGGTCTAGTCAGTACAAACCGCCAAGGGACAGATCTCCTCTTGATGTTGGGTCCCAGACGGGTTCATCAGAACAAAGACGGAGGGACGCGCGCAACAGGAAGGACGCCATCCCCATATCCTCCGACCACGGAGAAAAGGTCCGGCCTCGCCACCCGTCGTCACCACCCCGATCTCCCCGACATCACGGCGATTACAAGGCTCACCATCGAACGGATATGCCCCCAACAAAGCAGTGTGGCATCGTCATCCGCGACAACACGGAGAAGATCCGTCATGACGGATAACGCAACCAAGGACACAGGAGCAGGTCGCACCATGACCTTCCGCGTCCGACAAGCAACCATGACAGACGCGAGGAGTCCTAGGAGGGTAACAGCAAGAAGGCTAACCCACCACCACCTCCGCCTCCGTCACCACCAAGCATTCACCATGGCGGAAGGGGCCCGTGTCATTCACGCAGCCCATCCCCTGTTGACAAGAAGAAGAAGAAACCGGAGCCATACGATGCACGTTCGCGGATCGATAAGATGCACGAGGCTCGGGAAGGACCATACCTGGGACCACGTTGCTTTGGACCTGCAATACGGTCCGCAACTTACCCCAAAGGTTTCCGGATCGACAAGACCATCAAGCCCTACGACGGCACCGCCAAGCCAGCCACATGGTTCCAGGACTACGGCAACGCGGTGGAGATTGCTGGTGGCAACCCCAACGTCACCGTCAAGTACTTCCCATTAATGTTGGCGGGTACGTCCCGTCAATGGATCGACGAATTGCCGGAGAAATCTATCTACAACTGGTTGGACATGCAAGAAGCGTTCACCAAGAACTTTGAGGGTACATACAAGCGTCCCTGCACTGTTGGCGATCTACAGCGGTGCGTGCAAGAGAAAGACGAGACATCTCGCGCCTACCTCTCTCGCTGGCTGGACATGAAGAATTCCTGCGCAGGAGTGCACGCTCAGACCGCCATGGCTGCCTTCATCGACGGATTGGAAAGAGGCACGTTGCTCCGGCATAAGCTGAAGCGCTTGCAGGACAATCACCAGCTGGACTTGAACCAGATGATTCAGTTGGCTAGTGAGTTCGCAGCTGCCGACGATGATGCTCGCGACTCCTTGCCGGAAACAACCGTTCCAACTCAAGCGCGGAGGAACAGCAGTACAAAGCGGAAAACCTCTCCAGAAGAAAAGCAATCTACCGACATGGTCGCTATGACTTTTGCAGGACGAGGCGAAGGCGGACAACGTGGCCGAGGAAGAGGAGCTGGTCGTGGGCAGCAACGAGGAAGTGAAACCACCTCGACGCCGCTCCGCGTTCCCCAAACCTACGAGGAATACCGTGATATTTCGTTCCTCGTACACCTCGATGCCAACGGTAAAGCCACCCATACCAATCGACACTGCAAGTTCGTCAACGACCTCAAGGAAGACCCGGAGTCCGGCTACAAGCGAAGTCAGAAGAACAGACCACGAGGCAAGGGCAAGGGGAAGAAGAAGAAGGAGAAGTCCAAGGATTCAAGTGACATGGACGAAGACGTTGACCCCAAGCACGCCGCCAAGGGCGACGACAAGGGCAAGAACCCCTTTGCGAAAAAGGCTCCAGTCTACCAAACTTTCCTTGGCACCCCCACCGTCCGACAGCAGAAGACCTCTCTAAGGATCCTGATGGCCACTCTCCCCCCAGTTCCTCAGTACCTGTGCTGGTCGGAGGTTCCAATAACTTGGGACATGACGGACCACCCAGACCTTATACCCACGGAGAACCAGTACGCCATGGTCATCAACCCTTTGATTGACGTCGTGGAGTTCACTAAGTGTATGGTAGATAGTGGAAGCAGCATCAACATCATGTACCTGGATACACTGCAGAAGTTGAACTTGACGGAGGAAAACCTAAGGCGGACCAACACCATCTTCCACGGTGTAGTCCCTGGTCGGGAGGCTCGGTCCCCTGGGTGCATTACACTTCAGGTTGCCTTTGGCGATGTTAACAATTACCGCCAAGAGCGCATGACCTTTGAGGTGGTCACCTTCAAGAGCGTGTAGCACGTCATATTTGGCCACGACATATTCCACACGTTCATGGCCAATACATGCTTCGTCTACAACAAACTCAAGATACCCGGACCAAATGGTGTCATCACCGTATCTGGAAGCTTTACCAAGGCAAGGGACTGCGAGATTAATGAAGCAGCCGTTGCAGAAGCTGTCCTCTACAACAAATAATTCAAGGATATCCAGATCAAGGTCGATGACTAAGAGATGCCCGCGTCAAAGAAGCAGATCTCCGACTCCGCTCCTGCGTTCAAGGCTGCCATCGAGACCAAGCCGGTGGAACTTGTGGTAGGCGATGCCTCCAAGACCGTCGCCATTGGGACGAACCTGGATCCCAAATAGGAAAGCGCGCTCGTCGAGTTCCTCCATGAGAATAGGGACATCTTTTCCTAGAAACCTGCCGACATGAAAGGTGTACCTAGGGAACTTGCCGAGCACAACTTAAACATTGATCCAAAATGCAAACCAGTGAAACAACCTCTACGACGCTTCGGAGATGATAAGAGATGTGCCATTGGCAAGAGATAGCTAGGTTACTTAAAGCTGGGTTTATCCGAGAAGTCCTTCACACCCGATGGGTGGCCAATCCTATACTTGTCCCCAAAAAGGGAACCAATGAATTAAGAATGTGTGTTGATTACACTGGCTTGAACAAAGCATGTCCCAAAGATCCGTTTGCTTTGCCTCGCATTGACCAAGTCATTGACTCGACGGCTGGCTCAGAGCTTTTGTGTTTTATCGATGCATACTCAGGATACCACCATATCAAGATGAGGAAGTCGGACCAATTGGCCACTTCGTTCACTACACCTTACGACACGTTTTGCGATGTTACGATGCCCTTTGGGATGAAAAACGCAGGTGCTACGTACCAGCGGACAATGCAACGCTGCCTCCACGACCAAATTGGTCGGAACGTTCACGCCTATGTGAACGATATTGCAGTGATGTCAAAAAAATCAAACGACTTAATCTCCGACTTAAAAGAAACCTTTGATAATCTCCGGAAATACAACATGATGCTTAACCCTAAGAAGTGCGTCTTCGGGGTGCCAGCAGGCAAACTGTTGGGTTTCATCGTTTCCCAATGCGGAATCGAGGTCAACTCGGAGAAAATCAAGGCCATCCTAAACATAAACCGTCCGACATGCCTAAAAGACATTCAACGACTAACATGTTGTGTTGCAGCAGTTAGTCGGTTCGTCAGCCGACTTGGAGAGAAGGCTCTACCGCTATACAAGTTGCTGAAGAAGGCGGACAAATTCACATGGACGGACGAAGAAGATGCATCATTGAAGCATCTCAAGGAGATTCTTTCCTCAGCACCCATCCTTGCAGCACCCGAACCTGGAGAGACCCTGTTAATCTACATGGCGGCAACCAACCGAGTAATCAGCATCGTCGTCGTGGTAGAGCGGAAGGAGTCAGGCTATGAGGACGGATGTAACACCCCGGTTCTGAAAAGACCGTGGCCTCTATGTGACATGCCAATCCCTGGATCGGTTCATTGGCCCACAATAGAGTAAGATAGAATATCATAGCGAAATAACCGTGTATCATGATCTACAAAGATCCAGAGTACCATTATTACAATAAAAGCTTAGCATAAAGCTAGCTCAAATTATTCAGGTAGCAACAAAACCAAATATATCCTCCAATCTTCAATTTGCCCACAAGTGAACAAGTGCCGAGTGGAGTACCGTGGCCTATAACGATCAATCAGAAACGGAATAACCTGCAACATGAAACGTAGCAGCCCCGAAGGGTCAATACATGGAATGTATGGCAAGTAGAGCTAGTAAAGGAGACAATAGTACTAACATCTACATGCATATTTGGCAATTGGAGCTGTGTCTGGCTTGCATTTGCAAATACATTTATCCTACTTTCATAAACAATTTTTGATTTTCTTTGAAAAGATCCCAATTAAGTTAACCCAACAATATTAAAGCAATTAAGAAATTAGAATGAGCGAGAAACATCTCATGAGATCAATATCTAGCAACTCAGATGTCCATAACCGGGGACACGGCTAATCGATTAGATTATACACTCTGCAGAGGTTAGTACACTTTACCCATGTGACTTGGCCAGCCCAGCTCGTACCATCACTCTCATTTTGGGTGATGATAGGGAGAAGACCAAGAAGAGACTGTTCGGGAAGTAGCTCCTCAATCCCGACGCCATGGTCCAACCTACCAAAATTCTACATCTCTGGATACGCGGGTTCGAGTTACCACAACCTACTAAGTCCAACCAACTGCCCATTCCATTATTGGCACATGGTTGTACACGTAAGCTACATAATAAAGAAACCAATCATTCTCTCTTGATACCTGGGCGCCTTTCCGCAATGAAACCACCAAAATTTATCAATACCATCACACCCAGGGGGTTCATTGATTAAGTTGTTTAGTTTTCACAAACCAATACTTTGAGAAAACAAGTATCCATGATGTAACCCAACCCTCGATCAACATAGCATGGCTAAGCACATCTACCAACGGTGGTTCATCTACAAAGAGGGTCCTACCACATAATAGGACATAGCATAGTGATAGTATCATCCTACACATGCATCTACAAAATACACGATAATGCATTGAAAATAGTAGGACGATAACATGAACAAAGTAGCATCTACTTGCCTTGGTTGTAGCGGTCTGGAGCACAATCCTCACACGAGCAAGCATTGCACTCAACACAATCTACACAATACAATTGCAATCATAAACAAATAATGCACAAGCATATGCAACAAATATGATGCATGAATGCAAGAACGGCAAGTGAATTGGTGCTACAGCTGCACCATATAATTCTAATCCATAATACTACCGAATACATGCATGGAAAATAGATTTGGCGCTAGGAAAACTAATAGACAAAAGTAATGCTCCAAACTAGAGCTAGAACTTAAATAATTCACTACCGGTAGTATACTGTTCGTAAAATCTTTGGAAACATCTACCGCATAGGCATCGCTGAATAGAAGCAGTACCAATTGGAATTACTCAAAAAGGAATTATAAAACTCCCCGAGTAATTAAAACACTTCAGAAATCCATTAGACAAATACTGCAGAAGTTTTTACTGTAAGCCTATCTTTTTAATTCACGATGAGATTCCCCTCGTTCACACGAGTTCAGGGACATATCACACGCGATTTTTGGAGCTTCGGATCTTTTTCTACGAATTTATTACTCCGAAAAGGCCTCTAACTAGTTTGATTAAACTGTACTAAACCTGACAGTAAAAGTCTGAACCAAAGGTACAGAGAGATTCTACACGACTCATTGAACTCGTACATATTTTATTTGCAATTTTTTGCCAAGCGGTTGAATTTCTACGCAATTTACAAGATTCTACCGAAATCTGCCAACTAAAGGGATTAACGAAATTGATCCAGTCAACTGTGTCTGTTTGACTGGTCAACTCGTCTGCTGACTGGGCGCTGACTGGGCGTCTGACTAGTCAACTCCTGGGATGCTGACCAGTCAACTAACGATCTAGGCCGCTGATCTGAGATCTGACGGTGGCTTTCTACTCGACGTTTCGCCGAACCTTTCTACTCGACGGTTTTGCATGGAAAGACATGATGCAATGCTATGAATGATATGCAAGACCAAATCTAAAATTTGGGATGTGACAAGACTAACCCCCTTAAGATGAATCTCATCCTCGAGATTCGGCGCGGCTAGCAAATAGGTGTGGGTAGTCCTCTCGGATGTCATCCTCACGCTCCCAAGTGGCTTCCTTCTGTGGTGGCTCCACCGTTTTGCAAAACTTGATTGTCTTGGTACGGGTAGTCCTTTCTGCATCTCCGGAATCTTGACCGGTTTCTCCTCATAGGTCAAGTCATTCTCCAGTGAACCTCCTCTAGCGACGGTCTCTCAATGGTGTATCCACCATCTCCGGATGGCACTTCTTCACTGGGATACGTGGAACACGTTATGAATGGACAGAGCCTCTGGCAACTCCAACTGATAAGCAACTTCTCCTTTGCGTGCTAAGACCCGATACGGTCCAATGAATCGAGGTGCCAGCTTTCCCTTAATTCCAAATCTCTTGATTCCACGAAGTGGCGACACTCTGAGGTATGCTCTATCGCCTATCTCGTACACCACTTCCTTGCGCTTGGCGTCAGCGTAGCTCTTCTGCCTTGATTGTGCTACCTTCAGCCTGTCCCTAATCAAGGCGACCTTCTCCTCAGCATCCTTGATCAAATCAGGTCCAAACAACTGGCGTTCTCCTACTCCATCCCATAGCAATGGTGTTCGGCACCGTTTCCCATATAGCACATCGAACGGTGACGTCTTGATGCTGGTTTGATAGTTGTTGTTGTAGGAAAACTCCGATATGGCAAATTCTCATCCCAACTAGAGCCATGAGCCAAAGCGCAAGCTCTCAGCATGTCCTCCAAAATCTGATTCACCCTCTCTGCATCCATCGATGCAGGTGAAAGCTGTGCTAAACTCCAATCTAGTACCAAGTGACTCGTCGTGTAGTGGCGCCGTAAGTGTGAGGTAAATTGGGTGCCTCTATCGATACGATACTCTTGGGAACTCCGTAGGCACACAATCCTGTCCATGTAAATCTTGGCCAACTTTGCACTCGTATAGGTCGTCTTCACGGTATAAAGTGGGCTACCTTGGTCAAATGGTCGACCACTACCCAAATAGAGTCAATATCCTGACCTGGTCTGGCAATCCTGTGATAAAATCCATTCCCACTCTATCCCACTTCCAATCCCAAGACAGTAATGGTCAGATCCTGCCGCTTCCGTGTTCTGCTTCACTGGCTACATACATCACATCGGGCAATATGATTGGCGATATCTCCCTTCATGTTGTCCCACCAAAATTTGCTCTTAAAATCCATATACATCTTTGTGTTGCCCGGATGTATGGAGTACGGCGAGTTATGAGCCTCCTGCAAAATCAACTCCCTTATCTCCGTCATTTGGCACACACAAACGATCTCCATACCACAAGGTACCATGCTCGTCCTCGCGAATATCCTTTTCCCGGTTCTCTTTCATCTTTTCCTTTATCTCTTCTATTTCCTTGTCTCCTACCTGAGCCTTTATGATCCTGTCCTGTAGCGTCGGTTGGACTTCCATTGTAGCCAAATATCCTTCAGACACTACCTCCAGTCTAAGATCCTTGAATTGCTTGCACAAGTCCTCAGGCAATTCACCAATTATCAATCCATTGACATAAACCTTCCAGCTCAGAGCATCTGCTACTACATTGGCTTTTCCTGGGTGGTATTGTAGATTCATATCATAATCCTTGATAAGTTCCAACCATCTCCGTTGTCTCATGTTCGGCCTTCATACGTGTAAATATGTACTGTGCTCTTGTGGTCGGTGTACACATCACGTGTTTTCCCATTAGGTAATGTCTCCATACTTTGAGCGCATGAACCAGACGCTAACTCCAAGTCGTGTGGGGTAATTCCGCTCATGGTGCTTGAGTTGTCGAGGCATATGACACCACTCTCCCATATTGCATCAAGACACTCCCAAGTCCTGTCATGAAGCATCACAAGACACTTGGAAATCCTTCAAGATCTGTAAACGTAACAGCGCGGTCACTAGTTGACGCTTCAGCCTCAGAAGCTTCAGATATGTCGACCATTCAAACTTCCTCTCCTTCTTCGAAGTTCACCATCGGCTTAGCAATCTTAGAAAAGTTTTCTATGAACCTCCGTAATATCCAAGAACTCCCAAAAGCTTGAATCTCTCCGATTCTTGGGTGCTTCCCACTCGATTCGCAGTCACTTTGTTTGGATCAACAGAATTCCTTCTCCGACACTACGTGTCCAAGATATCCAATGTTGTTAAGCCGAATTCACACTTACTGAATTTGGCATACAGCTGTGTTCCCTCGACTTCTCCATAATCATCCTCGGATGTTTCTCATGCCCATCATCCTTGGAATATATCAAGATGTCATCAATAAACACCACCACGAACTTGTCCAAATACTCCATAAATACCTTGTTCATCATGGTCATGAAGTATGTCGGGGCATTCGTTAGTCCAAAAGACATAACTATATACTCATATAAACCATACCTAGTGGTGAAGGGTTTTTGTACGTCCTCTTCGGATTTTCAATTGGAAATAGCTCGATCGCAGATCAATCTTGAACACCTTTGCTCCAGTTGATCAAACAAGTAATTTATGTTCGGCAGAGGGTACTTGTTCTTAATGGTTACTTCAAATGAGCGATAGTCTACCACTAATCTCTTGGTGTCTTTCTTCTCCACAAATGTAATAGGCGCCCCATGACGCACTAGGCTGAATGAATCCCTTTTCCAGTTGTTCCTTCAACTGTTTCTTCAATTCTTTCAGCTCATCCACATCCATCTTATTTTGTTTCTTTGCTATAGGTCCTGTTCCCAGCATCAGGTCGATAAGAAACTCTACATCCCTGTCAGGTGGCATCCCTGGCAGCTCTTCCGGAAACACGTCGGGGTAATCCTTAATCACTGGCACAGTATCCATGCTAACCCCCTTAAGAGAATTCAACTTACACCTTCTCGGTCGGTACCGACTTGAATCTAATCCTCTTACCATCCGGGTTTTGAGTGAAACATTTCAGTGCACAATCTATGTGTCCCCCATGCATAGACATCCAATCCATACCCAGAATGACATCTAATCCCTGTGAATCCAGTACTACTATATGTGCAATGAAGTTGTGTGTTCCAATCCTCACAGTCAAGTCGTGGCATCTCGCGCTAGCTATCATATCTCCTCCAGGTGAACTCACTCTAATAGACCTTTTCATAGACTCGAGGGTAACTTATACTTATCCACAAATGCCCTTGATATGAATGAATGCGATGCACCAAAGATCGAAAAGTATAAGTGCAGGTAAGTGTTGATTGGGAACTTACCAATCACAAGGTCGAGCTCATCTGGAATCTCCTCCACATTCATGTGGTTCATCGTGGCCTTCTCGCGTTGGTTGGCTTCAGTCCTTTCCTCTCCGGACAGTTGTCGATAGTGTCCCTTCCGCTTGCACTTGAAGCACGTCACCACTCAGATCCTTCTTCACGGTTGCGATCACGGTTGCGGTCATGTCCACCGTGTCCTCCAGAGTGGTGAGAGTGTCCTCCCTTGTGGTTGTGGTGGCTGCTCCTATGGTTGTCATGACGATGTCCATCGCGGTGGTCATGGCTCCCATGGTCACTTCCTCCATGCTTGGAGTATCCATCATATGAAGTGCGAGACTTGTGGTGTGAACCAGAGTGATGAGTATTGCTCTTTATCTTGCGGTTCTCCACCTGCTTGTGATTCCCTTCCAAGATCCTGGCCTTGTCCATAAGCTCTTGGAAAGTGGGGCAATAAACCACAAGTAGCTGTACTGAAAGCTCATCACTGAGGCCATCCAGGAATCTCTCCCTCCTTTTGGCATCAGTGTCAACATCCTCAGGTGCATAACGGGACAGGTTGTTGAACTCCTCAATGTACTCGGCCACGGTGCGATTGGTTTGGCACAAGTTGCAGAACTCCTTCCTCTGCAGGCTCAAAACTCCTGAAGACACGTGGTTGGTCCTAAAACCTTCCTCAAACATAGCCCAAGTCACGGTATCCAGCGGATGGGTGATCTGGAACGTGTCCCACCAAGAAGCGGCTGGTCCCTCCAAAGAGGTGAGCAAACCTCACCTTCTCAGATCGTGCATCCGATAGTTACTAGATCCTTGTTGACCGAACAACCAAATCAGAGCAACCATTGGTTCCATGCGAGAGAACTTAGCTGGCCTTAACCTCAGAAATCTGGTGAGAGCATCTCCCTGAGGCTGATTATTTCCATTGTTGTTGTTCTGATTCGCCATGAACTGGGTCATCACTTGGGTCAGCTATGCCTGAGCTGCCATGAGCTGCTCCATCTCAGTGGGTTGGCGGCGGGGAGGCATCTGCGGTTCAGCATAGGTAAGTTTAGAAAGAATCAACTACGATAATAGGATTCTACCCATGCATATGATCAAACAACAACAAGTAATAGCAGACAATCACAAGCAAGCAACATATCACCAAACAAGCGATCCAGCAACATCCCAACTCGTCAGAAAATTAAGCCAATTTTTGTGCATATAGCACAGAGAGTTTCGCATCAGCCCAATTGTTTTCAGATTTTTCTGAGTTACCAGAAAAATATGAAAAATCGCGCAGTACTGCTGTATCAGCAGAAAAACTGCAGCGAAAATAACACAGATGATAACCAAATTGCCATAACTCTTTCATTAAAATTCGCACAAATAAATCCTGGGATATTGGAGTACACAAATAAGCAACTAAACACTTTTAATCTAACACGAACTAAGCTTCACAACGATCGAGACTAATCCTAACGAATTCGCCTAACATGGACTAACTGGTGGACTTCTATCTACTTCTTGAAGAGATTGAGGTAGGTCCTTGCGGTCATGCGTTGGCGCTTGACCATGGTACAACCATGACGGCGGAGTGTACACCTCTCCTGAACCATCACTTGAGACTTCAAACTCCACCTCTTCTGGGTCCTCCTCTTCTTCTTCATCCTCAGCTGCTACAGCAACAACTTCTTCTCCTCCACCATCATCGTCTCCATCATCATCATCCTCGTCCTCATCATCATCGTCGTCTCCACTGTCATCGTCATCCCCATTTTTGCCATCATCTCCATTGTCGTCATCAGAGGGTGGATTCAGCTGTGCTTGGAGAGCGGCAATCTGGATGTCATAGCTTCAATGGTTTGGTCCCTTTCCTGGACGGGCCCTTGCAACTGTTGTATGCTCTGGGTATTCTCTTGCACGGTGCCATGAATATGGGCTATGGTCTCATCTCTGGCTATCAGGGCAGTCTCCAGAACTCCCACAGCTTCATGCAAAGTGTCAATCTCCTGTCCTTGGACCACCATTCCATTGCTAGTAAAGTATGCTATCTCCTTCAACATCCTCACCTTCTCTGCTAGAGCTCCATTCTCCCTCTCCATGTCCTCTATGTGCCTCCGACGGGGCGGCATGTTGTTCCTGTCGCCCGGGGTAACCACAATGTTCCCATCTTCATCACGCCTTCCATAATCACGGTAGGGTGAATCTGCAGGCAGCAGGTGTCGGACATAGTGGCACTGGCGAGACAGGGCTTCATGTACAGCCAAGTTGATTCCAAGTCCCCAGTTGCAGTATATCTTGGTGTAGACCAAGTGCGCGGGGTTTGGCAAGGCGGCATCTCTAAATATGAAGGTAGTGATCTCCCATGCATCCTCTCCATATCCATAGGTGTACAACCTTCTTCCCTTGAACATAGGCAGTGGCAATTCCAATGACTGAGAGAGCTGAGCTAACTGCCTTGCAAAGGGCCTTGGTGACTCCATGGTGACGTACTCAGTCCTGAGATGTCCCATCTATCAAGTAAAAGAGGAAAGTGTGAGAATAACATATGGTAAGAATTTACGAGGGTGAAAGGCATAAGAGGAAAGACAGTGTTAATATAGGTTTAATAATTCTATGGCTTCCTAATCCAATCCTAGGTCACGATCCTACAGTCGACACACGGGCTCTGATACCATCCTGTAACCCCCCGGTTCTGAAAAGACCGTGGCCTCTATGTGACATGCCAATCCCTGGATCGGTTCATTGGCCCACAATAGAGTAAGATAGAATATCATAGCGAAATAATCGTGTATCATGATCTACAAAGATCCAGAGTACCATTATTACAATAAAAGCTTAGCATAAAGCTAGCTCAAATTATTCAGGTAGCAACAAAACCAAATATATCCTCCAATCTTCAATTTGCCCACAAGTGAACAAGTGCCGAGTGGAGTACCGTGGCCTATAACGATCAATCAGAAACGGAATAACCTGCAACATGAAACGTAGCAGCCCCGAAGGGTCAATACATGGAATGTATGGCAAGTAGAGCTAGTAAAGGAGACAATAGTACTAACATCTACATGCATATTTGGCAATTGGAGTTGTGTCTCGCTTGCATTTGCAAATACATTTATCCTACTTTCATAAACAATTTTTGATTTTCTTTAAAAAGATCCCAATTAAGTTAACCAAACATATTAAAGCAATTAAGAAATTAGAATGAGCGAGAAACATGTCATGGGATCAATATCTAGCAACTCAGATGTCCATAACCGGGGACACGGCTAATCGATTAGATTATACACTCTGCAGAGGTTAGTACACTTTACCCATGTGACTTGGCCAGCCCAGCTCGTACCATCACTCTCATTTTGGGCGATGATAGGGAGAAGACCAAGAAGAGACTGTTCGGGAAGTAGCTCCTCAATCCCGACGCGCACCGGTCCAACCTACCAAAATTCTACATCTCTGGATACGCGGGTTCGAGTTACCACAACCTACTAAGTCCAACCAACCGCCCATTCCATTATTGGCACATGGTTGTACACGTAAGCTACACAATAAAGAAACCAATCATTCTCTCTTGATACCTGGGTGCCTTTCCGCAATGAAACCACCAAAATTTATCAATACCATCACACCCAGGGGGTTCATTGATTAAGTTGTTTAGTTTTCACAAACCAATAATTTGAGAAAACAAGTATCCATGATGTAACCCAGCCCTCGATCAACATAGCATGGCTAAGCACATCTACCAACGGTGGTTCATCTACAAAGAGGGTCCTACCACATAATAGGACATAGCATAGCGATAGTATCATCCTACACATGCATCTACAAAATACACGACAATGCATTGAAAATAGTAGGACGATAACATGAACAAAGTAGCATCTACTTGCCTTGGTTGTAGCGGTCTGGAGCACAATCCTCACACGAGCAAGCGTTGCACTCAACACAATCTACACAATACAATTGCAATCATAAACAAACAATGCACAAGCATATGCAACAAATATGATGCATGAATGCAAGAACGGCAAGTGAATTGGTGCTACAGCTGCACCACATAATTCTAATCCATAATACTACCGAATACATGCATGGAAAAATAGATTTGGCGCTAGGAAAACTAATAGACAAAAGTAATGCTCCAAACTAGAGCTAGAACTTAAATAATTCACTACCGGTATTATACTGTTCGTAAAATCTTGGGAAAAATCTACCGCATAGGCATCACTGAATAGAAGCAGTACCAATTGGAATTACTCAAAAAGGAATTATAAAACTCCCCGAGTAATTAAAACACTGCAGAAAGCCATTAGACAAATACTGCAGAACTTTTTACCGTAAGCCTATCTTCTTAATTCACGATGAGATTCCCCTCGTTCACACGAGTTCAGGGACATATCACACGCGATTTTTGGATCTTCGGATCTTTTTCTACGAATTTATTACTCCGAAAAGGCCTCTAACTAGTTTGATTAAACTGTACTAAACCTGATAGTAAAAGTCTGAACCAAAGGTACAGCGAGATTCTACACGACTCACTGAACTCGTACATATTTTATTTGCAATTTTTGGCCAAACGGTTGAATTTATACGCAATTTACAAGATTCTACCGAAATCTGCCAACTAAAGGGATTAACGAAATTGACCCAGTCAACTATGTACGTCATTTGATGGTCGCTGCTGATTAGGCGTCGACTAGTCAACGCCTGGGCTGACCAGTCAACGAACGATCTAAGCCGCTGATCTGAGATCTGACGGTGGCTGCTGTCTTACCGGAAACGGATGGCGAAACGGACCCCGGACGGTGCGGCGAGCTCCGGACGGCGGTGGCGATCGGTTCCGGCGACGAGATTCTTCCTGCGCGGACGTACACGTCAACGAACGGGTCAAGAAAATTAACGCGCGCGTGCATCGTGTGTGTATGCAATAACGCTACAGACGCGGCGTGTGTCGTGTGCATGCACGCGGCGAAGCGACGGCAATGGCGAGGCGGCGGCGCGGCGGTGCGCGGCGGGCGGCGCGGTGGCGGCTACTAAGCGGCGGCGGGCGCGGCGGCGCGAAGCGGCGGCGGCGGCGGCTGCTCACCTCGGCGGCGGCGAGTGGCGGTGGCCGGCGGGTGGCCGTGGCGGCGGTGGCGGTAGATGGGATCGGTGGCGGCGAGCAGCGGTGAGAAGGGCGGAACGGAGGAGGAGGAGGAGAACCGGTGGTGATGGCGGCGGACGACGGGCGGCGGCGAGGTGGCCGGGAGGCGGCGGCGATGGCGCTGAGGCGGCTTCACAGAGGAGAGAGGCGGCGGGGTCGGGCATGTGGGGCAGGCGGGCACGCGGCCCGAGGCCAGGTGGGGCCTCTTTTATTTGGTCCCTCTCGCGGAAGAAAAACAATCCTGAACTGAAACGGCCAGGAAACTGACTACAACTCGGAAATCGGTCCGGATTTTTGGACCGTTTTCCGACGGTTTACTAAAACGTCCGAGTCTTTTGCATACAAACTCCGATTGGAGCTATTCTCGCGCCTACGGGTTCGTATCGTCGAAGGGAACAACCTTCAGGCGAAGTTTGCGCGAAAACTCGAACCTACAGGGGTGGTTGTCGCAAGGCCTTCTAAAGCTTCCCGCAGGAACCTTGCAGCGCAACAAAATATGGTTTTGAAGATAGCGTTTCGCCGAACCTTTCTACTCGACGGTTTTGCATGGAAAGACATGATGAAATGCTATGAATGATATGCAAGACCAAATCTAAAATTTGGGTTGTGACAACGGAGTTCAACGACCAGTTTACTATATGAGCGAGGTTTTAATAGAGTCCAAGAAACGTTACCCGCACTACCAGAAGATAGCTTATGGAGTATTCCTTGCTTCTTGGAAGCTGAGGCATTACTTTCAGGAGCACCCAATCACAGTGGTGAGAAAGACTCCACTGTCCGACATTATCAACAACATCGATGCTACGGGAAGGGTCGCGAAGTGGGGCATTGAACTTTCCTCCTTCGAGATCACCTACAAGAGGCGCGACGCTATCAAGTCACAAGCCTTAGAGGATTTTATTGCAGATTGGACGGAGGCGCCAGTTACTACTCCATTGCTGGAACCAGAATACTGGGTGATGCACTTTGACGGATCAAAGCTGCTCAACGGCTTGGGGGCTGGTGTATTGCTACAGTCACCAACATGAGACAAGCTACACTATGTTCTGCAGATCCACTTCGAGGCTACAAATAACATGGCGGAGTATGAATCACTCATTCAGGGACTACGTGTAGCCAAGGATATTGGCGTCAAGCGCATAGTTTGCTGTGGAGATTCCGACTTGGTTGCCCAGTAGGTGGCTGGCACCTGGAATGCGCGGAACCCTATGATGGCGGCATATCGAGACGAAGTGGACAAGATAGCCAAGAGCTTTTCTTGGGCTACGAAGTCAAGTATGTACCTAGGGAGCAAAACGAGGCGGCTAATATGCTGTCTAAGCTTGGATCAGGGCGCAAGCAAATTCCGCCAGGAGTTTTCCTAGAGCACCTGCGCACACCATCTGTGAAGGGAGACGACATCGACAACCCGGATAGAGCTGACTCTTTCGTCAACATGGTGACTAGGGTCACTCCGGCTTGGACAAAACCGTTCATGGAATATATCAAACACGGAACATTGCCCGACGACGAAGTCGAAAGACCGCAAATAGTACGACGAGCAAAGGGTTATACCATAATCAATGGGCAACTCTACAAAACGAGCACTACTGGGGTATACCTAAAGTGTGTTTCCCAGCTAGAAGGCATGGAAATCCTACGCGAAATCCATCTCGGAGATTTCGGGCATCACGCTGCTCCTCGATCATTGGTAGCGAAAGCCTTCCGGCAAGGATTCTGCTGGCTGACCGCGAAGGCGGACGCCGACAAGCTGGTTGAGACATGCATGGGATGCCAGTATTATGCCCGACAACCGCATGTTCTCTGAAGAATCATGAACAATACCAATAACTTGGCTGCTTAAATGGGGCTGGACATGGTGGAACCGTTACAGACGACACCTTGTGGGTTTACACATCTGCTTATAGGAGTGGATAAATTCACAAAATGGATAGAAGCTAAACCCATTAGAAAGCTTGATGGGGCAACTGCCCTCAGGTTTGTCCGGGATCTAGTGGTGAGATTTGGTCTCCCACACAGCATTATCACCGACAACGGCAGCAATTTGTCACTCGGAGAAGTGGAGGCTTATTGTTGGGAGAAAGGCATCCGACTTAATCTTGCATCTGTGGCACACCGACAATCCAACGGTCAGGTTGAGCGAGCCAATGGATTAATTTTGTAGGGAATTAAGCCACGTCTTGAGGCACCGCTACATAGAGCAGCTCGAGCCTAGGCGGAAGAATTGCCATCTGTGCTGTGGAGTTTATGAACTACACCCAACAGATCCACCGGCTACACCCCTTACTTCATGGTATATGGAGAAGAAGCCATCCTACCTTCCGACATACTCCACGATGCGCCAAGAGTTGCCGCCTACGACGAAGATGACACTGAAGAATCCAGACGCCTAGATGTGGACCTTCTCGAGGAGGAGCGCGTTTTGGCATGCCAAAGATCTGCCATCTACTAGCATAAGCTATGCATCTACCATAGTCGCCGCGTCTGGCATCGCTCGTTTAAAGAGGGGGATTTGGTGCTTCGCCTTAAGCAGAAGAAGTCACACAAGTTATCCCCGACATGGGAAGGACCGTTCATCATAAGAAAGGCGCTACTCAATGGGTCCTATTACCTCGTTGACAATCGTGAACTGAAGGATAGACCCAACGAGGATCATAAGCGTAGCGCGTGACCCGATGATGACTACCGGAGTTTGATCGGCCATGGAACATAGCATGTACGCCTTTTTACACTTAGCATTTTCTTTATCTAATTGTGTATCTCTTATATGATCAATGAAATAAATCTCTCTGGTTCACTCATATTTCTGAGTCTTTTACCTCCTTTAGTGTTCATTTTTTGGATCATGTAAAACCTTTATGCACAATCCTTGCATTTGCACTTAAGTTTTCTGGTATACACATTCTTTGTCGTTTCTATGTGGATTCTGGAGTAGTGACTTTTGGCACTTATTGTCGGCGATTTTGTGCTTACGTTATTGATGGTGCCATTGGGCATCATCACCTGAGAGCATGGTTCCGACAATGAGTCTTCCGACTCACGAAAGGTCAAGCATAAGAACCAAGTAATGAATAAGCCAACAGTTGCTTAAAAATATACATACTGGAAACTGATTCTTAAGTAGCAGGACATGCAACATTGTTTTCCGCCTTAAGTTACACACATAGTTTTTCCACATACGCACCAAAGGTGAAACAAATATTACAAAGTTGTTTTTCATTCCTTTGGCACAGGTGACTTGGACACAACTTTATCAGCAGCAGGAGAACCACCCTCGAAGTCGGCGGTGTGAAGTGACTCGGAGGAGCCGTGGTTGCCGCCATCAATGGTGTTCATCAGCACGAAGATGTCGACATCCACCAACTCGGCAACTCTGGTGTCATAACCCGCGAGCGATGACAGGATGGCTTCATGATTAATCTTTTTTCCATCATCGTCGGCGTCGGGAATGCCAGAGGTCACCGTGTTGATGTCGGCATCCTCATAGTGTGCCTTCACCATCGACAGCGCCATCCTTGCGCCTGCCCGTGCACAAGAAGCTTTCTAGCTCGTGATACGCTCGGGGGCTCGGCGCAGAATCTCCAAGTACTTCATCGTAGAGTCCGATGCCTTGATATTTATCTGGAGGGGCTTGGCGATCTCCTTGGCTTGCGTGATGGCAGTGTTGATAAAGTTGCCGGCAAGAACCATGCATTCCTTGGCCGGAGGAGGTGAACGGGTAAACCCTAGAGGAGCTGAAAATTCCGAAAAAGAGTGCATGAGTTCAAATAATTCAAAGTATTCGGACTACAGAAAATCCAAGACGGAGAAAACTTACTAAAGATGCTGGCTTCAGCTTGCCAGAGGATGTCCGCCAAGGATTCTTTATCTTGTTGGAGGAGCTTATACGCCTTGCTTTGGCGTTGATTTTGCTCATCGGTAGCTTGCTTCTGATCTTTTAAGATCGCAATCTCCTCCTTCAAGCGATTGATTTCCGCAGTGGCGGAGTCCTGCAGGGCCTTCATTTAATCCTCATGCATTTTCAGCATGTCTTTCCTCTCCTCCTTAAGGATCTTGTTCTCGCTGTCCAGCTGCTGGATGTGCTTGGACTGCTCGACAATGTCCTTGGCCTTGGCAACATGTTCTGCAAAGTAGGAGAAAGCAAAATACACAGTGAGTACTCGGAGAATGAAGGTACAAAATCAAGACGAAATGCGCAAAAAGAAAACAGACTCTTGTTTTTGATGATCTGTTCCTTCAAGAAGGAAGTTTTACCCTTTTCGGCTTCAAGATCTGCACGCATCTTCTGGTACTTATCATTGGCCATGCCCCTCCGAGCATTCTCGTTCTGTGAAAAAAGGATAAAGTTAAAACGTTTCTTAGTCTGCTTGGAGCATCTAGTCGGAAATCATCCACCTAGACGCTCGGGGGCTACAGCGAGATAGTTTTTTTAACTTAGCAACATGCTTAGCTTTTCTTTGAGCATCTAGTCGGAACTAATTCAGTTTTCGATTAGAGGGTTGGGGGCTACAGTATAATTTTTTTAACTCAGCTATATTCTTAGCTTTCTTTGAGCATCTAGTAGGAACTAATTCAGTTACAACTAGAAGCTTGGGGGCTATAGTACTGAAATTTATAAACACCGCGTATGCTACTCTTAAAGCATCTAGTCGGAACATTTCATTCCATCTAAATGCTTAGGGGCTACAGTGAGAAGTTTTCTAGCTTAGTCACTCTTAGAGCATCTAGACGAAAAAGCCTATGGTTTTCCGTCTACATCCACGGGGGCTACAGTGGGATACTCATATGAAATGCAAAAAGGCAAATAAAACTTACCAGTGCAATGATCTTGAGATTGGTAGCGCTCTCGGCTAGCAGCTTGCCAAAGGAGATACTATTTCCTCGCAAGATGTCTGCTTGTCGGAGGAGCTCCTCAAGACCGCACGTCGGAGATGTCGGTACTCCTCCAGGAACCAGAGTTGTGCTAGTCGGCGTAAGTGTCGGGTAGACAATCTTTGGAAACTCGAAAGTTTTCTGGGGAGAAAGGGAGCCACCTTCGGCAGAAGTACCAGCTTCCACCACTGCCTTGCCGCCACCGATGGCATCCTTAGCCGGAGCTTCAACCATTTGATGGGCGGTCGCTTTGCTCGTCAACAAAGAAGCTCGAGAGGCGCGAGTCCACTTCCATGGCGGAAGGGCCTGATGCCTCCTTAGCCCGAGAGCTTGTCAAGGCAGACAAGGGCTTGACGACAGGAGTAGCAGGGGCGATGGTGAGAGAGGCGTCGCGATGCAGCATATCCTTGATATATCAAGAAGCCCCCGATGTTTTGGAGGTCTTCTTGTGGCTGGTCGTGGCTTTCTTCCTGAGACATGCAAAATGCATAAGTACAGGATCAAGACAGATAAATAGACAATGTCGGAAGAAAAGAATCTTACACAAGTGGGGGTGCTTTAGCAAAAGGGATCCCAATGGCTTTTCTTTTCTCCGCATCCAGGGCGGTGGTAGTATTTTTGGAGGATCCACCCTCCGTCTTCTTATTCTTCTTGCCTCCGTCGGCAGCGTCAGAGGTGGAGCTCTTCCGCTTTTGTGCCAACGGGACCTCGTCGTCGGACATGACCGTGACTTCCTTCATCTTTGGATCATAGATTTGGGCAGCCATGTTGCCCTCCTCTAGATCGCTAAGATGTTAAGTGAGAAATCACCGTGTTAGATAAGATGGTATTTGCAAGATGGAAAAACTAGAGCATATGTCGTACACGGAAAATAAATATCTACCTTTGGGCACTTGCCGTCTACGAACATGTCGTAGGTGATGGTGAAGCCATGCTTCTTATCCTTCACCTTGACGATGTCATTGAGGCGGAGCTTGACGGAGTCGCTCGAGAAGTTGTCCATGGAGATGCGGAGACTATCCCTTCTGTCGCTGGTATACTCGTGCATGTACTTCATGCGATGCTGCAGAGGTTGGATTCGCCCGATGAACCAGCAGATGGCTAGGTCCAAACCGGTCAAAACCGTCTCTACAAACCATTCGATCCGCCTTATAGCGTGAGAAGCGTCGAGGTCGGAAGGAAGGAAGGCTTGGGATCTCCATGTGGAAACTTTAGCGGCAGCTCCGTCCACGAAGTCCGGGTACGTCACTTCTCGGCCAACCAGAGGAATGTCTGGGCCGTAAAAGTACGTCTGTTGCCAATTCTTGCAGGACTTGTGGCCGACGATGTCGGGGAACCGCCGGCCAGGTAGAATCTTAAAGCTTATGGTGCCGCAGTTCCTAAGCTCTTCCTTGTTGGGGCTTATAGCTCCTATGCGACGTATTTACAAGGAATTGGAAGGAAAGCGACATCGTTGCAAACAATAGCTGGCATGCGACGGTTGTGAGGCGGCAAATAGCTCCCGTGCGACACTTCTACTTAACCCCACGAGACCGTCAACGAATTCGAATCAGCTGAGCAGTGGGACCCAGCCTCTCCACGTCACGGAACTCACGATGTCCACCTCATATCGTGGGACCCACCGTGGTCGAAGAGCTTGGCCCGATCCGCCCCGTGCTGAGCACTCGCCACCGTTCCAAAGATCTCATCCCCTTCGCTTTTCTCCCGGAAAGTGCGGCAACGCCGGGCGAGGATGTCGAGCTCTGCTTCCCACCGCTCATGGCCTCGGTATGGTGCGGTGCCGATGAGGTGCCCGATTGCCCCGTATCACCTGGCGGCTTGTCACATCCACCGACAAGAACGGCAACATTGGTCGGGAATTTGTGAAGTGTGAGAGCAAGCCCGAGCCGGGAAAGGTGAGATCTGAGTGTTCCGAGCGCCAATTTCTCGCTTTTCTTTCGAAATTTCATGCATTTCATCGAACTTGGGATTTAGGGTTCATCTCTGCGATTTCAGGAACTGCCAAAATGTGGGCATTTTGAGTGGCTTGATGAGTATATCGAGTGAATTGGGGTGGAGGTAGCATCCCGGGAGCTCGAAAACCTGTCCGTGGTGGAGCAATTGGGATGTGGCAACCCCATTTCCGCTGGTACTACGGTGGATGCGGAAGTGAAGGCCGAGCTAAAGAAGATGAACAAGCAGCTAAGGCAAATCATCGAATTGAAGAAGCAGGACAATCTGATGGCCGATTTTTATTTTGTGTAATTTCTCTGATTAGTTTATCTCCTCATCGTTAGTCATTAGACAAACGTATGTTGTTCGAGTGATGCTTTGTAATGGATGTAATGGTCTATGTCTTTGGCTTGAATAAAATGCAACACAAATTCGCTAATTTTGAGCTGCCTGCTTTCAAATCGTTCCTTCGCTTTGTCGGTTTAAGGGTGTTCCTTTTATCACAGTGGGCGCCTGTGTGGGAGGGAGAGGGTTGAAAATTAAAAACAATTGACGAGGATTGAAAAAGGCCAGGCCCAAATATAACTTAGCCATGCCAAAATGGACGATCCAGCCCAATAGTAACTATATGTTGATTGGGCAAAAAATGGTACTCACGTTACAATCTAAATAGGAACGTGTGGATCCGCTATAGATACTCGTGCTCAGGTTGCAATCTTTTTTTGCAAAAGTAAATATATAAATGAAGTCCAAGGACATCCATTTAACTAACATAACTTGGGCGCTCCTTTAACTTATGTAAATATGTAAATGTCTTATTTGAAAATGAACCATGTGTTGTATGAACTTGTTTTTGTGTCTTTTGTTTTATACACTTGTAAATATATAAATATTGCACGGTATTATATGAACTTGTTTTTGTGTCTTTTGTTTTATACACTTGTTGTTTTGGGTGTTTTGACAAATGACAATACAATAAAACACAGATTACAATGAAACAAGGGGATAGATAATATTGGGATAACATTACTTATATTAGATAGGGGGATCGATAACATTACAATAAAAAGAAAAAAGTACAATAATATAGTAGGGGCGGAATAGGCGCCCCGCCTAAACCCTGGGCTAGCCCCTAAACCCTAACCCCCTACTCCATCGGTGGTGGAGGCGGTGTCGATGGCCAAGATTCCACGCCGCCACCTCTCCCGTTGGTCCTGCTGTGCTCCTCCCAAGGCGGCCATTGGCCTCCTGCTGCTCCTCCTCCCTGTCTGCCTTTTCTTCAAGAGCTGGTCTCCTTCTCCTCCCACTGGCGATAGCAGCCTCCTGCTTGCCTCCTCCTTCGCCGCCTTAGCCCAAGAGGCTTGAGGAGGTCGCCACCGGGAGGTTGGAGACTCCGGGTTGAGACGATGGGGCCCTGATCCCCCGAGGCAGGGGACTTCTTATTCTTGCCACGCTTTGGGGCGTGGGCGCCTGCCCCACCACCGCCAGTGGTCCGGGTGGTTGTCCTCGCCGCTTAATTCGTCGGAAGGGCGGAAGGGAGGTCGCCATGGTCGGAGTGTTTGGGGCGGCCGGGAGGAGGCAAAGGACGGGCTCGAGGTTGAAGAGATGAGGGCAAGATGAGATGAGGAGGCAAAGGCGTTTGCCTATTTATTGAGGCGGGGCATCAAGGGCGTGGGAATCCAGCGTCGCGTTAGACGCCGAGACGAGACGCTGCTAGCGTTGCCTGCATGCATGATCAATGCGAAGAGACGGGAAGCGGGCAGCGGGCGTGATCAATGAAGAGAGAAAAAATAGCTAGGATGTGACGCCTTCGCATGCATGCATGTGCATTAATGCGAAAAGAAAAAACGCCCAAGGTAGTTGTTCATTGAAGTGAAAATAAAAGGAAAATATAATTTGGCCTTGATTTACTTCGAATAAATGCAGGAATCTAGTACCAAGGTACTGCTCGTTTTACACACGCAAGAAAAATCGTGGGAGTAATATTGACTTTTGTATGGCGATGAACCAGATGGAAGTAAATTTGATCAAGAAAGTTGTTCGACGTACACTTATTTAATGGGGCAGCGTTACGCATAAAATAGCTAGATCTGACGCTAGGGGCAGCTGCATGCATGGTGCAGCCAGACGCCGAGACGAGACGCAGCGCGCACGTTGCATGTGGGAAGCGGGCGTGATCAATGCGAAGAGAGAAAAAAATAGCTAGGATGCGACGTCAGAACTGCCGCCCGATCTGCATCTGCATGCATGGTGCAGCCCGCCCAGCAGCCTCGCATGCCACGCTCGTCCAACGGTGCAGGTGTGCCAACAGACGTTATATTTATTACATATTTTAGATTTTGATATTTTTTCTGCTGGTCATAGTGACATGCATACTCCCTATGTCCACAAATAAGTGTACGTTTGGCTTCAAAATTTGTCCACAAAAAATGTACTTCTACCTTTCCAATGCACTTGGGCATCCACTATTTAGTCCATAAGGCTATCCACAAGCCAAAAAGTAGTCCATATGGCTATCCATATACATAGTGGAGGTTTACTTTAGAAGATTTTCCTTAAGGGTGACCTACAAGCTTATGGGTTGCCCACAAGCAATAAACATAGATGTGGTATCATGCATATGTTACTAGTCTAAGTTACTACTACATAGTGCAAAATAACATAGATGTGGTATCATGCAAAGTCTCATTTATTACAATGAACCTGAGGGGAGTAAGTTTGACTGGAGAAAGTTGTTACACGTACACTTATTTAATGCGACGGAGGGAGTAAATACTGCAAATACTGTTGGACGTAAAATAGCTAGAGGCTAGACGCTAGGGCAGTGCATGCCGCATGGTGCAGCCCGCCCGCCCTCGCATGCACGCCTCGCATGCCACGCTGTTGCACGTAAAAGCGATGAAGCCAATCGATTCCAAAATCATCCATCCCACGGATCGCCAAGACCTAACGAAATCCTTCTAAGAGACGCCAACCAATCGGGTTGCGAACAAGCCCTTCCACGGATCGCCCGAGCCACCGCGAATCCTTCTAGAAGACGCGATCGGACGGCCACATGTCGCTAGGGTTAGATCTACGGTCCTCATTCGGCCTTAGGGTTAGCGGGGTTTAGGATGCGATCAACGGGGTTTCACAAGTTTGACCAAACATTCAAATGTGCATAACTAATTCAAAAAAATCAAAAAATACAAAACCTTCATGGTGTCATGTTATGTGACATAGTTGTGAGGAAAAATATCAAACTTGGTCTATTGATCATATTTCAAAAACCCTTCACAAAATGACCTATCTCCTCCGAGGTTTTACGGCTTTCGGTCAAATGACCAATGATATGGCTAGAATCAAGGCATAGTTTGTGATAATGTGCCCATATTTGGCATGCATGTCTATAATGGGATGACTAACAATGTTTTAGCACAAAGTTTTCCTTTTTGGCCTTATGAAAAATCATTTTCTATTTTACGAGTCTTAGAAAGAGGGGATTGTGAAGCAACCACCAAATTGAAGTTTCAAAATGGTAACATCCTATTTTTCAAAAATACTAGACCACCTAGAATGTACAATTTCCCAACGAGTATCTCAAACCTTTTATTCCATCCACGGTGAAAAGACAAATCCTATAGAATCGGTGGAAGTGGGTAAGATATGAACTAGTACATGATTCCATGCGATGATTTTTGTAAAATAATTTTAGGTTCACAACATGCTATTTCATCAGAGATCCAATGCTAGTTTTATGAGCCTCAAATTCTAGCTAAGAATATTTATGAAAACCCTTCAAGTTTGACCGGACATTCAAATGTGCATAACTAATTCAAAAAATCAAAAAATACAAAACCTTCGCATGGTGTCATGTTATGTGACATAGTTCGAGGAAAATATCTAACTTGGTTTTAGAAATGGTCGAAAAAACTTGCTTAGAAATGGGGTGGTTTACCTAGCTTTGGAGCCCATTTCTACCCCATTTTGGGTGAGGTGAGTTGTACTTCACAAAAGGGATCGAGGTGAGGATGAGTTGTATTGTACATATGAGAAAAACGTTGGAAGCTCATACAAACATAGAAAAGTGACATAGCTACATACGTTGAAATTCAAATTTACCATCATATTTGAATTTTGTCCAAATTATCAACAAGTGACAAATTATTATAATAACAAATGTTTACAACAACAAGTGCCAAATTATTACAACAACAAGTGTCAAATGTTTACAACAATAACAAATGTCTATTTCTTTTGGCTCTTCTTACCCCTCATTTTCTTCTCCTTCACAAGTTTCACACCACACAATAGGTTTATGCTCTTCTTTTTCTAACCATTACCATCTGGCCTCCCCACAGCACGTCCAAGAGTCTCCTTCACCTCCTGCACCTCCTCAACCTCATGATCATGATCCGAGCCTCATCAACATGGTCACTTTGCACGAGCCTCAACAACATGGTCACTTTGCACCGGAGCCTCAACAACTTGGTCGGTTTGCACAGAGCTTCAACAATGTGCTCATTTTGCACGAGCCTCAACAACAAAGGCTCATTTTGCACAGAGCCTCAACAACAGGCTCATTTTGCACGAGCCTCAACAACAGGCTCATTTGCCCCTCATTTTGCACCAGCTTCCAAATCGAAACGGTGTGCCCTAAAGCCTCAACAGTTTGCACATCATCCTCCAAAACAAGTTCAGATTGCACCTCAAAGGCACCAAACATGATGGTTAGTTCTCTTCTTTCTTTGGCCATTGATTCTTGCCCTTTTCAGCGGCCAAAGATTCACAACAACAAGAGGTGGGCCTTTTCTCCACGCTTCCTCCGAAAACAAGCAAGTTAGGCGGGGAGAAAAATCATCAACAAGAAATGGGATAGATTTTGGATGAACATACTTTGGCTTTTCAGTGTATCGCACTTGGTAGAGCCAGCTCGGTGTCCAAGTTCTTCCAGAGTTTGCATCTATTCTTGTTACCTTTTGGGCCCTTTTGGCTTGGCATCTTTCTTTTCATCTTTCTTTCCCTTCTTGTTGCTCCCACCTTTCTCAAACCAAGCCTTGAATCTACTCGCTTGGGCTGCCGCCTTTCTTTTCATCAAAGGAGGACACAAGGAGGAATCAATGTCCACTTGAGCCACCGATCTGTAAGTCTTGGAATTGGTGTTCCATATGCAGCCTTGAATTTTGCTACGGAATAATACTCATGCAAATATGGGTGCATATTTAGCTTGTGTTTGGAGGCCAAGAAAAGTATGGCATGCTCACAAGGCTTCCCAGTGTGTTGCCACTCAAGGCATGTGCATTCATGCAATTGAGTGTCAACAACATGCCTCTGCCGATCTTTGTATCTCGACTTGACACCCCACAATGAGGATTTCTCAACACGCAAATGTGCAAGATTTCGCTCTGTTGACCACCTGCACAACATCGAAGCTTATCTCCTTGAAGAACATCACCAAGCCTTCTTCTCAATTCCCACAACCTCATGATCATGATCCTGATCAGTCAACCATGTCATGGACAAAAGTCTTTTAACTCCTTCACTTTGTTGTTGAAACTTTACCAAATTATTGTTGATATGATCACATTTGATGGCGTGTTAAAACCAGACTGTACCATAAAGAGAATGGTAGGTTTCCAACCATGTACAAAACTTGACCCTATCCTCCTCGTGAGCATGCCGCCTTAATCTTCTCAAGGTGATATGAATGTGTACACGGTGTAAGATCTTGTCTTTGCCACATCGTCCAAAATCATCTCCTCTCAATTTTTGATCAAATTCATCCACATATGGTCAAGCACTCCTCTTTCGGCATGAGGAAAACAATCTTCACTGCATTTTCTAAACCTTTACATGCATCTGTGTGCCGCCAATGGAGAGCGGCCCTATGCATCTTTTCAACGCATCATGAACCATGTCCATGATGCCTCTGTCTCATGAAACATGCCAATAGCTGAGAACATCCAATTGTGTCCATCTAAAGCATTGCATCGCTAGTTGACCATTCCACTTTCCAGTCAAGAAAGATGAGTCTATACTCAAATATGGATGACTGCTTTGAAGCCATCGATGCAAGGCTTTAAAGCCATGAAGAATTTAGAGAAGAAGACTTTCCCATCACCGTTACCTCGGTATCTATCTCCATAACACCGCCAGTGACCTCTCTACTTCGCTTTGAAGTTATAAAGCATTTGAAAGGTATTTGCCCAATCACCATATAGCTCTTTCATTGCCCTTTGCTTTGCCTTCCACCTTTGTAGTATAATTCAGCTTAATGGGTCGCTTTTCCAAGTCTATTTTCGTCTCTTTGCGGTGTTGTTTGGTGTTGTGGCTAAAATGGGCTTGATCTTTTCTCAACCCATAATTGTGATGTCATCTTTGTAACTGTTTGAGAACTTGTAATGCAAGTATGAGGTTTTGGAATTTGATTCACTCTTATTGTCCTTCCATCGTTGGCGTCTAGCGTATATATACCACTTGCAAGGCTTGGCACCACCATCATAACCTATGCATTTTGCATAGAACTTCTTTATCGATCCACATAGTCTTGGTAGCAAACTCACGTTTGTTGCATATGTCTGAAACACATCTGAATTCATCCATGCTTGGAAACAATCTCCCAACTTCAATATCGGGTCCTCTTTGTCATAAAGCACACTAGCTCATCATCATGTGCATCATCTACATGAACTGCAGATTTTCCAACAACTCTAGATCTATATCTGCCTCTTCATCTCTTAAATGGTTGTCACCATCATTTGCGACTTCATCCCTCTTCTTCTCCTTGTCTCATCATCTATAGGAATGCCAAAAGCTTTGCCATTTCAATGTCATCTATTGGTGCAATGACCAAATCGGTCTGCGGTCATGTATCTCAACGAATTCAATCAGATTACAATCCTTTGTGCATTACCATCTGCAGCCTCTCCTTGTGCATTAGCATCATCATCCTCCATTAACACTTCCAACTCAGTAAGTATAGGCATTACTTGCCTTTGTGCATTAATCATCCTCGACCATCGAAGCGGCCGACGAGGCCACATATCCAACCCTCGAATCGGGTTTCGGATCAATGAGCTCTGCTAAAAACAGAACAGTTTTGCTTGTCCAACCGTTTCGCTCATCGATTTCATCAACTATATGTTCCCTGTCTCAACCCTAACATAGTCACATTTGCAATCATCAAATCGTAACAAAGAAACTTCTTGATCGGCCCCAAACCACACTATCCCCAATTTTTCCACCATTTTCCTTCGCCTCCTCTCCCATGTTTATTAGCTCTTGGGGATCAACATGTTCTAATTCCACCTCCCATTTAACAACAGTGTCTCTCTCAATGATCTGCGTCTTGCCATCAACTAAAACAGCCCTAGAGGGAAAGAAATTGATGCGAAATGAAGGTTTGGCGGCAACATCGTCTCCCCTATTTTGGCGGGCACCGTGAGCTAGCCAGGCAAACGAGCTCAACCTTAGAAATTAAGTGCGAGATATGGGATATACCGATTAGAAGTCCCTCTCCATGCTCCATATCGTTCCCCCCTCGCCGTTCACACACCTCGCCTCCACAATCTAGCATCAATGGGCACTTCGGATCTCGAATTGAGAAGAATGGGAGAGGAATTAGCTTTCAAATGGCACTCACCACCTTCGTCGAGCAAGCGCCGCCGCCTAAATTAATTGCCGTGTCGCCGGTGCGAGAACGATGGGTGAGGTCCGCGCCCGTCGGGAAGCTACGATCGATGTTACGCTCTCGGTCGGAAGCGGTTGGTTTGACTTCTGTCCCAACCAACGGTTTGGCTTAACCCTAATATTGGAACAAAGTTAAATGTGTCCTTCACGACCGTTTTAAGGCCCGTGTACAGGATATTAGCTGCCTCACAACCGTCGCATGCGAGCTATTCTTTTCAACGATGTCGCTTTCCTTCCAATTCCATGTAAAGATGTCGCATAGGAGCTATAAGCCCTCCTTGTTGTGTTCGGCTTCACGTTTGACGGTGAAGAAGTACACGAAAAGGTATAACCTAGGCCTTATCCCTAGGTATCCCTCGCAAAGTGCCGCGTAGTTGCTAAGCACTAAGATGCTATTGGGGGAAAGGTTCTGGGGCTGGACCCTATAGTGGTTCAAGACGGAGAGGAAGAAATTGGATATGGGCAGGGAGACGCCATGTACCAGTTGAGCTTTTAGGTACACCTTTTCTCCGGCTTGGGGAGAAGGTGTCACCTCGTGGCGCCGCCCAGCAAGCCCTCCGTCATGGGAGGTAGCCCTCGGTGATCATCTCTGGGATGTCATGGTCGGTGATATCCGAGCCGCGCCAGTCGCCCTTGTGCGAGTCTGGTTCCTCCTCCAACGGCTCTAGCGCCGCCAGATTGTGGTCGCCGCCGGTGGACTCAATCACCGCCGCTGTGGGAATGACTAGGCCCTCCAGAGTCACGACGATGGAGCTCGCCGGCTTTGCCGCAGCTTCGCTCGACGCCGCCATTGATGGAGAAGTACTGCTGCTGGCCATGGAGTGAGGATTGGGTGCGACTGGTGCAGATTAGAGCTAGGGTTTTTTCGAGAGTTCTCGCGGAGAGCTCGAGGAGACACGCGGCTGGAGGAAGAAGATGATGCGAGGAGAATGAGGTAAAAAGTGGAAAAATCCACCACTGTTACTATTTATCACCTACAGCATAAATATTCGTGCAACTTAATCGGACGGTTGCCACGTAGACGACGTGTTCGCGAACGTGCGCGGAAATTTCGCCACGTCCCCAACCGTCGCAGCCAACGGTTCATATTGCTCGCGCGGGAAAATCGGACATGATTGCGTTCTCTGCATATGTGAGTTACGAGGCATCGCTGACCTAAGCCTACGTCGTCCTAGCTGACATAGGCAGATGAGCCGTCACATCGAAGATTCCGGCATGGACGGATCCAATCCGACTACGGAAGAGTACGATGGAAGATTCAACATTTCTCCGGCTTACAAGTTGAAGACGGAGAAAGCCTTGCAGGGTTCTTTGGGAGGACTACAAGATGTTGCTTGACGATTTGCCGACATCCATCTATATGGAGCGTTCCACGTGAAGAGACAAGACGGCGCAAGATCTCGGAGTTCTCTCGGGGCTACTGTTGGGGATATGCTATATGGGTATCCCTATAGCATGTCTCTTATCCGGCTAACCCGGGTGGCCCATAGTTGGTAGCATGGCCTATGGCCTGCTGGGCGGCCCAGTTAGATGGATCCAGAAGGGAGGCCCATGGCGGATAAAGGAAGGCAATGGTTGGAGTCACCGACGTACCCGGAGCCTTGGAGTATAAGATACACAAGACTAGTAATAGACGGTGTAGAACTCTGTAACCTGTCCGGCTAGGACTTTTCCCTGTAACCCTAAGACCTGGCGACTATATAAGTCGGGCCTATGGGAGTCTTTAGGGCACAACTTCAGACAATCGAGTAGCGATTAGCACACACCTCGCACAGCGAACCAATCCCTGTAACTCGGCGTATTGCCCTTATAGTGATTTATAGCAGGAGTAGGATTCCGCCACCGTCGTGGGATCTGAACCTAGGTAAGCTGTGTTACCTCGTACCCGTCAACCGTCCGCCTTCCCCCACGTCTCTAAACACGCACTGTGAGGAACCCTCCATGGCGTACTCGTCGGCAATACCACGACAACGTTCTATCTTCGAAAGCCCTAAGCCATGTAAAACTTGCAATGGATAAATTAGTGGCGTCTAGTTTAGATTGTTGTTGGGATAGTGTCATGATATGGTGATGTTGTAAGTAGAAGTATAAGCCGATACTCTTACAACACACATAACGTGTAAGTTCCATAGACCTTGGCCTTACACATAGAGGTATGATAGTGATCATACCATGATGGACATGATGGAGATCAAGTGCAAGAACCATATCATTTCACTTATTCACATGTAATGTTTTGATTGCATTTTATATTGCTAGTTTAGTGTTTCATTAGCATAATAAGATGATCCCTCATTTAGATATCAAGATAAAAATGTGTTCTTCCTTAAGTATGCACCGATTATGTTTCGTCGCTCCAAGACATCACGTGATGATCGGGTGTTCTTGAATCCACGAGCATATCTCAGGTGTAAGACAGTTTTACACACACAAATACTAAGGTTCTTACTTGGCGAGCCTAGCATGTACATGTATGGCCTCGAAACACGGACCGACAGGTTAAGCATGAGTCATATGAAAGATATGATGCCCATTTGATGCTCGCCTTTGAAGCTACACCGACTCACGTGATGATCAGACTTGGTGTAGTGGACTTGGTTCATGTAATCACCAAAAAGACACGAGGGGTGTTGTTTTTGAGTGGGAGTTCATTTCTAATTTGTATTAGTAGAACTCAATTTATCATAAATTAAATCAAAGTGAATTTGAATAATTTGTTGTAGCCATTGGCATTCGTTCACCACCTTATGCTTAGTTGTAATTGAGATAATAGAACTATAAAATTCTGGATATTTACTTTACGAACTGGTATCGTATTGTGTTGAGTGTCAATCTAAAGTTTAAAGTCCTATTGCAAACTTTGTTTACTCCATGAAATTTAATAATTGATATTAAATCGAGAGTAATAATTCCAGTGTTAGTATCTTAAGTATCATCTTGGCCTCCATGATTCTTGATTGTTTTAATATCAAGTTTATCTAGGAACTGAAAGAATTGTTTCAGAAACCATCATGTGTGGTAGATATAACAATATCTGAAACAATGTTTTGGTTGCAATATGATAGAGTATAATGCATGTTCTCATATTGGATGAGAATTTGCAAAGGTTGAAGATGCTAGACATCCTAATCATCCAAAAGGGTTTTGGAAAGTAACATTATACTCATGATTCGTATTTATAAGCTACATTAGCTTGATCATGAAATTCGGCATGATAAGGATGAATAGAAGATGTATGTAAAGTGTTTACTACACTAAAAGATTACTAAAGAATGAATTTTGAAAGAATGTCGATCATTTGATGATGGTGATCTACTTCAAAGTGCAAGTCCAAAGGTATTATTATTTGAATATACACGCTTTGGACTATGTGTCATGTATATGGCACCACTGTTGATGTTGATAGATTCTGTTAAAAGGAAAAGGAACTGTTGAAAGAGAATCTATAAAATATATTGTCAGAAAAGAAAAGACTGGAAATATCCAGTTTAGGTATATAGATTATATACATGTTATGGTTGTATTCTTTGCTTGTTAAACAATTTGGTTCTTAGGTATTGGATACCAAATTGGTTGGTATGAAATTTCATACAGAACGATGCAATTCATGAACCACAATGGCCTAAGTAACTAGCAAGAGAATATGTGATGATGTTCATCGAAAACAAACAAACCGTTGTTTGTATTTCTCGTTGACATCAAAGTTTGCCTTCAAGATTTGTTTTAATAATCATTATTTAAATCAGGTATTATGAGAAAAAAAAGTTGTTCAAATAATTACCATATTCCATATGATATGGATGATTTACAAATCTAGTTGGATAAATCACATCCATAAAAACTAATGCTAAAATGTCGCAAGAAAAATGATTGAAAGATCCCTTATGAAGTGACATCGCTGTTTAAATTATATTAGAAAGAAAACATGAAGAAACTCCATTTTCATGGATTTTTGGAGTCTTTGATTTGATCAAGTGACGCTTGTGAGACTTTCCTCAAGATAATTAAAACTTCTTTCAAAGGCCAAAGAAGAACGAACGACTAAAATATTGGAATTTATACATATCGATGTATGTAGTCCATTATGTGTAGTCGTAAGCGATGGATTTCAACTTCATATACTTTCTCCAGAAATTTGAGTGAATATTCACTTAATGAAAAATAAGTATGAAATATTTGAAAATGTTCAGAGACTTTCAAGATGAAGTGGAAAATCATTGTAACAAGAAAATAAATGATTTATGATTTTATCATAAAGGGATTTATTTGAGTTGCAAGTGTAACAAGAAAATAATGATTGATGATTTCATCATAAAGGGATTTATTTGAGTTGCAAGTTTAGCAAATCACCTAGATTTACATCTCCTGAAACACCATAGGAATATGGAGTGTTTGAGATTTGTAATGAAACCTTGTGTGACATGGTTGGATCAAAGGTGTTATTTATAAAACTGCCATTATGTTTTAAAAGATTAAAGCTTTAGAGACTACCGCTTTTACACTAAAAAGAGATCCATCTTGATCCGTCGAAATGACACCATGTAAGTTATGGTTTGGGGTAAAACCCAAGTTGTCCTTTCTTAAATTTTGGTATACTAAGCATAAGTAAGATGTTTACAACCAAATTCGGATGAGCATGTCTTTGTAGGTTATTTCGAATAACAATTGGTTATTCCTCCATAACACCGAGGACAAAAGGGTTTGTCACTTGAAACGTGAAGTTTCTTGAAAAAAATAATTTTTTCATAAAAAGTTAAGTGGGAGGACAATAGAACTTTGATAAGGTTAACGAACCTTAGCTATATGTGCTAAGTTGTGCAGTGCCGGAAAACGTTCCGGAGGAAGCCACAATGCTCATGGATCACGTGCCTCAAAGGTTGTGGTCACGGAGGTCTAAGTTCCTATTGAACCAAGTAGGTCGGATAAACAATCAAATGTTAAGATTTGAGAGTAAATCATTGTTGTTTGACAATGATGAACCGACTGCATGCAAAGAAGCGATGATGGGCCCTGACTCCGTCAAATGTCTTGAAACCGTAAAATCTGTGATAGTTCCATACACGAGAAATCAAGTTTTGAACTTGGAAGACCCTTCGGAAATGTGTAAAAACCTATCGGTCGTATTTGGATCTATAAAGAAAGAGACATGGATGTTTCACATCTATGAAATAGTCGACATGTTGGTAAAGTTTTTACTACAATGTTCAAGGAGTTGACTATGACAAGATTTGATCTTTCAAAGCGATATTTAGTCTGAACGGATTAATGTAGCAACCACTACATATAATTTTTGTATATGGTAGTAAAATAAACAAAACAAAGTTCTTCTAATAGAAGAGTTATCTAGGATGTGTACGAGACCGGGTCCAAAGGGTTTTGTTAATTCAAAGGATGCTAAAAAGGACATGCAAACTTCAATGGTTGAAGTAAGCATCACGGAGTTGGAATCTTCATCATGATGAAAATGAATTTTCATCAGGAGATGATGAAGATGCTTGCATTTGCAAGAAATTAAGTGGGAGTGCTAAGACATATTTCTAATATATTATGTGGAGGACATCTTGTTGATTGGAAATGATGTATCTTTTATTGACAAAGGTTAAGAATTATTTTTGATGAAAGACTCGGGAAAAACCCGAATATTTAGCATGAATTTCTTCATGGATAGACTATGACGCTAATATGGTTGTGCCAAACGTACATATATGAGATATTGAAGGAGTTCAATATAGAAACGACAAGAAACGATTCTTGTCGCATGGAAAAGAATTGAATCAAGATGTGGCATCCCGCAAAACCACTACTAGAAAATCGCGTTGTTTTTGTGCATTGCATCACCATGACATCATCATGCATCTTTGGCTCTCAGAATATTGTAGCTAAAAACTATTTTGTCTCTGATACCTCTTCTCTTATTTCAAAACAAGTCTTATAATTATCTGTTAAATTAATTGCCTAAAATTATTTTGCTAAAAAGATTTAAAACAAGACAACACCATAAATATTTTACAAACTAATAAAACCCAAACCCTAATCTATTCCTACCCAAACCTAGTCTACCCACCAACCAGTGCCCGCCACCTCACCGTCCCCTCCACCTCATCCTCGGCCCAGCCACCTCACCAATCCACCCACCCACACACGCCACACCAAGACTCACACTTCCACCGGTCCCCACCCCCTGCCTGACCCCACCGACCACGCCTGGCCTTCCCCGACCACGCCCCCATCTCTCTCTCCCTCACGCCCTCTTCCCACCTTGGGCTCCACGCCTCCTCCGCCTCCTCTCTCCCGGGCTCCTCTCCTGCCTCTTCCCGCCCGAACCCTCTCTCCCTCATGGCGCCCTCTCCGGCCTTGACCCGCCTCCACTGGCGCCACCCACTCTCGCCTTCAGCCACCTCGCCGACCTCCGGCCGCCTCGCCCTCGCCCCTCTTCCCGGCCGCACCAAGCCGCTTATCGGCCTCCTCCGACCTCGCGGCCTCGCTTGGACCCTCCGAGCTCCCTCCTCTCACCTGCCTCTCATCACCAGCGCGTCCATTCGGCCCATGCCCTGCCCGGCCCACAGGCGCCTCCTCCGTCGCCCGAGCGCCGCCGGCCACAGCCGCCGCCGCCTCCTTCATCTCCGACCGACGCAAGCTGTGCCTCGTCTCTGCTTCATCCGTGAGGGTCCTTCCCTGCCGAACGTGTGCGTCTGCTATGTGTATGGGCGCGTGCACGACCCCGGCCAGGTCCATGCTATGAACAGTGTTCCTGGTCCCTGTTGTCTCCTATGATGGTGGGACTCAACGTCCAAGAACATTGCTATGCTCGTGTGACGATGTGTTTCGCCGGGAAGCTATCCATGACTGTGTTCCGTTGCTGCCATCGACAATACCTTCCAAGACCTGGCGCAGACCAAGATCGACACAGACCATCCAAGTTGGATCCTCAAGTACTTCAGTATGGGACCTGGAGGCGGCGATGCAAGAGTTCTCCTTCCTGTAACGCCATGACCTCCTTCCCGGATCCGATGATGTGAAGCCCCGGATTTGGAAGAACCGAAGACCGAACCCGAACCCCCCCGGAACCATCAAGACCTGCGTCACGGATACACCGAGTTCGCCATCGAGGAAACCAAGGTCGTCGACATGGAACCGATGGACGCCAAGTACTTCACCCCGAATGCCAGAACCGACCTGACACGAGGACGCGACAAGATCGACTTCCGTTGTCCGAGACCGATCCCGTCGAACCCTGAACCCTGAGAATCGACCCCGAACCCTCGAAGCCCAAGTTCGCCGAACCCTAATGTGTGACCCCTTTTCTCGAGCCCTATTTTATAAATGTAATATCAAATTGTTGCATATTAAATTGTTCATGCATGCATATTTTTCTGTGGTTTGGGGGCATTATGCCGATTCACCATATAATTAAATATGGGGCCCATATGCGGGCAAATCCAGTCGTATATTGGTCCCATTTAAATTTGTGTAGCGAACCGGTGATATATTTTGCCATGTTAAGACAACATTTAATTGCGGGGTAGCTAAACAACATGAACCACCTATTTAATTGTCGGGACCCCGGTTCCGCTTAATATGGCCTAATCGCGCATCGCTTGCCATGTCATCGTCATTCATGCATCATGCCCGATCTTTTGCGTAGTATTAAATATTGCATCCGGTGTTTATTCTAGTGTTTTGGTTCTTCGCGGATAAGGCCGTTGAGTTGATCTAGTGTCGACCCGATCGTCGGTTGAACCTTCGCAATGTTTTCAAAGCGAGCATCTCCCCTTTCTACCTATCTTACTTTTATGGTATTTATTCCCTCCTGTTGATCTATTGCTATCGTATTTGCGATTCTCTAGTTTTCGTGCCGTGATATCCCTTGCAGCCTTATATTGCCTTGGACACCTCCTATTACATTGTTTGGTAGATAGTTGGACTTGGCCGTGATAAGCTTGCTCAAGTGCTGTTGCGTGTCATCCAGTACCACAGTTGTTGGAGTGTTGCCGCATGTTAAGGTTGGAGATGATCATGGCTTTAATTATCGTTCACTTTAATTATTGTTTAATAACTAAAATTGAAGTAGGTAAGCAGAGGCACATGTGGGCAATAGATGTTATTTGGTTGTTAACCGTCCACTTGTGTCCCGTAGGACCCCGAGTACTTGATACATGTTCCTTGAATATTCGCGCTATCCACATCCAGGAGGATTATGGGACCCCCCTGAGGCAGAGCTTGATTCAGTCTTATTTCTTGGGGCCACAAACTAGTTTGAGGTTTTATTTACTATCCTGTACTTATGCCATGCTTTACTGCTTTATTTACGATTGTGCGAGGAGCACCTTTGTCTTGTTAGGATCGGGACACGATTTGGCTGTCGACAAGCCCGAAGTTTTCGGGTTCCCGATCGTTCTGACCGTCCACCAAAACCTCGGGTCCGTCTGAGTCAACTAACCGTTCTTGGGCGTACTCAAGGGTGGCCCCCTGAAATATTTCTGAATCCTGTGATTGCTTTGTCGTGAAAGCCTCGTTGGGTTTTGATTTGGTTTTTCCGAGGTTGATCGAGTGTGTGTTGCTATTTGTGCACCCCTGCAGGGTAAAACTTTCTGAAAGCCGTGTCTGCGGTTATGGACGACTTGGAGCACAGTATCTCGATCATAGACAACTATAACTAAAGTAGTGCTATTAATTTGACTTTATAATGACTAGTAATCAACTTTACTATAATGGAATGGCTAAATAAAACTGCCAACAATTGCTTGTTTGGGTTGTCGCTTGCGACCATTGTATCTGACTAGTAAGTATTGCAACTACAACGGAATGGCTAAATAAAAGTACCAACAACTGCTGGGTTTTGGGATATCTCATGCTAATTGTATTTGACTAGTAAGAGTTGCAACTACAACGGAATGGTTAACTAAAACTGCCCACTGCTTATTATATCAGGATGACCCATGCTATCTATATTTGACTAGTAAATACCGCAACTATAACGGAATAAATAAAACTGCCAACTGAGTGAGTTCCTCGGTTGACTTCCTCGTTTGGTCTCGAGGGGGAAATACCAGGATGGGTATGTTTGGTGGTAGTATCAGGTTGATTCCGAAATAGGTCTTTCGTATCCCTCCCTGATAGCCGCTAGTTGTATCGAGTCTCTATAGGTTGTTTAGTGCATGATGCCGCTGCCGCTTCAGTCCACCATACCTATGTAGGCGAGGACCGCCGAATTCTAGTCTCGCCGTGTACTGGCCTCAGTACTGACGCTCCTCTTTTTCCTTTGCCCTTTTGTCGGCACCCCTTTTGTTTAAGTAGGTTTTGAGATCGACATCGTTAGCAGGGTTACCCTTCCGGCTTGGCCTGGGCAGGGTTATGGACGTCATTGGTTATTCTTCAGGGCTCTTAGCCCCATTTGCATCTTGTCCGTAGTCGGACGCTCTATCATTTTCAAGGTGATTTGGATCTTTGTATATTATATCTGTATTCTTGACTCATGGAGTCGTGTTGTATATATATATCTGTTATGTGGGTCCCATCGAGGACTGTTGTGTAATGTTATTACTTCGTTTTCCACCCGCACGAAAGTGCCTGGTGGGCACCTTTGAATCGTTTCTATGCGGGTTTGGCGGGAATCGCTGAAAACTTGCATAGGGTCGATTCTGAGGGTGTTACACAAGATTCAAGTGTATCGACACTTGATAAGGGAAACAAGATTCAAGTGCTTTAACACTTGATGAGTGAAATCACAAGAATGTTTTGATCAATCATACCATGATATATACACATCCAGATATGTCCTATGCTCTAAGTGTTATGAGCATATACCAGAATGAATCATAAAATGATCATTGGACGATAGTAATGAAATTCTTATGATATTTTGGAAGAACTAAGAATATATTTGTATAGGGGTGACAAACAATTACAAATAATTCATTTAAAGAGTTACATTGATACTAGTTTTGTCGCAAGATATAAAATTAAGTTTATCTCAATTTAAACTATGTGTGGCACAATAAAATGGAAAGAAGTTTCCATGACGGATTTGGATGAATTCCAAAGTTAAGACATTGTGACGAATACTACAACAAAAGGCTAAGTATAGGACTGGTACAGTAGCAACAAAGGAGGGCATTTGTGTCAAGTAGTTTGTTATCAAACTAAGGTGTGGTTCGCAATGGACTAACACTAAAGATATATTGTACGACAATAGTATCGACATGTTTTAACCCCAAGGAACTAAAGGTCTCACCAAAAGACCAAATTTATACCATGCCATCTCATTGGAGAATGAGTGATGCGTGATGACGCAAAGACATGCAAATACACACGGACACAGCGTCGGATCGTAGATTATGTTAACCACTTGCAATTGCGTATATGGAACAATAGAAAGCCATAGGTGTTCAATACACAAAGTTTTTAAACTAGATTATTGTCTCTAGTGCACGTGGGAGACTGAAGGGAATATGCCCGAGAGGCAATAATAAAGTGGTTATTATAGTATTCCTTATTTATGATAAATGTTTATTTTGCATGCTATAATTGTATTAATATGGAAACGTTAATACATGTGTGTTTAATAAACAAAAGGAAGTTCCTAGTTATGCCTCTCTTATAAACTAGCTCGTTGATTAACAAGATGATCAAAGGTTTCCTGATCATGGACATTGGATGTTGTTAATAAAGAGGTCACAACATTGTTGGAATGATGTGATGAACATTCATCCGAAGTATAGAATTACGATCAAGGTCATTGTGTTTATATTGCTATAACATCATATGAATTAATCTTAGTCCTTAGACCACGAGATCATGTCAATCACTAACACCGGAAGAGTATCTTGATAACATCAAATGTTACTCCGTAACAGGGTGATTATAAAGACGGGTTCAGTGCTACAAAGGTGTTATGTTGATGCTCATGGATCAAGAGTGTAATTTGTCCATCCCGATGATGGATAGATATACTCTGGGCCCTCTCAGTGATATCACATTAGTTAGCTTGCAAGCAAGTGATTTGACCACTAGAATGTTATATCACGGGAACAAGAAAAGATTACATGTCGGTAACGAGATCAAACTAGGTATGGAGATACCGATGATCGAATCTCGGACATGTAATATATCGCGAGACAAAGAGATTGAGTTACATGCACATAAGGTTCACACGATCATAGAATTCATCGTTGAATATGTAGGAGTCAGTACGAATCTCTAGGCCCCGCTGCTGATTATTGATCGGAGAGGGGTCTCGATCATGTCGACATTATTCGCGAACTGTAGGGTGACACACTTAAGGGATACCGACACCATTTGGAGCAAATAATATGCTAGATAAATCAAAAGGAAAGTGCAGGAATTTATTTCACTAGACACCGAAACTGTTTCGGTTGAAATTGCTGAAACTGGTTATGCATGTGAAATTGAATACTAGCAAGGGGTTTTATTGAATATTTGTTAATTAAAGTAATTAACAAAATTCTGAATAAATAAAAAAGAGTTTTATTTAAATGAGAGCTTGCATTAAATTTGGTGGAAATTTAATGCATGTGAGTGGATTTTTGAGTGGAGGCTCTTTTATGGGAGTGGAGGCTTTTCATTTTGAGTGGGAGCTCCACCCACATGAATGTGGAAGAGTTGGGGGAAGCCACCATGGCTGGGCTCCAAGACCCTTGGGGTGCCCCCCTCTCCCTATAAAAGGCTCCCCTCTCCTCCTCTCAAAGCACACCTCCTCGCGAAGGATCTCTCCCCCCCTTTAGAATTTCCCCATGGTCTCGGATCAGCGAGATAATGCTTCCGGTGGCTTTTTCTGGAAGGATTTGTTGCTTCCGCTGCTTCGCTGGAGCGAGGGCGCGGAGGTTGTCAGGGTACCCGGACGTGTGTGCGATCACGGATGCACCACTGCTTTGCAGTGCTGGACATGATGGTGCTGGACCGGCTGGACCAGATGGACTTCATCTCGATCTTGAGATCAGCAAGCGTTCGACTACATCATCCATGAGTACAACCTTGTTAACGCTATACGGTATTCGAGGGTATGTATTCTATGGATGTATATCCACCCGTCGCTTGTATCTAGTAGATAGATCTTGGTGCTTTGTTACCATCATAGGATTTTTTTGTTTTCTATGTTGTGAACCCTACACATTTAGTCCTTGACTTGTAGTACCACTCTTTGCTTTGATTAGTATGCTTTGTTGCACTGCATGTTTATGCCCATTATGCTCTCTTAGTTGGTTGCTCCCAGTATTTTGCTAGCCTCCACTTGTATGAGTAAGCTCTACTCATGCTTCCAACTCCCAAGAAACCAAGTTATTCCAAAGTATCCACTATAAACTCCTATACATGGTGGGTTACACCATTCCAAGTATATTCTCGTTTTCAACTATCTTCCAATTAAAAACTATTTTGTTATGTGAAAACTTAGTGATTAAAGCCCTCACGAACTTGATGGCACACTTTATTCTTTGCCCCTAATAAACTTGAACCATTGTGACAACTTTGCGGTATATGCTTGCACTTATAAGTTGGAATTAGCAGAACCATGCTGTCACGGGGAACATTTTCAACATTGCACTTGTACTTTGTACTCAGTTGATATCATGATCTTTTGTCTATGGATGTCACCGGTGTGAAATAAAGAGGAAACTTGTAAGTCCATGGAGTTTGTATCCTGTGTTAGAGAAACGCCTGGGCTGCTAGCTTAAGCCATGCCTAATCATGGTGGAAACTTGCAGCATCACCATAGTGACATCTATGAAGCATTCTTCTTATAAAAAAAGAGACACATTGAGAAAAGAGGAAAGAGAGAAAAAAGCACCATATTCCCATGGTACATAAGAAGATTGCTGAGATGCTCATTATGCCTTGCCTTGTCATTTTGGTTATGGGATAGCTCCTGTACCATGTGTAAGGGGTACCCTGTTGGCGGTTCTCAATGATATGCAAATACTTACAATGACAAGAACTTACAGGTGACTAAAGTTGAGTAGCATGAGGTGTGTCCCTCGTATTCAAGGGACTTGAGATTGCCAACTTACTTAAATCAAGCATATACTCCATCTTTGTTCACTTTAACCTTAATCACTTCAAGATGCTTATGATAGGGGCAATGAGGGTTGAAATCTAACAAGTACCGTAATTTTTGGAAGCTCTTTTTGAAACTTGAAATCCCTGCTTCCTTTATAAAAGGTCTTTCTTCCACCACTATTGAGTCTCCACCTTCTACCTTTAGGCACCATTAAGAGAGCATAGTTGTCATTCTTTGTGCAGTGTTCCAAAGCTTATTGATTGATGCATATTGTGATATTACTTGTTCTTGTGCTATTTGTTTCTAGTCACCCTTGTGAACCTTCAAGGTGTCCTATGCATCTATTTTCTACTCTATGAGGGACAAGTTGATTGCCACTATGCTATGTTTTCTGTATGTGAAACAAACAAACATTTTTCATTGCATGTTATTCATGATCTTTGTTTGTAGCCTTTCATGTTGCATGCATAGTTACTTTGTCTTATTGTTAGAACTCCATCTTCCATGCACATGTTTAGAGTTCTTTGATCACACCTTTCAATGCTTGCAAATGGTTTGATCTTGGTTTTGATGGTGCATGTCACCTCAAAAATTATTCTTTTTATCACTTACTTACTCGAGGACGATCAGGAGTTAAGCTTGGGGATGCTTGATATGTCGGAAACATATCTATAATTTTTGATTCTCCATTCTTGTTTTGTATCTACTTTGCTTTGATTTGTGTATACTTTGAGGTGTTTTTATATATTTTCTGGAACTAACCTATTAACAAGTTGCCACAGTGCCAGTTGCATGTTTTCTTCTGTTTTTGGTTCCAGAAAGGCAGAAAATCAATATTCTCGGAATTGGACGGGACAAAAGCCAAAGTCATTGTTTTCCCGGAGCAACACGGAACCAAGCGAGGCGGGAGGGCCACAGGTGGCCGCACCCCTAAGCGCGGGAAAGCCTGAGGCGCCCACAGGTGTGGGCCCCGGACCCCCGACCTTGATTCTCGCCTATAAGAAGCCTCCACCCAAAACCCTAGGGCATCCATAAGAAATCCACGAAAACCTCCAGTGGCGCTTGCCACCAAGGGGACATTCGGGGGCGGAGAATTCTGTTCGGCACCTGAACGGGGAAGTGCCCCCGGAGCCATATCCATTGATCTCCATCACCATCTCCATCACAGTTTCCGATTCCCATGATGAGGAGGGAGTAGTTCTTCCTCGAGGCTAAGGGCTCTACTGGTAGCTATGTGTTCATCTCTCTCTATGCATGATCTTTTTGTGGTCATGAGCTTTGTAATCAAGTAGATAAACCTTGCTACTCAAGTGCTTCAATAGATCTCTGCTCTCCTCATGTGTGTGAAAGTGACAGTGTGCACGCCATGGTGGCACTTAGGTTTGAGTCTACATAAATACTCTTTGTGCTTTAATAGATCTATGCTTTTCCCCACGTGTGTGAAAGTGACAGCGTGTATACCGTGTGTGGCACTTTGGCTAGATTGAATATTTGTTATGAGTTATATTTGGAGTTGGATGTCTCTATGAAATTGTGTTGTTTTTTGGAACCATCTAGCGCTCAAGGTGACAGTGTGGGGTTATCTAGATTGGGGAAGGCGGACTTTAAGGTGTGCTGTTATAGCCCTACCATGGATTAGAGTGTCCAACCAAAGAGTAGTTAAGAGTAGTATCATGAAGAGAGGATATTTATATGAGAGAGTGTTAACTAGTGAAAGTATGATCCCTAGGCCTTGTTTCTAAACATTGAAACATCGTTTGCTACTAGATCTGTTGCATGCTTGATTGCTTTAGTCTTTACCTCACCATCAAGCTCTTTTCTGGCACCGTTACCACTTATATTTCACTATCTCTTCGCCGAACTAGTGCACCTATACACCTGGCAAGTGTATTGGGTGTGTTGGGGACACAAGAGACTTCTTTGTATCTTGATTGCATGATTGCTTGAGAGGGAATACCTTTGACCACTTCCTCCCTGAGTTCGATAAACCTTGGGTAATCCACTTAAGGGAAACTTGCTGCTGTCCTACAAACCTCTGCACTTGAAGGCCCAACAACTGTCTACAAGAATAGAAGTGCGTAGACATCAACCCATCTTTATAATCACCCTGTTATGGTGTGACATTTGATGTTATCAAGATACTCTTCCAGTGTTAGTGATTGACATGATCTCATGGTCTAAGGACTAAGATTACTTTGTATGATGTTATAGAAATATAAACACAATGACCTTGATCGTAATGCTATACTTTAGATGAATGTTCATCACATCATTCCAACAATGTTGTGACCTCTTTATTAACAACATCCAATGTCCATGATCAGGAAACCTTTGATCATCTTGTTAATCAACGAGCTAGCTTATAAGAGAGTCATAACTAGGAACTTCCTTTTTGTTTATTAAACACACATGTATTAACGTTTCCTTATTAATACAATTATAGCATGCAAAATAAACATTTATCATAAATAAGGAATAGGATAATAACCACTTTTATTATTGCCTCTCGGGCATATTCCCTTCAATCTCCCACTTGCACTAGAGACAATAATCTAGTTTGAAAACTTTGCGTATTGAACACCTATGGATTTCTGGTGTTCCATATATGTGATTGCAAGTGGTTAACATAATCTATGGATCTGACGCTTTTAGGTTCGTGTGTATTTGCATGTCTTTGCGACTTCACACATCACTCATTCTCCAATGAGATGGCATTGTATAAATTTGGTCTTTTGGTGAGACCTTTAGTTCCTTGGGGTTAAATCATGTCGATACTATTATCGTACAATATATCTTTAGTGTTAGCCCATTGCGAACCACACCTTAGTTTGATAACAAACTACTTGACACAAATGCCCTCATTTGTTGCTACTGTAGCAGTCATATACTTAGCCTTTTTTGTAGTATTCGTCACAATGTCTTAACTTTGGAATTCATCCAAATCCGTCATGGAAAATCCTTTCCATTCCATTGTGCCACCCATAGTTTAAATTGAGATAGACTTAATTTTGTATCTTGTGACAAAAATAGTATCAATGTAACGCTTTACAATGAACTATTTGTAATTGTTTGTCACCTCTACACAAATATATTCTTAGTTCTTCCAAAGGATCATAAGAATTTCCTTACTATCGTCTAATGATCATTTTATGATTCATTTGGGTATATGCTCATGAAACTTAGAGCATAGGACATATTTGGATGTGTACATATCATGGTATGATTGATCAAAACATTTTTGTGATTGCACTCATCAAGTGTCAAAGCACTTGAATCTTGTTTCACTTATCAAGTGTCGATACACTTGAGTCTTGATTCAATTATTTTTCCATGCGACAAGATCCTTTTCTCGTTGTTTCTATATTGAACCCCTTCAATATCTCATATATGTACCTTTGGCACAACCATATTAGAGTCACGGTCTATCCATGTAGACATTCATGCTAAATATCCGGGTTTTTCCTAAGTATTTCATCGAAATGAAATTCTTAAACTTTGTCAATAAAAGACACATCATTTCCAATCAACAAGATGTCCTCCACATAATGTATTAGAAGTATGTCTTAGAGCTCGCACTTAATTTCTTGCAAATGCAAGCATCTTCATCGTCTTCTGATGAAAACTCCTTTAATAGTTTCATCACGGTGAAGATTCCAACTCCGCGATGCTTACTTCAACCATTGAAGTTTGCATGCCATTTTTAGCATCCTTTGAATTAACAAAACCCCTTGGATCGTGTCATGCACACATCCTAGGTAACCATTCTATTAGAAGAACTTTGTTTTGTTTATTCATCTACCATATACCAAATTATATGTAGTGGTAGCTACTTTAATCCGTCCAGACTAAATATCGCTTATGAAAGATCAAATCTTGTCATAGTCAACTCCTTGAACGTTGTTATAAAATAATTTATGACATGTCGACTATTTCATAGATGTCAAATATCCATGTTTGTTTCTTTATAGATCCAAATATGACCGATAGGTTTTTACACCTTTCTGGAGGGTATTCCAAGTTCAAAAAACTTGATTTCTCGTGAATCGAACTATCATAGATTTTATGACTTCAAGCCATTTGACGGAGACAGGACCCATCATCGCTTCTTTGCATGTAGTCGGTTCATCATTGTCAAACAACAATGATTTACTCTCAAATCTTAGCATTTGATTGTTTATCCAACCTACTTGGTTCAATAGGAACTTGGACCTCTATGACCACAACCTTTGATGCACGTGAGCCATGAGCATTCTGGCTGCCTCCGGAACATTTTCTGGCACTGCGCAACTCAGCATATATAGCTAAGGTTCGTTAACCTTATCAAAGTTCTATTGTCCTCCCACTTAACTTTTGAAAAAAAATCCTTTTTTAAGAAACTTCATGTTTCAAGCGACAAACCCTTTTCCCTCGGTGTTATGGAGGAATACCCAATGGTTATTCGAAATAACCTACAAAGACATGCTCATCCGACTTTGGTTGTAAACATCTTACTTATGCTTAGCATACCAAAATTTAAGAAAGGAAAACTTGGGTTTTACCCCAAACCATAACTTACATGGTGTCATTCCAACGGATCAAGATGGAGCTCTTTTCAGTGTAAAAGCGGTAGTCTCTAAAGCTTTAATATTTTAAAACATACTGGCAGGTTTATAAATAACACCTTTGATCCAACCATGTCAAACAAGGTTTCATTACAAATCTCAAACACTCCATATTCCTATGGTGTTTCGGGAGATGCAAATCTAGGTGTTTTGCTAAACTTGCAACTCAAATAAATCCCTTTATGATAAAAATCATAAATTAATTATTTTTCTTGTTACAATGTTTTTCCACTTCATCTTGAAAGTTTTTGAACATTTTCAAATATTTCATACTTATTTCTCATTAAGTGAATATTCACTCAAATTTCCGGAGAAAGCATATGAAGTTGAAATCCATCGCTTACGACTACACATAATGGACTACATACATCGATATGTACAAATTTCAATAATTTAGTCGATCGTTCTTCTTTGGCCTTTGAACAAAGTTTTAATTATCCCGAGGAAAGTCTCACAAGCGTCACTTGATCAAATCAAATACTCCAAAAATCCATGAATATGGAGATTCTTCATGTTTTCTTTCCAATATAATTTAAATGGCGATGTCACTTCGTAAGTGATCTTTCAATCATTTGTCTTGCGACATTTTAGCATTAATTTTTATGGATGTGATTTCTCCAACTAGATTTGTAAATCATCCATCTTATATGGAATACGGTAATTATTTGAACAATCTTTATTCTTATAATACCTGATTTAAATAACGATTATTAAAACAAATATTGAAGGCAGACTTTGATGTCAACGAGAAATACAAACAACGGCTTGTTTGTTTTCGATGAACATCATCACATATTCTCTTGCTAGTTACTTATGGTATTGTGGTTCATGAGTTGCGTCGTTTTGTATGAAATTTCATACCAACCAATTCGGTATTCAATAACCAAGAACCACATTGTTTAACAAGCAAAGAATACAACCATAACATGTATATCATCTATATACCTAAAATGGATATTTCTAATCGTTTATTTTCTGCCAAATATATTTCCTTTTAAAAGAATCTACCAACATCAAAAGTGGCGCCATATACATGACACATAGTCCAAAGCATGTATATTTAAATACTAATACCTTTGGACTTGCACTTTGAAGTAGATCACCATCATCAAATGATTGGTGTTCTTTCAAAATCCATTCTTTAGTAATCTTTTAGTGTAGTAAACACTTTACATACATCTTCTATTCATCCTTATCATGACTACTTTCATGATCAAGCTAATATAGCTTATAAAGGCGAATCGTGAGTATGACATTACTTTCCAAAACCCTTTTGGATGATTAGGATGTCTAGCATCTCCAACCTTTGAAAATGCTGATCCAATATGAGAACATATATTATACTCTATCAAATTGCAACCAAAACATTGTTTCAGATATCGTTATATCTGCCACATATGATGGTTTCTGAAACAATTCTTTCAGCTCCTAGATAATCTCGATATTTAAACCAAGAATCATGGAGGCAAACATGATACTTTAGATGCTAACACTGGAATTTTCACTCTCGATTTAATACTAATTATTAAACTTCATGGAGTAAACAGAGTTTGCTGAAAGTTTGTTGAAAGTTTTCAATAGGAATTTAAACTTTAGATTGACACTCAACACAATACGATACCAGTTCGTAAAGTAAATATCCAGAATTCTATAGTTCTATATCTCAATTAGAACTAAGTAATAGATGGTGAACGAATGCCAATGACTACAACAAATTATGCAAATTTACTATGATTTAATTTATGATAAATTGAGTTCTACTAATCCAAATTAGAAATGAACTCCCACTCAAAAATGACATCCCTCTTGTCTTTTTGGTGATTACATGAACCAAATCCATTACACCAAATCCGATCATCACGTGAGTTGGTGTAGCTTCAAAGGAGAGCATCTACATGGTCATCAAGCATATGACTCATGCTTAACCTTTTGGTCCTTGTTACGAGGCCATGTCTGCACATGCTAGGCTCGCCAAGTAAGAACCTTAGTATTCGCGTGTGTAAAACTGTCTTACACCCAAGATATGCTCGTGGATTCAAGTACATCCGATCATCATGTGATGTCTTGAAGCAGCGAAACATTATCGATGCATACTTAAGGAAGAACACATTTTTATCTTGATATCTAAATAAGGGATCATCTTATTATCCTAATAAAACACCAAACAACAAATATAAGATGCAACAAACATCACATGTGAAAAGTGAAATGATATGGTCCTTGCACTTGATCGTTATCATGTGCATCGTAGTATGATCTCCATCATTCCTTTATGTGTAAGTACAAGGTCTATGGATTATGTGTGTTGTAAGAGTATCGACTTATATTTTTACTAACAACAATCACCATATCATGACACTAGCCCAACAACAATCTAAACTAGACGCCTCTAATTTATCCATTGCAAGTTTTACGTGGCTTAGGGCTTTCAGAGGTAGAACCGTTTTTACCTACGAACATGGAACCACAACAATGATAATTAAATTATTGACAACTCATTGTAAATTAGATATTGACTATAGTAGGAGATACATACACCCGCTAGCCACTTATGCAAAACTAGTTGCATGTCAAGTGTGGAACATGTCTCATGTGCGAGGACATGTAAAGTTTGTCCGGGTCGCTTCATCTCACTATGCCACCAATATCCAAAGTACAAGGAAGAAGTAATAACATGACCATCAGCGCCCACATATTCATATGTGTACTACCCGTGCAAATCATCTACGCATAGATCCGGCTCTGATAGCACTGAAGGTTTCACAGCATAGAAAACAAAAAAAATCCTACGATGGGAACAACTATGTACCAAGATCTATCTACTAGATACAAGCAACGGGTGGATATACATCCATAGAATACATAACCTCGAAGACCGAATAGCGTTAACGAGGTTGTACTCGTGGATGATGTAGTCGAACGCTTGTCGATCTCAAGATCGAGAAGAAGTCCATCCAGTCCAGCAGGTCCAGTACCATCTAGTCGAGCACCGCAAAGCAGTGGTGCATCCGTGATCGCACACACGTCCGGGTATCCCGACAACCTCCATGCCCTCGCTCCAGCGAAGCAGCGGAAGCAACAAATCCTTCCAGAAAAAGCCACCGGGAACATGTATCTTGCTTATCCGAGACCATGCGGAAATTCTAAGGGGGGAGAGAGATCCTTCACGAGGAGGTGTGAGTGAGAAGTGAGAGGAGGTACTCCTTTTATAGGAGGAGGAGGCAGCCCACTAGCCATGGCCGGCGGCCAAGGTGGTTCCCCCACCTCTTCCTCCATTCATGTGAGTGGAGCTCCCACTCACACAAATGCCCCTCCATTTCCTCCACTCAAAATCCCACTCAAATCCCATTAATTTCCACCAAATTTAATGCAATCTATCATTAAATAAAACTCTTATTTATTCAGAATTTTGTTAATTACTTGAATTAACAAACATTCACATAAAATCCCTTACACCATTTCAATTTCACATGCAGAACCAGTTTTAGCAATTTCAACTGAAACAGTTTCGGTGTCTAGTGAAATAAATTCCTGCGCTTTCCTTTTTCTTTCTTTGGCATATTATTTGCTCCAAATGGTGTCGGTATCCCTTAAGTGTGTCACCCTATGGTTCGCGAATAATGTATACATGATCGAGACCCTCTCCGATCAATAATCAGCGGCGGGACCTGGAAATATGTACTGACTCCCACTGACATGGTTATACCTCACGGGTACACAACATTGGCATACCTGGTCCAGCTCAAGGAAGTCCCACGACAAGATATGCGACATGTGGAGATTTCGGGTAGCCCAAGCCCATGATGTCTTTGGATCCTTGGAGAACAAGACTAGAGTACATAGAATTTCAAAGGGGACAAACCCTAATCTATAACCGACTTGACCTACTCCCGGGACCTTCCTATCTATATAAAGGCCAGGAGAGCACGACGAGAAGGATAGCTTCCACCCCCGCATACACACCTTCACGCCAGATTGCATCTGCGCACCCCTATAACCTTCGGTTCTGCTGTAATCAAGAGCAGACAAGCAGGAGTTGGGTTTTCCCTCCGGGGGCCTGAACCTGGGTAAACCTCGTGTCCCGCGTTGCTTGTATGTTATCCGTTTCGTGATCTCCAGCATCCCCATCTTATCCAAAACCCAAGTCCATAACAATGGGCATTGACGAGATCGAACCTTGTCAATTAGCGTCGTCTATGGGAACTGGGGACGTTGATTGTGCGATCATGGCAGTCCCATCCGGAGCGATCTACAACTCATCGGCAACGAAGAGTCACCTCCTCTTCGACACCTTCGACTTCACCGCCCACTCGCTGGCCATCCTGAGGGATTTCGAGTCCGTTGGCAAAGGGCTCGAGATGTTTTTCGGGAGCTTCTGCCAGGTGGGGGCAGACCGACACTCTCCGCCTCCCAGAACGGGTGCCACCACCATCCATCAGGCCCGCTTCATGGGTCCCACCCATCGGCGTGCTGCACGCGTTGATGCTGATAGGCGAGTTAGATTACAGCAGAAGCTGCAACTCAAATATGTGCAGCCCTCCCTCAGATGAAGGAACCTACGGTTCCGGATTCGAAAGCTGCGGCAGCAGCGACCCAATCCGCCAATGTTACCTATGCGCCGTGGTCATCCAGAGCGAAGCAGAACTGCTGCCAGGTTCGAGTGCACCCAACCCGCCTCTCAACCCGCAAGGTGAGAACGGGAGAAACGGGGGAGATCCGCCACTCAGGCCCAACGAAGGTGATGCTAACGCCTACTAGAAGATCAACCTCAATGAGGATGGCTGGCGCCAAGCGCACGAAGTGATACGTCGGAAACGTATCTATAATTTTTGATGTTCCATGCTTGTTTACTATCTACTTTGCTTTTCTTTGTCCACACTTTGAGGTGTTTTTATATGTTTTATTCGACTAACCTATTAACAAGTTTCCACAGTGCCAGTTGCCTATTTTCTTCTGTTTTTCGTTCCAGAAAGGAAGAAAATCAATATTCTCGGAATTGGACGGGACAAAACCCAAACTCAATATTTTACCGTGGGAAACACGTAGTCGGAGAACGAGACGGAGGAGACCCACCAGGGGGCCACACCCCCTGGCCGCGTGGGTGGGCCCACCTCGCGCCTGGGGGGTGCAGCCGCCCTGGTGGCCCCTTGCCTTGTCTCTTCGCCTATAAGAAGCCCCCAATGCAGAAACCCTAGACACCCGATCAATATTCCATGAAACCGTCTGTACCCGCCGCCACCATCGTCCCTAGATCGGGGGGATCTGAAGCTCTTCCCGGCACCCTGCCGGAGGGGAGATCGTCCCGGAGGCCTTCTTCTTCATCATGTCAGCCTCTGGTATGAAGCGTGAGTAGTTCCACCTTGGACTACAGGTCCATGTAGTAGCTAGATGGTTGTATCTCCTCCTTGTGCTTTCATATCTAGATCTTGTGAGCTCCGTTCATGATCAAGATCTAATCTATTTGTAATCATGCATGTTGTGTTTACGGGGATCCGATGGATATTGAGATTACTATGTCCGATTGATTAATGGTTTTGTCTATTTGATTCTATCATGTCTGTGTTGTTTGTGATCTTGCATGCTCTCCGTTGTTAGTAGCTATCTTGGCCAAGTAGTTGCTAGTGACTCCAAGAGGGGTATTCATGATCAAGTGGGTTCATGCCTCTACTTAATCAAGGGAAATGACAGAAATCTCTACGGTTGTAGATGTGCTATTGCCACTAGGGAGAAAACAACAGTCTCTTGTTCATGGAACAAGTGGATTGTTTACCTTACACACTTTTCTTAGAGCAGTTGTCTGTTTCTTGCAACTTAATACTGGAGGGGGTTGATACGTTGGAAACGTATCTATAATTTTTGATGCTCCATGCTTGTTTAGTATCTACTTTGCTTTACTTGTCTACACTTTGAGGTGCTTTTTACATGTTTTCTGGTACTTACCTATTAACAAGTTGCAATAGTGCCACATGCCTATTTTCTGCTATTTTTGGTTTTAGAAAAGTTAGTAAAGAAATATTCTCAGAATTGGATGGGACAAACGTCAAAGTCAATTACTTTCTATGGGGAACAAGAAGTCCAGAGGGGAGCCAGAGGGGCCAGCAAGGGGGGACAGACCCACCCCAAGCACGGGTGGGCCCAGCCCCGCGCCTGTGTCACATCCCAAAATTTTCCAAATTTTGAAATGTGAAAAATAAATAAACAAAATAAATAATTGTTGAAATTCAGGGTAAAAAGAAACTTTTTGTTTCTAAATGGAAACTTAAAATACCATCTTGAACAAACTTTGGTTAATGTTTGAATCCAACTAAATTCAAATCAAGTGAAATGCATTCTTCATAAATGCATCTGGATATTTAAACACTTGGGAAATAAACCAAAACTCTAAAACCCTAGTGGAGGAAAAATCATTTCCAAGATATATCTAAGACCATGGTTTTTGATCCATATAAAATTTTGTCAACAAACATTTATAAATGTTCAAGAATGACAAATAGAAATATTATAAAACCATAGAAATTGATTTCATTCAATTTGGAGCCATAAATGAAATCTTATGAATTTAATAAGATAAGGGAATTGAATTTCTAAAGCTAATATAGCACCTATCTATAAATCCATACCAAATGGTGAGCAAATAATCCTAAATATATTTCAAAAGGATAAACAAATATTAAATAAGATTTTACAAATTGGAATCACCAAGTTTGGACCTATAAATAAAAGGATATGGATTTTATAAGATAAAGAAAGAAATATTAAATGAGGAATATTTAAAGACCAAATTAAATCTTGGCCTAATCGATAAGGAAATGGAATAAATATAATCCAAATCCAAATAAAATAATGGATAAAGAATTTTCAAATTAAATAAAATGGCATTAACCAAATTCCATTTCCATTTGAATAAAGACAAAAATCCCTATTAGAAATGATTAATTAAATCATGGGAAAATAATATTTGGAATTTACCCAAGTGGAATAAAAGTTGTTTAATTAGATTAAATAAGATCAAAGAAATCTTCTAAATAAAAATTATGGAATTAAAACCATATTTTATTTCATTGGAATAAAGACAAATACCCAAATTTAAATAATTAATAAATCATATTAAAAATATTCCAAATAAATCAAAGTGAATTATTTGACACCCTAATAAATAAATAAAACCTACTAAAAAGAATTTGTGAAAAAATGAAACTTAAATAAGTGTTGAAAATTTATTTGATCTTATTTAAAACAAGGACCTATTTTAAATAATTATTATATCCTAAAAAGAATAAAATTATTATTCTAAATTGACTTCAGAATATGTTAATAAACAGTATTTGAATACACACAAAGTTTGGTTGAAGTTTGAAATCAAATTGTTGTTTGAAAAGTTTAAAAAAAATCAAAACATATTATTAGAAAAGGAAAAAGAAAAACATTCAGAACAAAAAAATATAACAGAAGCCAGCCCAACCCAGCTATCCCACTAATCCCAGTAGCCCACCTCTGTATTTTCCCCGAAGCGTTTCTTTTTCACCAGAAACTTGACCCACCCAGACGCTGACTACTTGACCCCACCTCGCTTCTCTCTCTCACTGACAACCACGCCCCACTTGTCAGGCTTCGTCTCCACCCCGCGCGCTGACCTCGCCCCTCACCTCTCTGCCGTTTCTGGCCAAAAATCAAACGCGTTAATTCGCCTCTAATGCTGGAGTAAACCCCGCCCCGATCACGCACGCTTAAACACCTGCTCCCCCTCTCCATTTCCCCTCTCTCGCTCGGCTCTCTCTACCCCCAGGTCGTCCCCATTTCCGCTTACACCGCCGCGGTCTCCGGCGAGCTTCGTGAGCGATTCCGACCACTCCCCGTCGCCTCTCGCCCCCTCGACCACACGAGCGTGTCCCACAGACTCCTGCGCACCTCCCAGTGCTCCCCACTTGCCCGCGCACGTTCCCTAGGCTCGGCAACGACCAAGACCGAGAGCGCCGCTTTTTGCTCCCACTCCGGCAACACCCCCTGGTAACTCCTGACCACCCCATCCCCTTTGACTGATACTCTCGTATTCACCTTTATCGCGCGAACCTAATAGCATCGTTTTTTTGGTTTGGCGTGACCCGTACCTTCGCCTCCAACGATGAACAGAGGAGCCCGACGCGGACACGAACTCCGGCGAGCGATTTAAGTCAGCATAGTGTGCCCCTGTCCCCGCGACGACAAGCTTGAGCATCAGCAACATGTTGCGAACTCGGTGAGCACCTTCCCTTGCCCTATCGCCTCCTGTAACCCCGGCAACCACACCGCCAGAGCCGCGCCGCCGCCAGCCACCGTCGCTACGCCGCCAACCTATGGTCAATCGCCTGTGGACCGTTAGATCTTCATCTGATGGCTTAGATAGATTGACTAATCGAAGGGGTATGCACTGATCTGATCCGTGCAAATCAGTTAGATCCAATGCACCACACACCACGATCCGAATGAACCATTTTCGATGAATCAGAACAGTCCACGTGGCCCTGTCTATTGTTATAAAAACAGAATTGATCTATTAGATGTTCAATTTTGTAAAATCCATAAATTTTGATCCACACGTCCAAATTTTACAAATTTTATATCAATGGAATCATCAAGACAAGTACTTTACAACCATGCCATTTGTTTAGTAAATTTATTCTGTTAAAAATGTTGTTTTTTCAGAAACTTGTGTAGGCATATTTTGAATATAAAAATCATTCTAAAATTATTTTTGTGATAAAATCTTTTGCAAATTTATTGTTTTGAACCTACTGAACATATAAACCAACTTGCGGATTCAAAAACATATTTTTTGAAGCAAAAGAATAAATCTTTGATTTAAAGCATTTCTAGTCAAATAAAAATGTTGTTTATAAGTTGAAAATACTTTTTGGAGAAAAAACCTTTGGGAAATGTTTTGATTTAAACTCTCTGACCCCAAACACCAAGTTTTAAAATTAAAAATGTATTTGGTGAACCCTATAAAGATTGTTGCTTTGCTAAAGGCATTTTCAACCACATAAAATATTGATTTGGTTTAAAAATGATTTATAAGTAAAATCTTTTGCAAATGGTTTTGCCACTTTTATAAAATGACCAATAGGTGTTTTAGAATGTTTATAACCTATTAGAAACCACTTTTCCAAATAAAACAATCTTTAGCATGCTTGCATGCATTTCTTTGTTTCTATTATTTTATGTGATGTTTGCTTGAATGGTAGATTGAATATTTGCTTGCTTGATTGAATTGTAGTGAAATTTAAAGAGTGTGATCATTGCAAGATCAAGGAGTGAACTTATATTTTCTACCAAAAAAGGCAAGTGATGCTTCATACTTTTGTCCCATTATTTTCACTATGCATTAGTGATATTTCTAAGTAGGACTTGCATGGAATTTTGCTAAGTATAAACTATGCCATGGGAAATCCTAGTAGATGAAACCTTAGTAGAAATTTCCTAATTTAAGATTCCTACTACTATCATAATTAGCTTAGCTAGTAGAAAACAAGGGTGGATTATATTCACACTATGGAATATTTCTAAGTCAAGGACTTGTGTTTTGTTTAATAAAACAACTAAGTGAATGAATCACCTGGGTGGAATGGAAGGAATGGTTTGTGTTGAGTTGTTACACAAGGCCCATTTCTATGGTTTACCTTGTGTATCTCACTTGTGGATGGCCACCCAGGAACAAAGAGATTTGAGATGTCAAATGTTGAGAAGCTTCAAGTGCAGCCACTTGGCATTATGGGCTCTGCCTGGATCATATAGGTTGCAATAACTTAGCCAAATGGACAGTTGGTGGTAGGGCATGATAGGTTGGAACGCGTCCATTATGGTCTAAGGGAAGGTTTCTGAAAGATCTTGTCTTGGCGAAACCAAGTCTTGTGGGGAAAGTGCACCACCTCTGCAGAGTGTAAAATCTAAGTACTTAGCCATGTCCCTGGCAAAGGACAATTTGAGCATCAAGACATGGAAGCTATCAAGAATCTCCTCATCCAAATTTCTAAGTTAAAACTTTGTGGTTGAACAAGGGTTGAAGGATCACCAATTTCTATTGGGAGATGCCTTGGGTGATTTTTTTCAAGCAAAAACTTAGTGTTTTCAAATGATAAGGAAAATATATTTTGAGCAAAGCAAGACTAAGCTCCACTTAGCCAAATGCATATAGGTGATAGACTCCACTATACTATCATAGTATCACTTGCCAATAAAATTCAAATGTATTGACCCTTGTGGCTGTAACTTATTATGTTGCAGGTTTGTTTGATGTTAGTGAAGTTTATTGATTAGGATTACAAGTCTACGACCAACATGTTTGCCTGTGGCACTTTGAAGATGAAGGACCCCATGCTATTGCTATATTCTGCTGCATTGTAATGAGATAGGCAAATGAGCTATGTAAGATGTAATGAATTATTTTATTACTGGTTATAAAGTTGTATTATGACCTTTGTATCATGATATTACATCTTAACTATGGATGCTAGCTATTGATCCAGGGACTAGCATTGTAAACACAGGGATCTCTACCTTATTAAAGGTTGGGACCTCTATATATGGTATCAGAGCACTGTCTTGCCTGTAGGATTGTAAACCTAGGATTGGACAAAACCCCTTAGAAAAATAGGAGTTGAATTTGTTACCAAAACTTATTTACAAACAATCTTGTAAACTCTTTCATCAACCATTTTTGGTTTTGACTCTACATCTCTTCTATTTAAAACTTGATGGATAAAGCCTCCACCATGAGCAAAGACTTCAACATGAGCAAAGGACTTCACCAACTCAAGTGACTTCAACCTTAGTATCAACAAGGACTTCAACTTGGATATCACTAAGGACTACAAGTGAGACAAGAAATATTACTCAAGACTTGAAGACTAAAGAAACACAACTTAGAAGGAATCATCATCACCTTTGGAGTTTTGTGACCAAGACACAAGAATTTTTCCAAGGAAACCATGATCTCATTCAAGAAGAAACAACAAAGGAGAATGGAATGATCTCAAGTGAACCATATAGTTGGACCACCATGTTTAGTTTAAATCAAACACACCAACTTATGTGGTGTAACAAAAATATTTTGTTGCCTATAAATGTGCTTGAAACTTGTTGTTTGGAGTGGAATGATTGTTTGTGATTGCTTGCACATTTCTTGTGTGAATTGTGTTGTGTGTGATTAGAATTAATTCCTTAGAAATCTTTTGCCTATTCTAATCCCAATCCAACCCAAACAGATGACTACTCCAAGAAACTCTAACATCAAGGTTGGTGACAACAATAACAACCAAGAGGTCAACATGAGAGAACTCATAGTAACCCAAACCCAATTGAACCAAGTGACAACTCAGATTTTAGCCAACTACAATGAGTTAGACCCAACCATGCAAAGGTTTTTGGAAACCCAAACTCAATTGATGCAAAAGGTGACAAACCAAATGATCAACATGGTAAACAACCCTTTCCAAGGAGTTTATGATAACAAGGATGTCAAGGATGATATTCTAGAAGGAACTCAAGCTTGCAATGTTTGTGGAGACAAGGATCACACTTCCAAAGAGCATGAGGATCAATGCCCCAATTGTGAAGAGAAACATCCAACTAATCAATGCCCCACATCTCAAGCTACTTGTTTCCTATGTGAAGGAAATAATCATGTCCCTATCTAATGCCCCATCTATTCCATAGTTCAACAAAGGAAACAAGGTGGAGTGCATGAACAGCTTGTAAAACTCCATGAGGGAACAACTTCTACCAAGATAGGTGAAGGCAAAGTCAAAACCATGCAACATAAGGCCAAATTCAAAGTGACCACAAAGTGTTGCTACTCCTGTGAAGAAGAAGGTCATATCTCTAGTAACTGCCCCAAGAAGAGAGAAAGATTTCCCACCTTTGTGGTGAAATATGAAGAGCATGAACTAGAAGAACTCCTAGCTTTGGAGAGACCCAAGAAGAAGAAGAAATGCCCCAACCCTAGCAAGAAGGATATTACCCAAGAGCAATGTTACACTTGCAAAGAGATGGGACACTATGCCAATGAATGCCTAGAAAAGAAGAAGAACCAAGGAAACAAACAAAAGGCAATGATACCAAAGGAAAAGAAAGATATCAGCCAAGTGATGTGTTTCAAATGCAAAGAACCAGGACATTATGCAAACAAGTGCCCAGAGAAGTTTCAACAAGATCCCAAGCAAGCCAAGAAGTAATCTATTTGGAAAATTTTTAAGGATGGTAGTACCCTAGTTGCTTGGAGCCAACTTGTAACCCCTAGCCTTCCCAAATCTCGGGACTAGATTTATTTTAAGGGTGGTAGCCTGTCACATCCCAAAATTTTCCAAATTTTGAAATGTGAAAAATAAATAAACAAAATAAATAATTGTTGAAATTCAGGGTAAAAAGAAACTTTTTGTTTCTAAATGGAAACTTAAAATCCCATCTTGAACAAACTTTGGTTAATGTTTGAATCCAACTAAATTCAAATCAAGTGAAATGCATTCTTCATAAATGCATCTGGAAATTTAAACACTTGGGAAATAAACCAAAACTCTAAAACCCTAGTGGAGGAAAAATCATTTCCAAGATATCTCTAAGACCATGGTTTTTGATCCATATAAAATTTTGTCAACAAACATTTATAAATGATCAAGAATTACAAAAAGAAATATTATAAAACCATAGAAATTTATTTCATTCAATTTGGAGCCATAAATGAAATCTTATGAATTTAATAAGATAAGGGAATTGAATTTCCAAAGCTAATATAGCACCTATCTAGAAATCCATACCAAATGGTGAGCAAATAATCCTAAAGATATTTAAAAGGATAAACAAACATTAAATAAGATTTTACAAATTGGAATCACCAAGTTTGGACCTATAAATAAAAGGATATGGATTTTATAAGATAAAGAAAGAAATATTAAATGAGGAATATTTAAAGACCAAATTAAATCTTGGCCTGATCCATAAGCAAATGGAATAAATATAATCCAAATCCAAATAAAATAATGGATAAAGAATTTTCAAATTAAATAAAATGGCATTAACCAAATTCCATTTCCATTTGAATAAAGACAAAAATCCCTATTAGAAATGATTAATTAAATCATGGGAAAATAATATTTGGAATTTACCCAAGTGGAACAAAAGTTGTTTAATTAACTTAAATAAGATCAAAGAAATCTTCTAAATAAAAATTATGGAATTAAAACCATATTTGATTTCATTGGAATAAAGACAAATACCCAAATTTAAATAATTAATAAATCATATTAAAAATATTCCAAATAAATCCAAGTGAATTATTTGACACCCTAATAAATAAATAAATAAATAAAACCTACTAAAAAGGTTTTGTGAAAAATTGAAACTTAAATAAGTGTTGAAAATTTATTTGATCTTATTTAAAACAAGAACCTACTTTAAATAATTATTATACCCTAAAAAGAATAAAATTATTATTCCAAATTGACTTCAGAATATGTTAATAAACAGTATTTGAATATACACAAAGTTTGGTTGAAGTTTGAAATCAAATTGTTGTTTGAAAAGTTTAAACAAAATCAAAACAGATTATTAGAAAAGGAAAAAGAAAAACATTCAAAACAAAAAAAATATAACAGAAGCCAGCCCAACCCAGCTAGCCCACTAATCCCAGCAGCCCACCTCTCTCTTTCCCCCGAAGCATTTCTTTTTCACCAGAAACTTGACCCACCCAGACGCTGACTACTTGACCCCACCTCGCTTCTCTCTCTCTCGCTGACAACCACGCCCCACTTGTCAGGCTTGTCACTCCACTGCCGACCTCGCCCCTCACCTCTCTCACGCTTTCGCCAAAATCAACGCATTAATTCACCTCTAATGTTGGAGTAAACCCCGCCCCGATCACGCACACTTAAACACCTGCTCCCCCTCTCCATTTCCCCTCTCTCGCTCTCTCTACCCCAGTGTCCCCATTTCCTTACACGCCATGTCTCCGGAAGCTCCAGTGATTCCGGCCACTCCCCGTAGCCTCTCTCCCCCTCGACCACACGAGCGTGTCCCACAGACTCCTGCGCACCTCCTAGAACTACCCACTTGCCCGCGCACATTCCCTAGGCTCGGCAACGACCAAGACCGAGAGTGCCGCCGTCTGCTTCCACTCCGGCGACACCCCCTGGTAACTCCTGACCACCCCATCCCCTCTGAATGATACTCTCGTATTCGACTTTCTCGCGCGAACCTAATAGCATCGTTTGTTTCGTTTGGCGTGACCCGTACCTTTGCCTCCGACGATGAACAGAGGAGCCCGACGCGGACACGAACTCCGGCGAGCGATTCAAGCCAGCACAGTGCGCCCCTGTCCCCGCGACGACAAGCTTGAGAATCAGCAACGTGTTGCGAACTCGGTGAGCACCTTCCCTTGCCCTCTCGCCTCCTGTAACCCCGGCAACCTCACCGCCAGAGCCATGCTGCCGCCAGCCACCGTTGCTGCGCCGCTAACCTATGGTCAATCGTCTATGGACCGTTAGATCTTCATCTGATGGCTTAGATAGATTGACTAATCGAAGGGGTATGCAATGATCTAATCCGTGAAAATCAGTTAGATCCAACGCACCACACAGCACGATCCGCACGAACCGTTTTCAATGAATCAGAACAGTCCACGTGGCCCTGTCTATTGTTATAAAAACAGAATTGATCTATTAGATGTTCAATTTTGTAAAATCCATAACTTTTGATCCACACGTCCAAATTTTGCAAATTTTATATCAATGGAATCAGCAAGACAAGTACTTTCCAACCATGCCATTTGTTTAGTAAATTACTTCTGTTAAAAATGTTGTTTTTGCAGAAACTTGTGTAGGCATATTTTGAATATAAAAATTATTCTAAAATTATTTTTGTGATAAAATCTTTAGCAAATGGATTTTTTTGAACCTACTGACCATAGAAACCAACTTGTGGATTCAAAAACATATTCTGTGAAGCAAAAGAATAAATCTTTGATTTAAAGCATTTCTAGTCAAATAAAAATGTTGTTTATAAGTTGAAAATACTTTTTGGAGAAAAACCTTTGGGAAATGTTTTGATTTAAACTCTCTGACCCCAAACACCAAGTTTTATAATTAAAAATGTATTTGGTGAACCCTATAAAGATTGTTTCTTTGCTAAAGGCATTTTCAACCACATAAAATATTGATTTGGTTTAAAAATGATTTATAAGTAAAATATTTTGCAAATGTTTCTGCCACTTTTATAAAATGAACAATAGGTGTTTTAGAATGTTTATAACCTATTAGAAACCACTTTTCCAAATAAAACAATATTTAGCATGCTTCCATGCATTGCTTTGTTTCTATTATTTTATGTGATGTTTGCTTGAATGGTAGATTGAATCTTTGCTTGCTTGATTGAATTGTAGTGAAATTTGAAGAGTGTGATCATTGCAAGATCAAGGAGTTGACTTATATTCTCTACCAAAAAGGCAAGTGATGCTTCATACTTTTGTCCCATTATTTTCACTATGCATTAGTGATATTTATAAGTAGGACTTGCATGGAATTTTGCTAAGTATAAACTATGCCATGGGAAATCCTAGTAGATGAAACCTTAATAGAAATTTCCTAAGTTAAGATTCCTACTACTATCATGCTTATCTTAGCTAGTAGAAAACAAGGGTGGATTATATTCACACTATGGAATATTTCTAAGTCAAGGACTTGTGTTTTGTTTAATAAAACAACTAAGTGAATGAATCACCTAGGTGGAATGGAAGGAATGGTTTGTGTTGATTGGTTACACAAGGCCCATTTCTATGGTTTACCTTGTGTATCTCACTTGTGGTGGCCACCCAGGAACAAAGAGATTTGAGATGTCAAATGTTGAGAAGCTTCAAGTGCAGCCACTTGGCATTATGGGCTCTGCCTGGATCATATAGGTTTCAATAACTTAGACAAATGGATAGTTGGTGGTAGGGGATGATAGGTTGGAACGCGTCCATTATGGTCTAAGGGAAGGTTTCTGAAAGATCTTGTCTTGGTGAAACCAAGTCTTGTGGGGAAAGTGCACCACCTCTGCAGAGTGTAAAATCTAAGTACTTAGCCATGTCGCTGGCAAAGGACAATTTGAGCATCAAGACGTGGAAGCTATCAAGAATCTCCTCATCCAAATTTCTAAGTTAAAACTTTGTGGTTGAACAAGGGTTGAAGGATCACCAATTTCTATTGGGAGATGCCTTGGGTGATTTTTGTCAAGCAAAAACTTAGTGTTTTCAAATGATAAGGAAAATCTATTTTGAGCAAAGCAAGCCTAAGCTCCACTTAGCCAAATGCATATAGGTGATAGACTCCACTATACTATCATAGTATCACTTGCCAATACAATTCAAATGTATTGACCCTTGTGGTTGTAACTTATTATGTTGCAGGTTTGTTTGATGTTAGTGAAGTTTATTGATTAGGATTACAAGTCTACAACCAACATGTTTGCCTGTGGCACTTTGAAGATGAAGGACCCCATGCTATTGCTATATTCTGCTGCATTGTAATGATATAGCCAAATGATATATGTAAGATGTAATGAATTATTTTATTCCTGGTTATAAAGTTGTATTATGACCTTTGTTTCTTGATATTACATCTTAACTGTGGATGCTAGCTATTGATCCAGGGACTAGCATTGTAAACACAGGGATCTCTACCTTATTAAAGGTTGGGACCTCTACAACCTGGCTAGGGTTTGGGCACCCTAGCCGCCTCCTCGGCCTTCCCCTTTGCCTATAAGAAGCCCCCGATGCAGAAACCCTAAGAACCCGATCAAATCTCCATGAAACCGTCTGTAGCCGTTGCCACCATCGTCCCTAGATCGGGGGGATCTGAAGTTCTTCCTGGCACCCTGCCGGAGTGGAGATCATCCCGGAGGCCTTCTCTCCGGTATGATGCTTGAGTAGGTCCACTTTGGACTATGGGTCCATGTAGTAGCTAGATGGTTGTATCTCCTCCTTTGTGCTTTCATTTATAGATCTTGTGAGCTCCCTTCATGATCAAGATCTAATCTATTTGTAATCATGCATGTTGTGTTTGCGGGGATCCGATGGATATTGAGATTATTATGTTGGTTTGATTAATGGTTTTGTCTTTATGATTCTATCATGTTTGTGTTGTTTGTGATCTTGCATGCTCTCCGTTGTTAGTAGCTATCTTGGCCAAGTAGTTGCTAGTGACTCCAAGAGGGGGTATTTATGCTCGATAGTGGGTTCATGCCTATAGTTTCCAAGGGAAGTGACAGAAATCTCTTTGGTTGTAGATGTGTTGTTGCCACTAGGGCGAAAACAACGGTATCTTGTTCATGGAACATGTGGACTGTTTACCTTACACACTTTGCTTAAAGGTTATCATTGCTTGCAACTTAATCGGAGGGGTTGGATGATAACCTGAAGGTGGACTTCTAGTCATAGATGCAGTTGGATGGCGGTCTATGTATCTTTATGTATTGGCCAATCGAATCTCATAGGATCTTTCTGACTAGTAATTGCATTGTTATGCCTTGCTCAGTTCCTCTCAATTGCCCTGCTGTGATTTGTTTACCCTTCATGCCATGTTGTTTATCTAAGGAGAGAACCTCTAGTGAACTATGGACCCCGGTCCAATCTTTACCATTGATACATCTTCCACTTTTACTTGTTTACTTGCTGCAAACCATTACCTTCCACACCATACGTTTAATCCTTTGTTATAGCAAACCGGTGAGCTTGACAACCTCACTGATTCGTTGGGGGCAAAGTCTTGAGTTTGTGTTGTGCAGGTCTCCGTGTTGCTTGCAACACCTGTGTGACGTTTCCTTCCTCCTTCTGGTTCGATAACCTCGATCTCTCGAGGAAAACTTGTCTTTGTCTTTGCTTCACACCTTGCTCTTGGGGTTTCCAACAAGACTCCACATCAAGCACCAAGTTCTCTGGCGCCACCAAGGAGTCATCAGGGGTTCGGATGATAACCCAAAGGTGGACTTATAGTCATAGATGCAGTTGCATGGCGGTCTATGTATATTATTACATTGCCCAATCGAATCTCATAGGATCTTTTTGTCTAGTATTGCATTGTTATGCCTTGCTCAGTCCTGTCAATTGCTCTGCTGTAATTTGTTTACCCAGCATGCCATGTTTGTTTATCTAATGAGAACACCTCTAGTGAACTATGGACCCCGGTCCAATCTTTATCATTGATACATCTTCCACTGTTACTATTTACTTGCTGCAAACCATCATCACCTTCCACACCATATAGTTAATCCTTTGTTACAACAACCGGTGAGATTGACAGCCTCACTATTAGTTAGGGCAAAGTCTTGAGTTTGTGTTGTGCAGGTTTCCATGTTGCTTGCGACACCTTTGAGACGTTTCCTTCCTCCTAGTGGTTCGATAACCTCGATTTCTTACTAAGGGAAGACTTGCTGCTGTGCTGCATCACACCTTGCTCTTGGGGTTTCCCGACAAAGCGCTTCTAGGCGCCATCACGAAGCCTTGGAAGCCAACATCATCCTACCCATGAATGCTTCACGGGATCTGCTGATGACATATCACCCCCTCCTCATCAACGAGCATAACCGGCAGGTGAGGCTGATGGAGGAGCTCGACAAACGTAAGTAGGTAGCTTTGGAGTCTAGCGCGCGACGAGCTGTGCTCTCTGCCGTTGGCGGCTCCAGCTCGCACGGGAACAATGCCAACAAGCATCGCTCCCGCACGGTGCACATGGACCCCGCCGCACACCGCGAAGTCACCAGGGCCCTCAACACGTCCTTCATGACGATGGACGTAAACGACAACGTTATGCCGAAGACACCACAGGATGCTATCATGGTGGCCACTACATACCTCGCATCCCACCCACCTCCGGTGGGCGACCCGAAGAGCGCCATGCACAAGTACGCGCTAGCTGGTCTTGGACTCGTCGGAGCCGCGCTCCATGACGAGGACCCTGCGGAGCCGAAGAAAAAAGCTACGGTCAAGTTCACCCGCAGCCCTACACCCTCATCCGACGAGGACGAGCATGATCTGCCTCGACGTCGCAAGAGCCAACGGCACCGCAGCAGCGACTACGACGCTCGAAACGATCTCACCCAGCGCAAGATCGACAAGGCAAGCGCTAAACACGCGTGTTCAACTGAATCCGACGAGGACGACGACGGAGAGCTCTGCGGAGCCATATGCTTCAGCAGATCCGTTCGGCGAACGCGGATGCCAAAAATTTCAAGCTCCCTTCAGACACTCTAAAGTTTGATGGAACGCAAGACACGAAGGCCTGGTTCAGCGACCACCTCTCATCCGTCAAGATGCACGGTGGCAACAATAACACCTCCCTACAATGCTTTCAACTGTAGCTGACAGGCGCAGCTAGGATCTGGCTCAGCAGCCTGTCCTCCAAATCCATCCGAATATGGGAGTACCTAGCATACATCTTCATCTAAAACTTCAAAGGCACCAGCAAGAGGCCAGCCTCGATCAAGGAACAGCGAGCCTGCACACAACTTACCTGCGAATCCACTTGCTCGTATATACTATGTTGGTCCCATATCAAGAATTCAGCTGCACATATCTCCAAACAAAGTAAAATCGACGCCTTCAAGGATGGTGTCAAGTGCCCAGACTTCAAGGAAGAACTTGGACGCGTCAAGCCCAAGACGCTCGACCACCTCATGGACATCGCCAACCGATGGGCGGATGGCGAGGATTCCGTCCATCGAACGCATTCGGATGATGAGGATGACTACGGCCGCAGGCGAGAATGCCACATCAAACGAAGATCACGCGCCTATGATGACCGCGACGAAGTCGACATGGTCGCGGCTGGATACGCCGACCGATGCAATGACGGCAACCATAGCAGCGAATACCGCGGACGCAACTTCTACGACGGAGGGCAGCCCACGTAGACTTGGCAACATCGCAGCCACGACAACGATCTCTCAGCATACGACAAATTGTCTGGTCCTTGCACCATCCACTTCTACATCGACAAACGGGATGGCAAGAAGAAGGCTAACCATATGCTCAAGGACTTCCACGAATTCCAGAATCTTAGCGAGGGTCTCACCCAAATATGGTGCCAGATCGTGAACCCTGGATTTGGGCCCACACCTGTACCAGGTGACATCACCCACGGAGCTCCTCCACCACCACCACCTGCTGGACCGTAAAATCCAGCGATCGCACCAGCGCCAAACAATGGCACAGGAGGGTACCCGCCACCGAAGGGGTCCCTAATGATCCAGAAGGGGCGCCCAACCAACATGGTGCAAAAGAAGATCACCCGCCAAGTCAGCCTGGCAGTAAACTTCCCACCAACCATCCCTGAGTACCTCACTGGCTCGGAGTCTGCATCACGTTCGACCGTTCGGATCACCCATGCCAGATCCCTCGCCCACGACATGCTGCCCTGGTGCTCGAGGCGCAGATCGGGGGGTTTGAGATGAGTCGCGTCTTCATGGACGGCGACAGCGGCATCAATCTGATGTTCGCCAATACACTCGCAACAATGCGGATCCCGCTATGCAGCCTAGAACAATCAGACACGATGTTCCACGACATAGTCCCAGAGAAGGGCATATATCCCCTGGGGAAGATATGGCTCGAAGTCATCTTCGGAGAGCCCGAAAACTTCAGGCGCGAGCGACTGGAGTTCGAAGTGGTGGACTGTCCATCACAATACCACTCCATCCTCAGGCGCGTGGCATTCGCAAGATTTCTGACAGTACCGCACTACGCGTACCTGCTACTGAAGATGCCAGGACATAGGGGCGTTATCACCGTCCATGGAAGATTCACCCGATCCGACCACTGCGGTAGAGATTTCAACAGAATCTCCCAGTCGTTCGGCATGCAGGAGGAGCTCACAAGGCTCTAAGAGGTGACGGACAATGGGGCACCCCCAGTCGCCAGACAAAACGCACCTGACATGTCGTTCGACTCCACGGTCAACACGAAAAAAGTGCAGATCCATCCGACGGATGCCTCCAAGACAGCGTTGATCGCCAACGACCTTAGCCCCGCATAGGAAAGCGCGCTTGTCGAATTCCTCTGTGAGCGCTGGGAAATCTTCGCATGCTGTCCTGCGGACATGACAAGAGTTCCCAGGAAATTCGCCGAGCATGCACTCAATGTGTTTCCGGATGCAAAGCCCGTCAAACAGTCGATCCGACGACTGTTAGAGCCAAGAGCTGAATCCGTTGGAGTTGAAGTCAACAGACTACTCGACGCCAACTTTATCAGAGAAATCAAGGAGAGCGAGTGGCTGGACAACACCGTGTTGGTCCCCAAAAAGGACACGGACATCCTGCGGATGTGCGTGGACTTCACATCACTCAACAAGTACTGTCCCAAGGACCACTTCCCTCTACCGTGGATCGATCAGATCATCGATTCGACTGCAGGATGCGAGAAACTCTCCTTCCTCGATGCCTACTCAGGCTACAACCGGATTCGGCTGAAGGTTGAAGACTAGGAGAAAACGACGTTTATCACGCTATTCGGCGTATTCTGGTACAACACCATGCCCTTCGGGATGAAGAACGCATGTGCCACGTACCAGAGGTGCATGCAGGCGTGCCTGAAAAACCAGATCGGTCGAAACATTCAATTCTATGTCGACGATATAGTAATCAAGACCAGGGTGGTCAAGACGCTGATCGATGATCTCTGCGAGACGTTTGATAACCTTGATCACTACAAGATCAAGCTAAACCCAGAAAAGTGCGCCTTCGGCGTCCCATCTGGCCAACTACTCGGCTACTTCATCTCTCAACGAGGGATCGAGGCGAATCCGAAGAAAATCAGGGCCATACTGGCCATGGAGAAGCCGAAGAACCTCAAAGGTGTCCAACAGCTAGCTGAGAGGATCGCAACACTGAGCAGATTCATCAGTCGCATGGGCAAGAAGGCCCTACCTTTTTACCAGCTACTGTGCAAGGCGGACAAGTTCGAGTGGACACCCGAAGAAGATGACGCATTCGAGGACCTCAAGCGGCTACTCTCCACCTCACCTGTCCTGGTCACGCCAAAGGAACGGGAGCCTTTGCTGCTATACATCGGAGCTATGAACCAGGTGGTAAGCATTGTACTCGTGGTCGAACAACCCGAAGAAGGCAAGACTAACGGGGTCCAAGGTCCAATCTACTACCTTAGAGAGGTACTGACTCCAACAAAGCAGAGGTAACCTCACTACCAGAAGCTTGCCTACGGCATATTCATGATGTCTCGTCGGCTAAGCCACTACTTCCAGGAGCATCAGATCATGTTCGTCAACGACGCCCCACTGTCCAACATCCTGAACAACCCCGAAGCGACGTGATGCGTAGCCCTGTGGGGGTATCGAGCTGTCTCCTCTAGACATAGTCTACGAGCGGTGCAAAGCCATCAACTCCCAGGTCCTCCCTGACTTCCTCATCCACTGGATGGAACTCCAGCTGCCGGACACTCTGGCCACGTCGCAATCATGGACGATGCAATTCGACGGCTCCAAGCGTGAGGCTGGAGCAGGGGCTGGCATCATACTGACGTCCCCTCAGGGCGACAAGATGAAATACGTCATTCGGATGAAATTCTGAGCCTCCAACAACAACGCCAAATATGAGGCCCCCATCCACGGCATGAGGAGGGCCAAAATCTGCGGCGCAATGCGCCTCGTCATCTACGGTGACTCGAACCTTCTCGTCTAGCAGACGATGAATGAGTGCGACGCTCACAGCGCCAACATGATCGCGTACCACGCGATGTACAAATCACTCGAAGGGGACTTCAACGGCTGCGAGCTTCGACACGTCGAAAGAGAAAGCAATGAAGAAGCTGACAGGCTCGCCAACATCGTCTCAACCTGCGCACGGGTACCGCCAAGTGTGTTCCTCGAGCAAATCTGCGTACCCTCTATCAAGAGGAAATTCCCAAAAGGCTCAGCCAAAGAAGTAGAGCACTCGGGGGCTGCGCTACCCGAAGGACAGGAAGGACCCGAAAAACTCGACACAGAAGTCGAGGTGGTCAACCTAATGCAGGTCATGGAAATCAAAGAAACATGGATACAGCCGTACCTTCGGTACCTGATAAACAATGAACTGCCCGATGACCCGATAGATGTCCGGCGCATATCTCACCGGTCTAAAGCTTTCACCATCCACAATGGCGAGTTGTACAAGCGCAACATATCGGGTGTGCTCCAAAGGTGTGTCACCATCGGTGACGACAAAAGCATTCTCCAAGACATCCACGAGGGCATCTGCGGCCATCATGCAGGCAGCTGCGCTCTAGTCGCCAAAGCTCTACGATTTAGATTCTACTAGCCAACAGTCATGAACGACGCCAAGGACATCGTCCAAAGGTGCAACGCCTGTCAGAGGTACGCAGACAAGCCGCACGCACCAGGATCCGAGCTAAGGCCCATACCATTGGCCTGCCCCTTCGCCCAATGGGGCCTCGACATGATCGGCAAACTGCCCAAATCCTCGAAAGGAGGCCATGTCTTCCTCCTGGTCGTAGTCGACAAGTTCACCAAGTGGATCGAGGCCATGCCCGTCACCAACCAAAACGGCAAAACCGCCGTCAAGTTCTTCGAGTCCATTGTCTACAGGTTCGGCGTGCCACACATCATCATTACGGACAACGGCTCAAACCTCATCTCGAAGGAATTCCAAGACTTATGCAAAGGCCTCGGCATCAACATATCATACGCCTCCGTGGTGCACCCGTAGACCAATGGACAGGTCAAGGCCAACGTCCTCATAGGAAATGACATCAAAAAACGCCTGCTATGCCCACTTGAAAGGCTTGCGAGAGCCTGGGCAGAGGAGCTACCCTTCGTACTCTGGAGCCTGTGTACAACGCCGAGCAGCTCAACCGGCTTTACGCCCTTCTTCATGGTGCATGGAGCCGAAGCCGTGCTACCAGCCGAAGTACACCACAATGCCCCATGGGTCATCGCCTACAGCGAGGCTGAATCATCAGCCGCACTCGAAGACGCCGTCTACACACTCGACGAAGCACGCGACATTGCCGCGGCTCGCTCAACGGTCTACCAGCAGAGCCTCCGCAACTACCACAGCTGCCGGCTGTGCCCAAGGTCCTTAGACGAAGGAGACCTCGTCCTACGACTCAAGCAAGAGCGGCTGAAGAAGCTCGAGTCACCCTGGGAAGGACCCTACATCGTCACAGAAGTCATCCTAGGCGGCGCCTACCGCCTCATGGACATCGCATCAGGAGTCGAATACTCCAACTCCCGGAACGTCGCACATATGCGACGTTTCTACCCCTAGTTACCCTTTACTTTCAATAAGGCTATTTAGCCAAGGCTACTCAGCCGAACCATGTACCTCCTCATTAAGCTATGAATAAAAGCTAAGTCCCTTGACCCAAATATTTCTTTTTTCACGTTACATTATTTATCGCTAAATACGATCGGGGGCTATGCCTCACCTCATGACCTCGTCGAATGAGAACAACACATATACCTAAGTAGCTGACCACGTCAGGCTAACGAAAAGGACATGCACACAACAAAGCACAACGTGCTAATACACATAACTTTTACAAAGGGCACAACGAGCCCACTCGAATAAATACAAATTTTACATTAAGTTTTTCTTTACAGGATCTACCTATTCTGGAGCATTACATTCGCCCACTGCTCGAACAGATCTACGATCTCCTCAGCATGCTGCGCCATAGCCGCGTAATACGGGCGCATGTCCCATAGGGTGCCATCAGGACGAAGTGGTGGCCCAGTCGCCACCTCCGCGAGATTGACATCATGGCGATGCAAACGAACAAGGGACAATGCAGCCTTCACCCCAGCAATCATCTGACGCCGCACCAACTCTTTGATGTGGCCCATGTTCCAAAATTTTGCAAGAAGGCCCCAAAGGGTGGAAGGTGCCTCATCCAAGGGGAACATGACGGACCAAATGGACGCCAGAGAAGTCCTCGCCTGCTTTAGCATCCGAGAAACCTGGTGCACACGATCTTGCACCATCGCAAGGATGATGGCCCGATCGAGGTCCATCCAGAAGAATCCACCAACCTCCAGGTCTTGTTGCGTCAGGCAATTCATCTGAATCGTGACGTGCTCTTTCTCTTCCTTCGAAATGAGATTAACACCTACGGAACGCACGCAATGAGCAAAGATATAGAACTACACCCGAAGGAACAACAGTTCGCGAAGACTCACATTGCAATTGCTCGTTTATCTGCCGCAACTCCCCCATCAAGAACTCCTCCCTGGCAGTGGCTCTCTCATCCTTCGACTTCCACACATCTGTGTGGCCTCGAATGCCAAGGATGTCCTTTTCCAAGCTACGGACACGATCACGCAGAAAAATAAACTGCGACGCATCATCCAAGGATGGTCGTGGCTTAGGAGCATTCAGAGTGACAACAGGAACCTCACTCAAAGGACCCTAAAGGAAAACATGCAAATATAAACATCACAGGCAATTCTGACAACAGCTCAAAAAATACTTATATACATAAATAAGGCCACCTTGGGGCATAATATAATCGAGCTTGTCCATCATCATGATGTTACAAAACGAAGCAAAAGAATAAGCTACTTTAAAGCTATAACACATGAGCCTAAGCACCCGCATCCGGGGCGGCCTCGGAGCCAGACTGCCTGCTCTTGGCCTCCTGCTGCTGCTTCGCCGCATACTCAGCCAGGAGGTCGATAAGCTTAGGCCCATAGTGCTTACAGCGAGAGGCAAAGAGGGCGAAAGCTACCTCCACGCCATCTGCAGCCGTCGGCATCTGGGAGGTGATGGGCATGTCCAGCTTAGATCCAGACGCCATGGCCATTGCCAGCCCTATCGAGGCACAGATGCCCTTCTACTTACGCTTATACGCCGACAGGCTTCCTCCGACAGAGCATCTACAAGGGCGTCGACATCTTCAAGAGCCACGCCCTTGGGTACGACCTCCTTGTAGAAGCGCGTGAGAACCTCTTTAGCCTTCGCCAAGGAGCCAGCAGCAGCAGTGCAACAATCTTCGACCGTCGCGGTAGCATCAGCCAACGCATCTCCGTGCTCCAGTACACCATGGTAAAATGTGATGCCTGAAGCATCTAAAGCAAAGAAGAAAAGCACTCGAATGAGAACAGATAAGACACAGTCGAAAAAACACAAGACCCAAACAGTTCAAGGGAAGCTCACCGGAAAAAGCCTTGGCAGTAGCCATGAGCTTGTCGGCCATCTCCTTCGCGGGAAGCTGCTGCAGTAGCGAGCTGCTCCTCGCGATCGGCAGCCTCCTTCTGCAAGCGCTCCTTGGCCTCCGTAGTATCTGCGGCCTTATTCTCCGCTCTACCAAGGCTCTTCTCGAGAGCATCTAGTCTTCGGAGAACTGCATTGTTTTCATCTGCAACATGAAGAACCACCTGACCAATACAAGCAAAATCCTTGGGACATATGAACTATAATAGGGAGAACAAATTATGTACCTTGAAGCTGCTGCATGCTAGCCTCTAGTGCCAGGTGCTGCTGGATAAGGAGGTTGACGCTGCACCCAAAGGGCTGCAAAAGAAACAGAAATAGAAGAAATCATCAGAAAGGGCTCAGGGGCTCCGCCCTGCAAGGGAAAAACGACCGACAGGTCACCCAAAAGGGCTCGGGGGCTTCGCCTCACAAGAGCGAAACGACCAACATGTCACCTAAAAAGGTTGGGGGGCTTCCCCCAGGGGATAAATTAGAAAATACTTATGTGTTCAGGTGGGGACTCCGAAGTTCCTCGTGCACGCTTCTGAGCTACGACCGTATGAGCTTCTTGCCTGCAAGAGTTCGGGTCGTAGTCCTCAGAGTCAGCCACCACCTGGGGGACAGCAGCCATCGGCTTCGACTCCCTTACAGCCTCATGGGTGTCCTCGTTAAGGGGCTCCTCCGAATAATTGCTGCAAGTAAAACTTTGATCAGACAACAACCTGAATTACCTAGACAGATGACAACAAATGATTCAGGTGAAGTCACTTACGACTCGATGTCTGATAAGTTGAAGATGGGAGCCGCCTTCTGCTTCTTCTTCTTGGCCGGCGACTCCGGATCCACTGCTCAAAGGGGCACTGCAGGAAAAGGCACAGAAGACGCACCATCATCCTTGCCATGACGCTCGAGGAAGGAAGGATCGCTTGGAGTTGGCGGAGTAGACGCATCCGAAGACTTTCTCCGGGAGCGCTTTTGGGTCTGTCCTTCACTCGCCTCGGGAGCATCCACAGTAGGCGACTGCGCCGGAGGAAGCTCGGGCTTGGAGTCCACCTCCTTATTGTCTGGTGCTTCCCTAAACTTCTCAGGCAGAGGAGTCATAGACCCTGTTACCTTGAGGTCCTACAAGCGAAAGAGAAACAAGATAAATAATAGCAGCAAACAACAAACACTTGGAAAAAGCACTATGCGCACGAACAAGTATCACCTGGGAAACCACTTTCTTGGCGCTAAAAGGGGCGGTCAACGACTTCCCCAGGAGATCATCGTCGGCCTTGGCCTTCAGCAGGGGCTACAGAGCACTATACAGATCACCCGAAGACAATTCTTTGGATTATACCCTCGTTGGATCGCTGGAGCCGACATAGAGGAACATCGGATGCACCCTAGCTTGGAGTGGTTGCACTCGGCGCTTGAGGAAGGTGCGGATGACCCCGACACCATTGACCTCTTTGCCTGACATCAGCTGAAGATCCTCCACCCGCTGGTAGAGCCTCTCCACCTCACCGGATTCACCTTCCAGGATGTGGTTCTTCCACGGTCTCTTTTGGATGATCTTCTGGGAGGAATCAAAGGGGGCAAGCCCATATTGCTGACCGTCCAGCTTAGCATCACGGATATAGAACCACTTCCGACGCCATTGCTGGATGGACTCGCAGATAGAAAAGGAGAAAAATTGGACGGAAGAGCGAATGGAAATGATGCAGCCGCCGAGTCGATAGACTACATCGGCGCCGTACTGCCTCTTCACGGAATAGAGCTTCCGGAAGAGGCCAAAGTGCGGCTTGATACCGAGCCAGCACTCGCAAAGAGTGATAAAACAAGCAATGTGGAGAAGAGAATTGGGAGACAGGTGATGCAACTGAATCCCATAGAAAAAGAGGAGTCCACGAAGGAAATTGTGGATAGGAATAGAAAGACCGCGGGTGACAAACGCAAAGAACATCACCCGAAACCCTTCGGGTGGGTGGGGGATTACCTCATCACCGGGGAGACGGGCATCCTCCTTGTTCTGGGGGATCAACCTAGAATTGCACAGCTTGCGCAGATCCCCGTCGCGCTGTTGGAGATATGCCCTAGAGGCAATAATAAATGTAGTTATTATTATATCTTTGTGTTTATGATAAATGTTTACATTCATGCTATAATAGTATTAACAAGGAAACATTAATACTTGTGTGATTTTTAAACTTAAATTGAAGTCCCTAGTAAAGCCTCTATACATCACTAGCTTGTTGGTTAATAAATGATTGTGGTTTCCCTATCATGAACATTGAGATGTTATTAACAACAAGATCATATCGTTAGGAGAATGATATGGTGGACATACTCCTATAGATAAGGTAGCATAAAGATCAAGTCATTTTAATAGTTCAATTGCTATATGATTTCTAATACATAGTAACCTAATTCCTTCGACCATGAGATCATGCATGTCACCTTCACCGGAAGGATGCTTTGATGACATCAAACACCACATCGTAACTGGGTGGCTATAAAGGTGGCATTGAGTGTTCAGAAAGTATTGGTTGAGACACATGGATCAAGAGTGGGATTTGTCCATCCATATGACGGATAGATATACTCGTCCTCTCGGTGGAATGTCATCCAATTAGCTTGCAAGCATGTGGTAGCTCACAAGGGATCACATATCACGGAGCGAGAAAAGAGTACTTATCGATGTGAGGTTGAACTAGGTATGCAGAGATACCACGATCATAACCTCGGATAAGTAAACTATCGTGAGACAAAGGGAAATTGGTATCATATGTAAGTGTTTCATTTGATCTCAAAGTAATCGTAGAAATATGTGGAGCCATATGAATTTCCAGATTCCTCTATTGGTTATTGTTAGAAGTGTCTCGATCATGTCGCATAATTCACGAACCGTAGGGAGACACTTAAGGATTCGACGTTGTTTGAGTAGTTATGGAATGATGAGTAAGAGAGTATGTTGTTGGTCTCGAATGGGATCCGGGATATCACAAGGAGATCCGGAATGGTCCGGAGAATAAGATTCATATAAGGAAAGTCCTGTTTCGGGGTTGGAGAATGGTTCTGGTGTTTTCATCGGGAATGTTCTAGAAGGTTCCGGAATGTCCGGCACTCCGGAGGGGAAGGGTACATGAATGTGTCATACCAAGTTGGAATGATTGCATCATGTACTAGGTGTCATCGCTGAACAAAATAAGGGGTTTAATAAAATCCTAGTTTGAAAAGTCAAACGGCTATTTTGGGAAGTGGAGGGGAAGGTGGAAACCGAGTTGGGGAGGTCCTCCCCTCCACCGCCGGCCCACTTGGGAAACCGAGTTGGGGAGGGACTCCCCTCCCCTGGCGCACCCCCTACACCTATATAAGAAGGGGCAGGGATGCCCCTCCTAGGACCCAACACCTCCACCCGCAAACCCTAGCCCCGACGCCGCCACCTCCTGCTGCCGCCGCCTAGGGCAAACCGCCGCCGCCTAGCTAAACCCTAGCCGCCGGCTTGCCCCCTCCTTGGTGTGTCTAAACCCTAGATCAACGAGGTCTCTCTCATAGTCCACCATACTCGCTCCGGCTTAAGGCTAAGCCCTGCGAGATCTCCCCTCTACTTCGGTACCCGTTGTCTTTGGGAATCGAGGAGAGTGCTACAACCTCCGCCTGTTGGAACAAGGGATAGGAAGGTCTTCATCGAGTACCGATGTGTGACCGACTACGGGAAGCCGAGCATGGCCCGGAAGGATCGTCTGCGATCTTGAGATCGGGAAAATCGACTACATCACCCACGAGAATCGCTCTCGTTAAACACTTTGGAATCTTCGAGGGAGAGTTATTCCATCAACTCGTTGCTACAATCTAGTAGATAGATCTTGGCTTGTTTGTTTGTATGCGATAGAAATTTTTTGTTTTCCATGCTACATAACCCTTCAGTGGTATCAGAGCCGTGTCTATCTGTAGATCTGCTTGCAGTAGAACACAATGGTCATTGTGGGCGTTGATGCTTTTGTTGTCGATTGCTTCTTGTGTACTTTGCATCTTGCGGGATGTTGGGATGAAGCGGCCCGGGCTAACCTTACATGATATCATTCATGAGACTTGCTCCACGCTTGCCATGCAACTTGTATTGCATAAGTGGCTTTATGGTGCCTGTTTCTCCCGCATAGTTAAGATTCAATTTACAACGGTGATTAACAATGCTAGTATCAATGTTGTGGTTCTTGTTAAAAGTTAGAACGACACTTATAGAAAGCCCCAAACCACGTAAAACATGCAAAGAAAGTAGGCGTCTAACTTTGTTTTGCGGGGTGTCTTGATGATGTGATATGGCCATGATTGTGATTATATTTGATGTATGCAATGTTCCTTATTGTAAGTTGGCAACCGGCAGGAGCCATATGGTTGTCTTTAATTTATGTTAAGACCCGCGTGTCTATTCAAAGTAGTTGTAATAGTTGAAGCCGGTGGACTACAACCATGGAGAAGCATCATTGACCTTGATGCAATGTCGGTGATGATGGAGATCATGTTCGTGCTTGAAGATGGAGATCGGAAGCACAAAGAAGAAAGGCCATATCATATCACATATTATGAATTGCATGTGATGTTAATCCTTTATGCATCTTGTATTGCTTAGTTAACGATGGTAGCATTATAAGATGATCCCTCATGCACATGAATTTCAAGTTCTAAAGTGTTCATCCTTAGTAAGCACCGTTGCTAAAGCTTGTTGTTTCGAAGCAGCATGTGATGATTGGGTGTGTTAGATTCCGCAAGTGTATACAACGTGAGCAAGCCAGATTTGCTCATGCGGAAGCTAAGGTTTGATCTTGACGAGCCTAGCATGTACAGACATGGTCTCGGAACACGGATCACCAAAAGGTAAAGCATGAATCATATAGTAGATATGATGAACATGTCGATTGTTCGCCATTGAAGCTACATCAACTCTCGTGATGATCGGTGTTGATGTGGTGGATTTGGTTCGTGTGATCACTAAAACAATGTGAGGGATATTGTTTTGAGTGGGAGTTCACCTAGATTAATTTAACTATTAATTAGAACTCAATTTGTCATAAACTTAGTCTAAACTATTGCAAATATGTTGTAGATCAATAGCGGCCCCTACCATCAATTTTAATGCGTTCCTAGAGAAAGAAAAGTTGAAAAACAATGGAAGCAACTTGGATTGGTTCCAATTTGAGGATTGTCCTCACCTGGTAATTTGACCTATGTCTTTGGATGCACCATTGGGTGACCCACTGCAGCCATCGCTACCGATGAAGTAAAGAATGTTTACCTCGCTCGGAAGACTCAATACTCCCTGCTCAAGTGTGCTATCTTGTATGGTTTAGAATCGGAGCTTCAGAAAAGGTTTGAGAATTCAGACCCACATGATATTGTCCGTGATCTCAAATTGATCTTTGAGACTCACGCGGCAATTGAGAGCTATGAGGCTTCTGAAAAGTTCTTTAACTGCAAGATGGAAGAGGGCAGCTCCGTCAGTGAGCATGTGCTTAAGATGTCTGGGCACGCGAACAAACTTCAAAGCTTGGGTATAGTGATTCCTAATGCTTTGGGGATTTATCGTGTCCTCCAATCACTACCACCAATTTACAAGAACTTTGTGATGAACTACAATATGCAAAACATGAACAAGCAGTTGCCAGAAATCTTTTCCATGTTGAAATCTGCAGAAGTGGAGATCAAGAAAGAGCACCAAGTGTTGATGGTTAATAAGACCACCAAATTCAAGAAAGGCAAGTCTAAGCAAAAGGGACACTTCAAGAAGGGTGGTAAGAAAGTTACCACGCCGACGAAGAAGACCAAGGCTGGACCTAAGCACGATCTTGAGTGCTTTCTTTGCAAGGGAGAAGGTCCTTTAAGCGGAATTGCCCAAAGTACTTGGCGGATTTGAAGAATGGCAACATCAAGAAGAAAGGTATATCCGATATACATGTTGATGTGTATCTCACTAGTACTGTAGTAGTGCCTAGGTATTTGATCTTGGTTCGGTTGCTCATATTTGTAACTCGAAACAGTCTTTGCGAATAAACGGAAGCTAGCGAAGAACGAGGTGACGATGCGCGTGGGAAACGGATCAAAGGTTGATGTGATCGCGGTCGGCACGCTACCCCTTCATCTACCATCGGGATTAGTTTTATACTTAAATAATTGTCATTTGGTGCCTGCGTTAAGCATGAACATTATATCGGGATCTTGTTTATTGCGACACAGTTACTTGTTTAAATCCGAGAATAATGGTTGTTCGATTTATATGAGTAATATGTTTTATGCACATGCACCTTTGATAGATGGTCTATTCTTATTGAATCTCGATAGTGGAAATACACATATTAATAACATTGAGGCTAAACGTTTGAAATCGAGTGATAACTCGACCTATATGTGGCACTGTCGTCTTGGTCACATTGGAGTGAAGCGTATGAAGAAACTCCATTCCGATGGACTTCTTGAATCACTTGATTTCGAATCACTTGATAGATGCAAAGCATGTCTGATGGATAAAATGACTAAGACTCCATTTTCTGGAATGATGGAGTGAGCTACGGACTTATTGGAAATCATACATACCGATGTGTGTGGTCCAATGAGTGTAGCATCACGCGGTGGTTATCGTTATGTTCTTACCTTCACGGATGACTTGAGTAGATATGGGTATATCTATTTCATGAAACATAAGTCCGAAACTTTCGAGAAGTTTAAGGAATTTAAAAGTGAGGTTGAGAATCAACGTAACAAGAAGATTAAATTTCTACGTTCTGATCGTGGAGGTGAATATCTAAGTTACGAGTTTGGCGAGCATTTGAAGAAATGCGGAATACTTTCACAATTGACACCGCCGGGAACACCACAGCGTAATGGTGTGTCCGAACGTCGTAATCGAACTCTCTTAGATATGGTTCGTTCTATGATGTCACTTATAGATTTACCGCTATCATTTTCGGGTTATGCATTAGAAACAATGCATTCACTTTAAATAGGGCACCATCTAAATCCGTTGAAACGACACCGTATGAATTATGGTTTGGGAAGAAACCTAAATTGTCGTTCCTTAAAGTTTGGGGTTGCGAAGCCTATGTAAAGAAGTTACAGCCGGACAAGCTTGAACCCAAAGCGGAAAAATGCGTCTTCATAGGATACCCGAAGGAAACTATTGGGTATACCTTCTATCATAGATCCGAAGGCAAAATCTTTGTTGCCAAGAATGGATCCTTTCTAGAGAAGGAATTTCTCTCGAAAAAAGTGACTGGAAGGAAAGTAGAACTCGACGAGGTTGTCGAACCTTGTCTCGAACTTGCGAGTAGCGCAGCACCGGAAGAAGTTCCTATGGTGCCTACACCAATAAGAGAGGAAGCTAATGATGATTATCATGAAACTTCGGTTGTAGTTGCTATAGAGCCTCGCAGGTCAACGAGAACTCGTACCACTCCTGATTGGTATGATCCTGTTATGAGTGTCATGTTGGTGGACAACACCGATGACCCTGAGACATATGAGGAAGCGATGATGAGCCCAGATTCCAATAAATGGCAAGAAGCCATGAAATCCGAGATTGGATCCATGTACGAAAACCAAGTATGGACTTTGGTGGACTTACCGGATGGTCGGAAGGCTGTCGAGAACAAATGGATTTTCAAGAAGAAAACAGATGCTGATGGTAATGTTACTGTCTATAAAGCTCGGCTTGTCGCAAAAGGGTTTCAACAAATTCAAGGAGTTAACTACGATGAGACTTTCTCACCTGTAGCAAAGCTAAAGTCTGTGAGGATTATGTTAGCAATCACTGCATATTATGATTATGAGATATGGCAGATGGATGTCAAAACAGCATTACTCAATGGAGACATTGATGAAGAGTTGTATATGATGCAACCCAAAGGTTTTGTCGATCCTAAACATGCTAACAAGGTATGCAAACTTCAACAGTCCATCTATGGATTGAACCAAGCATCCCGAAGTTGGAATCAACGTTTTGATAAGGTGATCAAAAGTTTTGGTTTTATACAAACTTATGGAGAAGCTTGTATTTACAAGAAAGTGAGTGGGAGCTCTGTAGCATTCTTAATACTATATGTAGATGACATATTGTTGATTGGGAATGATGTAGACCTTCTTAATAGTGTTAAGGAATATTTGAATAATAGTTTTTCAATGAAGGATCTTGGCGAAGCAGCTTACATATTAGGCATAAAGATTTATAGAGATAGATCGAGACGCCTAATATCATTGTCACAAAGTACATATTTGGACAAAGTTCTAAAGAGGTTTGGAAGATAGCAAGAAAGGGTTCTTGTCCATGTTGCCCAATACGACCTTGAGTAAAACTCAAAGTCCGACAACGGCGGAAGATAGAGAAAGGATGAGTAAGACTCCCTATGCCTCAGCCATAGGATCTCTAATGTATGCCATGCTATGTACTAGACCCGACATTGCATATGTTGTTAGTTTAACTAGCAGATACCAAAGTGATCCAGGAGTGGATCATTGGACAATGATCAAAACATCCTTAAGTACTTGAGAAGAACTAAGGATATGGTTCTTTCTTATGGAGGTGATGAACAGCTCGTTGTTAATGGTTACACCGATGCTAGTTGGAACACCGATCCGGATGATTCTAAATCACAATGGATACGTATTTACTTTGAATGGTGCAGCGATTAGCTCGAGGAGTGCAAAGCAAAGTGTTGTGGCGAGATCTTCAACCGAATCGGAATACATGGCTTCTTGAGGCTTCACAAGAAGCGATATGGATGAAAGAGTTCATTACAGTGGGTGTGGTTCCTAGTCCTGGACCCAATGTCTATCTCTTGTGATAACATGGCGCCATAGCCAATGCGCAAGAACCAAGGTCACACAAGAAGTCAAGCACATCAAGATACGTTTTCATGCTATTCGAGAACATGTCCAAGATGGGGACATAAAGATTTGCAAAGTACACAGATCTGAATGTGGCGGATCATTGACTAAACCTCCCCAGGGAAAAACATGACCAGACCAAACCGCCATGGGTGTTAGGTATATTACCATGTAATCTAGATTAGATGACTCTAGTGCAAGTGGGAGAGGCTGGAGATATGCCCTAGAGGTAATAATAAATGTAGTTATTATTATATCTTTGTGTTTATGATAAATGTTTACATTCATGCTATAATAGTATTAACAAGGAAACATTAATACTTGTGTGATTTGTAAACTTAAATTGAAGTCCCTAGTAAAGCCTCTATACATCACTAGCTTGTTGGTTAATAAATGATTGTGGTTTCCCTATCATGAACATTGAGATGTTATTAACAACAAGATCATATCGTTAGGAGAATGATATGGTGGACATACTCCTATAGATAAGCGTAGCATAAAGATCAAGTCATTTTAATAGTTCAATTGCTATATGCTTTCTAATACATAGTAACCTAATTCCTTCGACCATGAGATCATGTGTATCACCTTCACCGGAAGGATGCTTTGATCACATCAAACACCACACCGTAACTGGGTGGCTATAAAGGTGGCATTGAGTGTTCGGAAAGTATTGGTTGAGACACATGGATCAAGAGTGGGATTTGTCCATCCATATGACGGATAGATATACTCTGGGCCCTCTCGGTGGAATGTCATCCAATTAGCTTGCAAGCATGTGACTGGCTAACAAGGGATCACATATCACGGGAACGAGAAAAGAGTACTTATCAGTAACGAGGTTGAACTAGGTATGCAGAGATACCGACGATCATAACATCGGATAAGTAAACTATCATGAGACAAAGGGAAATTGGTATCGTATGTAAGTGGTTCATTCGATCGCAAAGTAATCGTAGAAATATGTGGGAGCCATATGAATTTCTAGATTCCTCTATTGGTTATTGTTCAGAGAAGTGTCTCGATCATGTCCGCATAATTCACGAACCGTAGGGAGACACACTTAAGGATTCGACGTTTTTTGAGTAGTTATGGAATGATGAGTAAGAGACCGAATGTTGTTCGGAGTCTCGGATGGGATCCGAGATATCACGAGGAGATCCGGAATGGTCCGGAGAATAAGATTCATATAAGGAAAGTCCTGTTTCGGGGTTGGAGAATGGTTCCGGTGTTTTCATCGGGAATGTTCTAGAAGGTTCCAGAATGTCCAAAGACTCGGAGGAAGGGTACATGAATGTGTCATACCAAGTTGGAATGATTGCATCATGTACTAGGTGTCATCGCTGAACAAAATAAAGGGTTTAATCAAATCCTAGTTTGAAAAGTCAAACGACTATTTTGGGAAGTGGAGGGGAAGGTGGAAACCGAGTTGGGGAGGAGTTCCTCCCCTCCACCGTCGGACCACTTGGGAAACCGAGTTGGGGAGGGACTCCCCTCCCCTGGCGCGCCCCCTCCACCTATATAAGAAGGGGCAGGGCTGCCCCTCCTAGGACCCAACACCTCCACCCGCAAACCCTAGCCCCGGCGCCGCCACCTCCTGCTGCCTCCGCCTAGGGCAAACCACCGCCGCCGCCTAGATAAACCCTAGCCGCCGGCTTGCCCCCTCCTTGGTGTGTCTAAACCCTAGATCACCGAGGGCTCTCTCATAGTCCACCATACTCGCTCCGGCTTAAGGCGAAGCCTGCGAGATCTCCCTCTACTTAGGTACCTTTGTGCTACCGGAATCGCGAGGAGAGTGCTACATCCTCCATTTTCTTTGGAACAAGGGAGAGGAAGGTCTTCGTCAGTACGAACGTGTGACCGACTACGGGAGCTGCCGAACGCAGCCCGGAAGGATCGTCTACGATCTTGAGATCGGGAAGAATGCGACTACATCACCCACGAGAATCCGCTCTCGTTAAACACTTTGGAATCTTCGAGGGTGAGTTATTCCATCGACTCGTTGCTACAATCTAGTAGATAGATCTTGGCTTGTTTGTTTGTATGCGATAGAAATTTTTTGTTTTCCATACTACATAACCCTTCACGCGCATCTTTGTGTGCCTCCACCCACCGTCCGTGATGCGGGTGGTCGCGGCGGTCTTCTGCCGTCAGCGGTGGAGCTCGAGCCAGCTTCGGCGATGGTCTTATTAGGCTTGCCCATCGCGCGGCGTCGAGTGCGGCGGTGTGCGCAGAGAAAGGAAGAGGGAACATAACGAAGAACTTCCAGTGCGTGATGGAAAGAATCCGTGCTCGTGAAAATGGAGGCAATGGCGATGAACAAATGGCAAAGGGTAAAACGAAAATCACTGTTTACCCACAGTATTAAAAGAGGAGGACGACGAACACGCGTTGTTGATCCAGAAGCCCTAGCGCGCATTCAAGATCCAACCCTACACGTGTCAGCATAGCAACTAACCGTCACCAGCATGCCGTCCACTACGCACGGAAACCAAGGAGACGCCGTAATTTTCACCATGGCTGCGTGTGACTAGTCAACTTCAAGTCAGGCGGTGGAACCCACGGTCGTCCCATCGCATCATCTCTGCCGCCGCAAACGGTTGAGATCACCAATCGTCAGCACTGATATCATCAAGGCCAAGCCAGCAACTGCTGGAAGTTTTCGACTGATCAATCAAGTACTTACTCGAATCTATGATTCGAGCAACTACTCAGGGGCTACTCCTATCAGGAGCGCTGGCCGCGCACCTGAGAAATGACTAAGGTACTAAACCTCGCAACTATCTTTGAGCCCTACGACGAATCTGTGAGTCCACTACGGACTCGGGGGCTACTCCCATAGGGAGGATTGGTTGAGCATCCGAAAAATTGTGTCCTTCGGACCTAAGCTGAAAAAAAACGAACTAAAAGTCTCTGCTCGAGTCTACGACTCGAACAGATACTCGGGGGCTACTCCCATAGGGAGCGCTGGCCGCACACCCTATGAATTCTTCGACTGCGATCCTTCGGATCAATTATAACAAATCTTTTTGGAAACTTTGCCCAAACCAGCGCTAAGTGAGAAGCAATCTCCTTGGCCACCTAAAACACCTCTGTGGTGATAATATTTTGGATGTTGTGTCTACGACGCAAAGATAAACCCTACAGATATCATCTCATGGCCTGGTAATGCACCTGACTGCGCTCTACCAGTAAACTTCCGCGTCAACAGGCACGATGAAAATCCTAACGGACGCGTTGGGTACATTACTTGAAAAATACTGGGATTCGACTCCTGTAAGTCTACAATGGACCGAGTCGAATCACGCCAGCAATCGTTCCGAATTCGAGTCCGGGGACTCGGGTTTGATGAAGATCGTGTTTTTTGTCCTATGACAGTTAACTGGCCCTGATCCTTCGGGAGTCAGGCACACGCATCAACAATCCCTATTAGCTAAACCATTTTCTCTTTTAAAATAACAGGCTCAACTACACTCGAAAGATTGAAGAGTCCTGAACACTCGGGGGCTACTGACATGGTTATACCCCACGGGTACACAACATTTGCATACCTGGTCCAGCTCAAGCAAGGCCCACGACAAGATAATGCGGCCTGTGAAGATTTCGGATGGCCCAAGCCCATGATGTCTTCGGATCCTTGGAGAATAAGACTAGAGTAGATAGAATTTCAAAGGGGACAAACCCTAATCTGTAACCGACCCGACCTACGCCCGGGAACTTCCTATCTATATAAAGGCCAGGAGGGCACGACGAGAAGGATAACTTCCATCCCTGCATACACACCTTCACGCCAGATTGCATATGCGCACCCCTGTAACCTTCGGTTCCGTCGTAATCAAGAACAGACAAGCATGAGTAGGGTTTTCCCTCCGGGGGCCTAAACCTGGGTAAACCTCGTGTCCCGTGTTGCTTGTCTGTTAACCGTTCCACGATCTCTAGCATCCCCATCTTCTCCAAAACCCAAGTCCATAACAATGGGCATTGACGAGATCGAACCTCGTCACCCACACATTCAACGATGACTTCTGTGATCGTGTGAACCTTATACGCATGTAACTCAATCCCTTTGTCTCGTGATATATTACATGTCAGAGATTCGATCATCGGTATCTCCATACCTAGTTTTATCTCGTTACCGACATGTACTCTTTTCTCGTTCCCGTGATATAACATTCTAGTGATCAAATCACTTGCTTGCAAGCTAACTAATGTGATATCACCGAGAGGGTCTAGAGTATATCTCTCCGTCATCGGGATGGACAAATTTCACTCTTGATCCATGAGCCTCAACATAATACCTTCGTAGCACTGAACCCATCTTTATAATCACCCTGTTACGGTGTGACGTTTGATGTTATCAAGATACTCTTACGGTGTTAGTGATTGACATGATCTCATGGTCTAAGGAATAAGATTACTTCGTATGATGTTATAGAAATATAAATACAATGACCTTGATCGTAATGCTATACTTCGGATGAATATTCATCACATCATTCCAACAATGTTGTGACCTCGTTATTAACAACATCCAATATCCATGATCAGGAAACCTTTGATCATCTTGTTAATCAACAAGCTAGTTTATAAGAGAGGCATAACTAGGAACTTCCTTTTTGTTTATTAAACACACATGTATTAATGTTTCCGTATTAATACAATTATAGCATGCAAAATAAATATTTATCATAAATAAGGAATACGATAATAGCCACTTTTATTATTGGCTCTCGGGCATATTCTCTTCAGTTGCACCACAGCCGCACCGACCCTCCTGTGCGGCTGTGGTTGCGCCACAGCCGCACGGAACGCGGGCTGAGCACCACCACCCTCTTGAACCCGCCTCATCCATGTCCATCTCCAGGGAACACCACCGCAGTATGAAACAAACAGCCCGCCCGGACCCAGATGGGGCCTAGATCTGGGCCGAGCGGATGTTGCCAGCCACCAACACACTATGTCGCCCTATCGCCAAGTAGTTGCAACACGCCTCCGAGAACCCGCGGAAGAAGCACCGCCACTGGACTCGTCGTCAGCTCAGGTGCACCGCCACCAAACTCGTCCTCCCAAGCCATGAATCCACGTGCGCGAGGAAAAGAGCACGTAGGGTGGGGGACACCGACACCGGGCAACGCCCGACGACGACTTGAGGAGGGTTAGGGTGGGGGAGAGGCCTAGCGTCGGGAAGATAGGAGGCCCTCAACCACCTCGCTCGGGAAAGCGGCGCGGGGTGAGAGCGATTTTTTCGTGTCGCTGGTAGTGTTTGAATTCACCGGTGATATCCACTCATCTACAAGCTCACAATTGTGCAATCGTTGCTTGAACAAAGAAAAAATCTCTACGGCTCCTTTCACCAAAAAAAATATTAAAGATTTATGTAGATTCACATGTATCATACACTAAAATATGTTTAGTTACGTGTAAATCTAGACAAATCTCCAACATTATTTTAGACGGATAGTCGAACATCAGTAAACTCACACAAAACCGACCTCACCGTCAGATCAGCTCTGACTTAATGAAATCTGACTGCTGAGATGAATCTAATCTACGTCCTTCAACCCAAAAAGATGTTTTAAATTTATCTAAATTTAATTATTTATATACATTTAAATTTAGATTATAAATCTGTGACTAGGGTTTATAATCTAAATTTGCAGATACATACATTTAAATTTTTAGGACGAATTTGCAGATCATTTTTAGAATGAGTTTTGATACTTTCTCCGACCCATATTACTTGATTTGGATTTTTTAAAATTTAGATGAACCTATATACTAAATGATATCTAGATTCATTCAAATCTAGACAAATTTAAGTCAACTAATATGTGTCAGATGGAGTAACTATTTAGATTATAAATTTAGAATCATTATGCGCTTAGCAAATACCCAGGCGAATTTGCAGGCATCCGCAGCTCACGATCGGCAATCATCGCAGGAATAAAAAGAAAAGAAAAAATATTGCAAACAATCGAGAAAATTGCACATAACACTAGGCTTTGGTGTTAAAGTTGCACATAACACATAAACAAAAGACTTGTTGCAGCTGACCCCAAATTTTGGTTTAATTGTTGCACCTAGCCCAAATATAGTTTAAATAGAGGTTATAGTTCATTAAAAACGTATCTAAGGTGTATGCCTGTATTTTTATCCCATAACTCGTGTGGACCAATATTTCTATATTTATATCTTCTAGCGAACAAAGCTCGGTCCAACGTATCTAACGTTGCAATTGGACTCGGCCTGATACGACTACTGTAGCGTCTATACTTAGGCATATACTAAAAAATTCGATCGACAACTATGTAAAAAAAATTCAGAAAAATAATCTTGATGTGGTCAAATATCCGTGTTACAAGCATGCAATTTTTTAATATGAAGTACCTTATATTTTAGTCTCATCAAAAGAATTGGATAAATTATAGAAGATTGAAAAGTTATATTGTCACGCTCCGAGATTTGTACAATAAGGGTGTTCGAATGAATTTTTCAAAGCTAAAAAATGATTTTTTTTAATTAAAAAAATCTCTTTAGGAACTCATCTGTCAAATTAATGCTCTCGTATTTTCTACCACCATGATGTGTATTTCTTAATTTACATAAAATTATGGTATTAACTCCATTCTGGTTTATAAGGCAAACATGTATTTTGAGAAAATAGTTTGACCATAAATTTGATCAATAAAATATAAACTATATTTAATAAAAATTATACATTTAGATTCATATTTAAAATACGCTTTCGATATTATAATTTTTGTGACATATGATTTATATATTATTGACTAAATTTATGGTCAAACTATTTTTTAAAGTACGTATTAGCCCTATAATCCAGAATGGAGGGAGTATACAATATAGAAATACATACCCACGTGTTAGATATACTGTTAAGACACAATATACTTGATTTGGGCTAGATGCAACTAATTAGACAACAAACCGGGCTAGCTGCAACAAATGTTTTGTTTTTATGTTTTGTGCAACTTTGACACCAAAGCCTGGTGTTATATGGAGGAAATATCACATCACACCACGTATTGGTGACTTTGTTGCACAAAACCACAGGTTGCACCATTTTTTTCATAAAACACCACATTTTCATGTAATCTTTGCGCAAAACACGCAAATCCTTATTAACTTCCTTAATAGCCAATTAAATAGAGAAAATAGCACGTAACACCAGATGTTGGTGACTTTGTTGCACAAAACCACATGTTATACTTTTTTTTGCACAAAACAACATGATTTCCTGTAATCTTTGCGCAGAACACACAACAAATGATTAGCCTAATTGATAGCAGATTAGAGAGCACGCCCACCGCCATCAAGCCCAGCTTGATACGCTCATTCCCATCCTCGACCGAACTCGAACTGGTCGGTTCGAACCTGTCCTCAGAGCAAGGAGTCCAAATTGTCGGAGGAGGTGACCTGGAGACCAGGGACGACGGCGTGGATAGGGGAGACGGAATAGTTCAAGACTGAGGACCCGGTGACCTGGCTGGAGCATAGGCGGCCTCCACGCGACCCAGTGTCGGCGGCGACGACGCGCCTGCCCAGAAGACGCCGGCCAAGGATTCCGACGGTCCCGGCAAATTCAGTGGGTAAGCTCATTTTTTATCCTTTTGGTGAGGGGTTTTACCAAGAGGGAAATTCGTAAATTGGCGACGGAAAATTTTGACTCTGTTCGACATAAAAATGTATTTCCTTTCTAAAATTTGATGTCTAAAATTGGGGGGTGAAACAAAGTGTGAGTTGGAGTTGGTTTATTTTGGTTCTAGGCTGATACAATTTCACTTGATTTTTTTGTAAAGTATACGTACTTGAATTGTACATAATAATAACCATTGACGGGATATGTGTAGCCTCGCAAAATTACAGAAGTTTGATTCAGATTCTTGCCATGGGCCCTTTATTTAATTGGCTATTAAGGAAGCTAATAAGGGTTTGTGTGTTTTGCGCAAAGGTTATATAGAAATGTGGTGTTTTGTGCTAAAGAAAGTGCAACATGTGGTCTTGTGCAACAAAGTCACCAACACGTGGTGTGATGTGCTATTTCTTATATGCAATTTTCTCCAAACAATCGCACGGTGCCACGGCCACGCCCAGGCAACGCCGAACCGCCGCCTCCTCCCCAGAGGCCCAGACTGCCGTGCTGCCTCGCCACGCCCCACCGCGCATCCCCGCATGGCTCCTCCCAACGCCGCACCATCGCCCTGCCCTGCGCCTCCATCTCCCCGGTCCCGAGCCCGCGCCGCCGCCTCCCTGTCCCACCCAGTCGCCTCCCCACACCGCACCGCCACCCGGCCACGCACATGGTCGTCGACGGCACCTTCGGCCACCACCACCACCTCCACCACGTCCTCCCAGCCGACGACGCCCTCCGAGCTCAGGTGCCCCTGCTCTTCTTCTCTTCTAGTACGTGTTGTTGGTTGATGCTTTTGTTTCGACCTCTGAGAGTTCAGCTAGCTAGCGATTTCGGTGCGATTCCACTCTTGAGCGTGGGGCTGGATAGCTGGTACGGAGTACGTGCCACTAGGCAAATAATAGCTATCCCAACTGAACGCCAGAACCACTTCTGCATTCTGTCTAATCTTAGGCTTGTTGCTCTGTTGTCTGGACATCTCTGCAAGACAGCAACGAAATTGTTCAGGGATCAATCTATTGTGATCTTCCAGCACCATGTTCATTTGCATTGTTCCTGCCAGTTTACAATGTATGTATACAGAGGTGCTGGCCCCTTGATTGCCTCGCATCTATCCTCTTTCCGAACACCAAAATAACGGTGGTGCCGGAGCATCACCGACATCACCTGTGATGGCTTCTGCCCCCCAGATTAACTCTGAATTTTCTCGCAGACCTACCAGGCCAATGTCCCCTGACCTAAAAGCTAATTGGACATTTTTTTCAGCTACGCTTTATAAACTGTTAGAGCAAAGCTATGTATGCACTGTTTGAGTTATAGCCAACAGAAGAAAAAGGCTAGTCTCTAAGCAAAGAGGTGTACTGGATCCTAGGAAATGGTGATGCCGTCTTCACTGTGGAACAATTTCAATGTCATTTCTTCTTCTAACTTGCGAGCATTCCTGCTTCTGCACCACCTGTTGTGAGGTTTCTGGACAAAGCCAACCAACAAATTCTAGGAATGAGTTATAAATTATCCGTATATAACACCCTTGTTGAACTAGCTACCTGTCCTGCAGATGCAACACACTGTCGAGTCAAGTGAGTAAAACAACTACTTAGAAAAATGTGACTTGATATCCTGTTTTTGGTTGTAGGAGGCCCCAAGCGAGTACTTTTGATCCTTGGGGTTCATTGTATCTTTGCTCCGCAGGTTGTTCTCTTTTTTTTTCATCGCAAAGTTGTGCAAATCTGATGCTATTATGTTGACTCAAAAGTGGTCTGGAATATTTCAACTAAGATCATATAAGTGATCTTGACGGCAAGGTAAATCCATGTTCATGGGTCTATGCAGAATTAGGATATGCATCTGATGCAATGTCCCTTCCCCTTTCTGTTCTCAGTTATCATTTTTAAGTAATCTTATTGATGACTACAAACCTGGCAGTTTAGGATTATTGGGACCAATGTGTAAGTATGAGTGGTTTGTGGGAAACATGGCACATAGAATTATTTACTCTTCTTGTGGCATATATAACACATGAGTCATATTTAAGATATTTGTTACAACATGGAACTAAAATTCAAAAGGAAATTATCAAGAATCTAGATCCCAATAGCTATACCCACTACGTAGTATTTTGAGCTGAATATTTGCGGTAATTTCGTGCATCATCATATGAACCATCCGTAATTAAGTAAACAATACACCTTTTCTATGTACAAACTTTTATGCTCCTGAATAAACTATGACATATCATGAGAAAACACACTATTGAAAAAGTACCATAACGTTTCACCTTTTGTATTTTGCTACTATTTAATTTTGACACTAAACTAACTCGGTAATGGAGTGTAGGGACAATTATATGATTTATATTTAAGTTTAACACTCAACTAAATCTGTAATGGCTTGTAGGGACAATTATTTGATTGAAGTTCAGTGTTGAAGTGTATGGGACAAAGCCAACCGAACGCTTTTTTTCATTATATACTGGATCCAACAGAAGATTATAATTGTTTGGAGCAATATAAATAAGAAATTGTGCATTTGGACAAAAGATTATATAATGAAGCATCATATAAAAAAATCTGCGATATTTCGATACATGGGGCAAGTTGGTTCAGAATAAATGATATTTAAAATTATCTATACTAGTCAGGAATTATGGATTATGCACTTGGTGTGGAATTTCAGAATCTTAAGAAAGTTTGATATAATTAATTATGCTTGATACATTTGTGTGCTAGACGTGCGTGCACGTGCCCACTTTACTAGTTAAAACAAAAATCTGAATTCAAATTTCTCGGTATGATCATTTACCGAGGGTTCTTGTCAAATTTAAAATTTCCAAATTTTTTGGATTTTTTTGCTCTATATGACCATTTACCAGGGATACTTGGGAAATCAGGTTACCGGGTGGTAACCGGATTTCCCAACGAGTAACCAAAACCCCGAACATTACACATCCTATTCGGGTCTCACCTGCAGTTCATCTGCTTCCTGTCTATGCAAAAGGATATGAAAAATAGAGCAGTCTTCAAAAGCGCGAGAAACTCCATCTGCATGTCGCACTGGCTATGGGCATATATGTTACTACTAATTAATGGTTTCATTGTTAGTGTCTTCATTCTTTTGGCATTTTCTCTTGCTTCTGATCTTAATAGTCGACGGTAGTTGGACAACACCAAATCAGGTAGGAGAACCACATATTACATGTTTCCATTAAATTCCAGGGAGAAATCAGTAAGCATGGTACTACAAAAATAGGGAACTATAGATGCCAGATTGAGAACTCAGCGAAGCCCTTCCAGCTTGTACCACGTCGCTGGAGCTACAACTCCAAAGATACCACTGACCGCGCAAGCACAACCTTTCTGTTCTGAACTTTTGGCATGTCATTACTAGATTCTTTGGACCGTCCAGAGTTGCCTCAGAAACAGAATATTGATATGAAAACAAAGGACTAGTCCAATATCATTATATACTTATTATCACAAAGTGTACCCTTTTACTGTAACTAACACCATATAAGTTGTACAGGCTAAACACCACTACCCAGTAATGTAATTATCTTTTCCAGCTGGCACTGCACCTGTGGAAGAACGTTGCCAACATTGAAAACCAGAAATACAACGAAAAAACAGTATGAAGCCTTCTGAATACTGAAGTGCTCTATTTTTCAGTTCCTTGATTCAGTCTTCAGCAGATAGGCAGGGGCTCACCGTTCCACTCCTTGAGGCACTCAAGCAGAGCGTCTATGTGCTTTCCCTGGTTCATGGCAACGAACACCTTGTCCACCTCTTCACCAGGAGACCTCGTCTTCTCTCCGGTCAAGTACTCCGTCCCGAGCTCCTTGCGCACGAAGCGATAGAGTGGGTATGACCGGCATTCGGCGATGCGGTTCTGTTGTGCGGCGGTGCCATTCTCCACGGCGCACCGGGCAGACTCGACCTCCCTTGGAAGCGCCGCACGGAGTTCTTGCTCGAATGTGGCGAGCTTGGCAAACACTGAAGTCTGCACATCCTGCTCGGCCTCACCATTGGCCAAGGCATGCTCCACGAGAACTGCACGCATCTTCTGCATAAGTGGGTAGTTGGCGCTGCAAGGGTCATCCGCGTAGGCGAACACGGCCTCGCGGTCGATCGTCAAGAGCAGGTCCTTCTCGCAGAAGCGTGCGTTGTGCAGATTGCCATTGTCGTTGGTACTCAGGGTCTTCCTTGCCACCGTCTTCACACAGTTCTTGACAGCATTCTTGACATTCTCCTCAAGGTGGCGCAAGTCGATAGCCTGGCACAACGCCACCATGAATGTTGAGGACATGAGCTTCAGAATGTCGATGGCCTCAGCGGTCTTCCTGGAAGAGATGAGACCGAGAGAGTTGACATCTTGGTTGTGCTGCTCCGCACTCTGAACATGGTTAGTCACAGGGTTGCCCAAGAATTGGAGCTCGGAGCAGTACGAGGCCATGGCAATCTCAGCACCCTTGAAGCCGTAGTCCAAGCTCGGATTGCGCCCACCAGAGAGGTTGGAAGGCAAACCATTGTTGTAGAAGTCGTTCACCAGTTCCGAGAACTGGGCGAACATGAGCTTGCCGATGGCAGCAATGGCAAGCCTGGTGTTGTCCATGGACACACCGATGGGGGTGCCCTGGAAGTTGCCACCATGGATGGCCTTGCCGCGGGAGACGTCGATGAGTGGGTTGTCGTTGACGGAGTTAATCTCGCGCTCGATCGACTTGGTGGCGGCACGGATAACCTCAATCTGAGGTCCAAGCCATTGCGGCGATGTGCGGAGGGCATACCTATCTTGCTTCGGCTTCATCAGTGGGTCGAGCTCGCCAAGCTTCTTGGCGAGCATCATGTAGGAGCTGCCTTCAAGGATGTGCTCCATGATGGCCGCGGCCTCAATCTGACCGGGGTGGTGCTTTAGCTTGTGCGTGAGGTGGTCGGTGAACTCCGGCTTGCCACTCATGACTTCACAGAACACAGCTGACAGAACCTCAGCAAGGACGCCAAGGATGTTTGCCTCAAAGAGCACCATGGACGCGAGCCCGGAGCCCACTGCCGTGCCGTTTACCATGGCAAGGCCTTCCTTGGGCTGCAGCTCGAAGAAGCCATGCTGGATGCCAGCGATCTTAAATGCCTCTGCTGCGTTAACCTTCGTGCCATCTGGAGTAGTGGCCACGGAGTTTGGGCGGCCGGTCACAAGGCCCGCGATGTAGGACAGCGGGACAAGGTCACCGGACGCCGTGATCGTGCCCCGGAGTGGCAGGCATGGTGTCACGTTGGCGTTGAGAAGCGTGGCGATGGTTTCAAGGATCTCGAAGCGGATACCAGAGTATCCCTGGAGTAGGGTATTGACGCGGACAAGCATGGCCGCCCTTGTCGTTGCAGCGGGGAGAACATGGCCATCACTGCCGGTGCCAAACGCTCCCGCGTTAAGGAATCTGATGAGCTCTCTCTGGAGCGCGCCGCCTTCCTTGGTCCTCCGGTGGGAGGTGGCGCCGAAGCCGGTGGTGACACCATAGCTGTCGGTGCCATTGGCCATGCTGTTCATGACCCAGTTGCTGCTCTCCTTGACTCGTCCGCGGGCTGACTCGTCAAGCTCCACCCTGGTATCGCTGCCGGCAGCCACCGCGGCGACCATGGCGATTGTCAGGCTGGCGCCCTCCATGGTGACGACAGGCCTGCGGAACTCCTCCACCATCCGCTTCACGGCCTCCAAATGGCTTCCTGACAGCTCCTCTGCTGCCTTTCCCCAGTTGAGAGGGTCGGCCCGGGCCGGCTGTGCCACGCACAGACCATCGCCGTTGGTGGCAACGTGTGCGTTCTCGTACTCCATTGAGATGAGCAAAGAACCACTAAAGCAAGTATGTATCTGGATTCTGAAAGTGGTGCTGAAGAGGAGCTCAAATTGCAGAGGAAGGTGAGGGTCTTCTTGGACGAGAATGGAGGCAGGGCAGGGATTAAATAGGCAGCGCAGCTGAGCAGGGTAGGTGCAGGGTTGGGTTGGTGTGGACCTGGAGTGCGAGGTTGACCACTGGGTTGGTGGGTGCAGAGTTGGGCTCACCCAAGGTTGGTGCGCGTGGTGGGAGAGTCAGAGCGCTGCGGCATGGTGACGAGAGGTGGAAGAGATCGAGCAAGTTAGACCTTGTCGTGACTGGGTGCGATTATGACTTCGTCGTATCCCCCAAAAATATGGTTTTGTTCATTAGTCCTTGCCAGTTTCGACAGTAGTAGAAGTTCACGTTAGAGCATCTCTAACCGATCTCCTAGTAAACACATCTCTACTATTTAGAGGAGGAAACTTATACTCCTTAAAAAAATATACGGTTCCTAGCTGAACCCTTATATTTATCTTCTTAAATTTTTTGTTGCAAACTAAACTGCACGAAAGAAACCAAATTGTTGACAAACTAAATTAGTCAATACAAATCAAATTAGTCATTATTATAAACCAAATTAATAAATATAAACATATGAAATTATTCAATACCAGACACACATAAGGGTTCAAACAAATTAAAAAGAGCACAACTATGAAGCATTGTGGAGTTGCCAGAAATGCTCAACAAGATCATCTTGGAGCTGAGAATGAATCTCTCGGTTCTCAACCTTTTGATGTGCTTCTAGAAATATTTTTATCTTGTTTGCATTGTGTTCTGACTTCGTTTTGGAACGAAAGAAGGACCGTAATCGCCGCAGTTCTACATCATGTAGTTCCACCGTCGGCTTCGTTTTGGAACGAAACGAGGCCCGCATTGCTATAGTCAGCCACGAATCGGTGGCGGACTAGATGTCAAGGTCGGCGGCGATGGCAGTCGATTCAGACGACGACATGCACCAGTGAGCGAGTGCGAGTGAGGCAGGAGGGTGGCGGAGTCTATGAGGTTGCAACGGAGGCAGCTGGTGGTCGCCGAAGTAAACGTCGACGCCAGTGCGGAAATATGGGGGAGCATATCTGCGTGGGGTGGAGGTGGTAATCTTCTACTAGGGCCGGTCGCGACCAAGTATATTTAGGAGTCGGCGACCGCGTTGAGTATAAATTTTACTCCTCTAACGGCTATTTTTTGGTTTAGAGAAGCAAACGTGAAAATATGCTCCTCTAACCGATTAACGGATTATAAAGGATCAGTTAGAGATTCTATTGTGGAGCACGGTTCGTCTCCCGGCTTAAGGCAACGAGCGTATTCGGTGGAAATTTCGTTGTAAGGCAACGAGCGTATTCGGTGGAAATTTCGTTGTACTACTATCATTTTTGTGATCAGAAAAAATTTCAGTATCGATCATGCATCCTATGCTCAGAAGCTTATGTGTTAACTACCAATCTACTAGCTCAAATATAAGATGTTTTGAGAGACTAAAATACTCCCGGAGTACATTGGAACGCAGATGCATGATAAGTTGTCCACCATGCTAATCGTATGAAATGCACCATTGTCTAGTCTGTCCTAACTGCTACCACTTGTTGCTTAAGGCGGCTTTACCTAACTGATACCAGGAACCCTGAACTTCGAGTTATGAACACGCAAACCATGCTAATGTAATCATGTCCTTTGTCGACATTGGAGCATTTTAAACAAGTGGGGGAGGCTGCTTACACCGTGTGTAGAAAACTACAAGAAAAGAAATCGTGCTATAACAAAAAAGTACTAGCTTAGGTTTGTTTAGCCAAAGCAGGTTATCTGCTAGTGCTCCATAGGCTCTCGCTGCTATTCTTTTTGGGGTGTGATGAACCCCACATTTTCTACGAGTATTTTAGATTAAGCTAGCATACATGGCCACATGGGAGCTTGACCTTGGTCGTGGCGACGTGGCCTTGAGAATTTCCTATTGCAATATGACGCTTTCCTTCTGGGTTCTGGCTCTCTGATCTTCCGATATACTATGAATTTGTTTGTTGCGAAGAGCCTGTCGTGCTTCACGTAGAGTTGTGTTTAAAACGAGACAGACCACCGATCAGTCCTAGCAGGGTCAGTCAAGTCGCGAGTCTCACGACAGAAACTGGGTGGTGATCTGAAATTCGGAATCACATGTATAGTAGTACAGAGTACTACTTTATTTTTCAATAAGTTGCACTGATCTATTGAAAAGCTTCATCTAAAAAAATAGAGACTCTCTTTTGTTCGTGACTTGGTCGTCTGTGATATTCCCTCTGCAAATGAGTGAATGACGAGGCACATTCCCATCTGAATGTATCCCTCCTGCTGGTCGAGATCGAGTCACTCCTACGGTCAGTGTGAAGTTTCTTTCTAAGTGCACAATTGACTACATCGAGCAGTTACGCTGGGTCTGGGATAATATAGTTTCCTTCCCATGTCTTTTCTTCCTTCAGTAAAGCTCGATCCGCTGATCTACTCCCAGGAGATGGAAACTCACTTTTGTTCCTGTCTGAATGTAAACTTCTGGCCAGACCGTCCAGCCACTCCTGATCCTGACTCCTCCCGTGTGAAGTTTCGTTCTCAATGCACACTTGACCTGACAGACTTGACTGTGATGAGCAGATCGAGAGAGATTACACTTTCTTTTTGGAGGGAAACAGATAGAGATTACTGCAAAATGTTTCAGCGGTTACTGCACCGAAGTAGTAGCAAGCGAGAGCGAGGCTGCAGCATCTGGTTTGGTTTTCTCCTCAGTGACCAGTCAGGTCCAGATTAGGCGGATTGCGGGCGCTGCCGGCCATGAACCCTGTACTAGTCTAGGCACGCGCGTTGGCCTGGTCGGTCATCCGCGTGCACACTATGACCACGCAGCGCATGAGTGAGAAGTTTCTTCCTTGCGATTTACAAAAGATGAAGTTTACATCGCTATATCCACCTGGTATGTGTGAATTTTACATCGCTATATCCACACGGGCATGGGCATATTCTCAAGATGAGGTTTGGCCAGTGGAAAAAGATTGTTAGTGACATTTGTTTTTGCCTTCGCAGAGAAAACAGCCCCTGCTTGTATGCTGATTTTGGTCGGAATGCACGGAACTTTCTTGAGGAGAAAATGGTTGGGTCGTGCTCATGCGAAGACGTTTACCGAGCGGTAACGTGGAAACCCCTGCCATCTTTGGTCTTCGCGCATGTGCAGCCTTTTCCACGTGCCTTTAGTCTCGATAACGGTGCCCGAGCAACAAAGCTTCTTCGGACATGGGTTGGTAACTCAAACCTGTAGAGAGTGCCTTCAGGGGTGTCGAAACCTGGCAAGAGGAAACACTGTTGAGGGGAGCGGGGGCAGCGGGCCTTCGTGGCCTTGGAGAGCATTGGCATCATCCGTCCAGGAATGGCAGGGTCTGACCTGCAGGAGGCGAGGGCAGCAGCTGCTAGCGAGGCGGAGGTGAGCGGCATGGCCAGGGTGGCCGCCGCCACGGGCATGGGAAGATGGGACAGAATCTCCAGGAGCGGCAACGACCCAACGCCAGGATACCCAACCCCTACATGCCGCATGGAGATATAGGAAGAGGACGTTAAGGGGAGCGCGGATCAGGTTTTTGCCTGAGCAGTCTTCATTAGCGCGAGAAATTCCATCTGCATGTCGCACTGGTTATGTGCATATATGTTACTAGTACTAAATTAATGGTTTCATTGTTAGTGTCTTCATTCTTTTGGCATTTTCTCTTGATTCTTATCTTAATAGTCGACGGTAGTTGGACAACACCAAATCAGGTAGGAGAACCACATATTACATGTTTTCATTAAATTCCAGGGAGAAATCAGTAAGCATGGTACTACAAAAATAGGGAACTATAGATGCCAGATTGAGAACTCAGCGAAGCCCTTCCAGCTTGTACCACGTCGCTGGAGCTACAACTCCGAAGATACCACTGACCGCGTAAGCACAACCTTTCTGTTCTGAACTTTTGGCATGTCATTACTTGATTCTTTGGACCGTTCAGAGTTGCCTCAGAAACAGAATATTGATATGAAAACAAAGGACTAGTTCAATATCATTATATACTTATTGTCACAAAGTGTACCCTTTTACTGTAACTAACACCATATAAGTTGTACAGGCTAAACACCACTACCCAGTAATGTAATTATCTTTTCCAGCTGGCACTGCACCTGTGGAAGAACGTTGCCAACATTGACAACCAGAAATACAACGAAAAAACAGTATGAAGCACTCTGAATACTGAAGTGCTCTATTTTTCAGTTCCTTGATTCAGTCTTCAGCAGATAGGCAGGGGCTCACCGTTCCACTCCTTGAGGCACTCAAGCAGAGCGTCTATGTGCTTTCCCTGGTTCATGGCAACGAACACCTTGTCCACCTCATCACCAGGAGACCTCGTCTTCTCTCCTGTCAAGTACTCCGTCCCGAGCTCCTTGCGCACGAAGCGATACAGTGGGTATGACCGGCATTCGGCGATACGGTTCTGTTGTGCGGCGGTGCCATTCTCCACGGCGCACCGGGCAGACTCGACCTCCCTTGGAAGCGCCGCACGGAGTTCCTGCTCGAATGTGGCGAGCTTGGCAAACACTGAAGTCTGCACATCCCGCTCGGCCTCACCATTGGCCAAGGCGTGCTCCACGAGAACTGCACGCATCTTCTGCATAAGTGGGTAGTTGGCGCAAGGGTCATCCGCGTGGCGAACACCGCCTGGTCGATCGTCAAGAGCAGGTCCTTCGCAGAAGCGTGCGTTGTGGATTGCCATTGTCGTTGGTGCTCGGTCTTCCTTGCCACCGTCTTCACACGTTCTTGACAGCATTCTTGATATTCTCCTCAAGGTGGCGCAAGTCGATAGCCGCACAACGCCACCATGAACGTTGAGGACATGAGCTTGAATGTCGATGGCCTCGCCGGTCTTCTGGAAGAGATGAGACCGAGAGAGTTGACGTCTTGGTTGTGCTACTCCGCATGAACATGGTTAGTCACGTGGTTGCCCAAGAATTGGAGCTCGGAGCGATCTGAAGCCATGGCAATCTCAGACCTTGAAGCCGTAGTCCAAGCTCGGTTGCGCCCACCAGAGAGATTGGAAGGCAAACCATTGTTGTAGAAGTCGCTCACTAGCTCGAGAACTGGCAAACATGAGCTTGCCGATCGCAGCAATAGCGAGCGGTGTTGTCCATGGACACACCGATGGGGGTGCCCGGAAGTTGCCACCGTGGATGGCCTTGCCAAGGAGACGTCGATGAGTGGGTTGTCGTTGACGGAGTTAATCTCACGCTTGATCGACTTGGTGGCGCCCGGATAACCTCAATCGAGGTCCAAGCCATTCTTGGCGATGCGGAGGGCATACCTATCTTGCTTCGCTTCATCGCTGGGTCGAGCTCGCCGAGCTTCTTGGCAAGCATCATGTAGGAGCTTCCTTCAAGGATGTGCTCCATGATGGCCGCGATCTCGACCAGGTGGTGTTTGACTTGTGTGTGAGGTGGTCGGTGAACTCCGCTTGCGTTCATGACCTCGTAACACACCGACAAGACCTCAGCAAGGACGCCAAGGATGTTTGCCTCAAAAAGCACCATGGACGCCACTACTAGAAATCCCTTTATTTCCGACGGTGTTGAGAAATAAACGACGGTCCGTCGGCTAATATGATGATAAACGACGGTAGCATCAATGCCCGACGGTTAGTGACCACCCCTCGGATATGACCGCCAATACCCGACGGTTAGTGACCACCCCTCGGATATGACCGCCAATACCCGACGGTGTAGTCGGTTTTCCGACCGAAAAAACCAACTCTCGGCTCTCCCAACTAATGACCGATGGTAAAATGTAATATCCGACGGCACAAAAATAACTCTATGCTAATGTGTGATGTACTCTTTTACCCGCAAAAAAAGAAGAATGTGTGATGTACCCCAAACACAGCGTGAATGGAAGTTTTTCCTCGAAAAGAAGACGGAATTGGAAGTTAAGTGTTTAATTATCGGTCAATGCATCGAGAGAATTGCTCCCAGACCATGTCACGATCAATCGTGTTGACTCCAACTGAATCCGAAGGCATGGGCGCTAGTAGCTCCCTAAGCTATCCTCCTCTCCTTTATCTCTGTTTCCTGAACCGTTTCCCCTTCGTGCCTCTCAGTCTCCCCCACCTCGCCACCTGACCCTGATCCGATCTGGATCAACACTCCATGAACCGGCCAACGTCGGGCCCCGAGGCACGGCCACCGTGACGCCCGGCATGTGCCGCCGCCAGTGCAAGACCGTAACTCAGTATGGTGTGGGCGGCGGTTTCTCTCACGGAGGAACAAAATTGATGCGCCTACACCGACGACACCAACGGCTGCGCCTCCCCACCATCGTGCTCGCCCTGTCCGCTTTCTTCACCGGGTTCGCCGCGTTCCACGTGTTGGCAATTTCACTCAGCCCCGCACTTCCGCCTCTGCGTCCACCGATCGCCTTCCCAGACCAGTCGTGTCCTCCCTAGCTACTTCTTCTTTGGCTCATTCTCGTTTCAGATCAGATGGTTTTCGTGTGTAACAAACATGTTAAATTTTCTGTTCTTGATCCTTTCGAGTTAGATCTGCCAAAGATGGTTTTTCTGTGTAACAGATCCAAGATGCTAGACTTGCATGTGAGCCTGATTGTGGAGTGGAATTTCTGATTGCCAGAACTATCACAATGAAGTAAAGAGGTATACTAGCAGAGTTGGTACTGCTGGCGATTTGTTTTTTCTTTGACACTACTATATTGTTTGTGGTGTCACCAAATATAGGAAATTAACAGTTAATTATCAGTTGTCCAGACCCATGTATAATTGACGAGAATTGATAGGATAGAATATGCTCCTCTCATTAAAGGTACGAGATATGGCACTTGCTGAATCACAAAGTTAGAGTCATGATTTTTACAAGTATAGTCACTGATTGCCTGAAATAGCATACTAATCAGATATCTCACCGTTGAAATGCAGGTTCCAAAGTTGATAAGAGCTAAACTTGACAGTTATTTGAAGTTATTGTATTAGTCTAGCAGCAAGTAAAAAAAAATGCTGGGTACATATAAATGATTGGTCATGCGGCCACGGGTATAATACTAATAGCAACTAATTAGTATTCTGAATTAATAAGGAGACTTGCACCACTAGACTCTGGAAGTATCAGTCAAAGAAACATAATATGATCCTATTTTGCTTGGAGAAAGCTGCGCATGTTAAGTATTTTCATGCATCTCGTTAAGATTATAATCTGCTAAGTTTTGTGGTTTCAATCGTACGAACTATGTGCAGTGTGAATTTGTTTGTCAAAATTTATGTTGAGTGATAACAGTACTTCTATTCTCTGTGTTCATTACAGCAGTATACTTTGGCTTGTATAATTCTGTAGCTTGTCTGACACATCTTGCCATTTTTTCAGATTATGTCCATTTGTTATCCCTTACGATTCATGTATTTACTACAGCTAGTTTGGTATTATTTGTAGGGAATGGGAACAAATGCTGGAGGTAGCCTCAATGATGAGGAGGACATCTCTCGTGATGTAGTCATTCAACCAAATGAAGTTCTCAAACTGGAATGTGTTTTTGATGTTTTCTTTGACCAATTGTCTAATGTAAAATCTGTAGAACATTATGTTCTTTTTCATTTTGATGGATAATTAAGGCTGTGTGATTTGGATACAACCCTTGTTCTATTTGTGATGTATTGTTATTGTGTTGAAATACATACAATCTGTAAATAATCTTTTGATATCGGGTCTTGTGCATTGCAACAATTCTGACATGCAGGTTATAATATGCTACGAGATTAGATAGTAGTGCTCCACATGTATTTTATGGTCTTCCTGTAGGATCAGTGTTGAGTGACCCTGAGACCAAATGCCTGTCGGAATTTTTTGGAATGTCAGCTATTACGCTAATTAATGGCGTCAGGTGCCCTCTCGGCTATAGTAGTCATTGACGGGACAAATAAACTGTCAAGTAATGTAAATCCTGACGAGGAAAAACAACCATCGGTAAAAAAAATAGCCAACGGGGCATGGTCGGTTATAGGTCCATTGAGCAACTCAGGACGGCTATAGAAGAATACATATCCGAGGGTTAACCGTCGGCCTTTTACCGTCGGTAACAATAATAACCGACCATACCGTCGGTCATTGGAGTAATGGCCGACCGAGCATCGCCTACGGGAGATCACCGACGGTGTACCGTCGGATATATTCATAACCGATGGTGAACTTAAATATCCGACGGGATTTTAGCCCTCGGCTATGTCGGGATATCTAGTAGTGCGCGAGCCCGGAGCCCACTGCCGTGCCGTTTACCATGGCAAGGCCTTCCTTGGGCTGCAGCTCGAAGAAGCCATGCTGGATGCCGGCTATTTTGAATGCCTCTGCTGCGTTCACCTTGCTGCCGTCCGGAGCCGTAGCCACAGAGTTAGGGCGGCCAGTCACAAGGCCCGCGATGTAGGACAGCGGGACGAGGTCACCGGACGCTGTGATCGTGCCCCGGAGCGGGAGGCATGGTGTCACGTTGGCGTTGAGAAGCGTGGCGATGGTCTCGAGGATCTCGAAGCGGATGCCAGAGTACCCCTGGAGCAGGGTGTTGACGCGGACGAGCATGGCTGCCCTCGTCGTTGCAGCAGGAAGAACGTGTCCATCGCTGCCGGTGCCGAAGGCTCCCGCGTTAAGGAATCTGATGAGCTCCCTCTGAAGAGCGCCACCCTCCTTGGTCCTTCGGTGGGAGGTGGCGCCGAAGCCGGTGGTGACACCGTAGCTGTCGGTGCCGTTGGCCATGCTGTTCATGACCCAGTCGCTGCTCTCCTTGACGCGTCCGCGGGCGGACTCGTCGAGCTCCACCCGGGTGTCAGCACCGGCGGCCACGGCGGCGACCATGGCGATTGTCAGGCTGGCGCCCTCCATGGTGACCACCGGCCTGCGGTACTCCTCCACCATCCGCTTCACGGCCTCCAAATGGCTTCCTGACAGCTCCTCTGCTGCCTTTCCCCAGTTGAGAGGGTCGGCCCGGGCCGGCTGTGCCACGCACAGACCATAGCCGTTGGCGGCAACGTGTGCGTTCTCGTACTCCATTGAGATGAGCAAAGAACCACTAAAGCAAGTATGTATCTGGATTCTGAAAGTGGTGCTGAAGAGGAGCTCAAATTGCAGAGGAAGGTGAGGGTCTTCTTGGACGAGAATGGAGGCACGGCCCGTCCAGGGCCCTGTGCGAACTGGGCGACCGCACGGGGCCCCAAAAATCCGGGGGCCCCATTTTTCTAGCGTTTAGCCTATATGTGTTCTCTGCAATGCTTTTGGCCCAGACTGAAGTCACAACGCCCACAGGCTCTGTTGACCAAGTGTGCGGTCGTTTTCTACGCCCCGAAGTCGGCCCATTCGCACGCCCATGCTTCTCAATCCGAGGCGCGAGGCCAGGGCGAGCGTTATCATTCGATCTACCGGGATCGAGTCAACAAAATCTAGACTATACTCTCGTCTCTCGGTCTCCAAGATCCCAGCGCGTGTTCCGAAGTTCGCTGATCAATTGATTCTGCCACCGCTATCGCGTGTTCTCCGAGACGCCCGCTTGCGCCTGTTGTGGTCCTGCCCAAATACGATCCAGATCATCGCGCCCGGTCAGGTACTGCCGTTTTGGAATTTGGGTTCACGGTTCCAGGCCAGATCGCTGCATACTCTCGGTCTTCCGTCTCCCATGCCCCAGATGGCCAGCTCTAGACCTCAAACGCAAGGCCGATCAAGGTTTGTACTCTGTAGTACCTTCTTCTATTAACTTATCTACGGAGTAGTAGTTATCTAGGCAATTGGTAAGTTAAATCCATGTAGTTTTTTAATTCATTCAGATCATTTATTTTCTGTTTAAAAAAACAGGAATAATCATGTCTTCTAGAAAATATGACTCTGGACTCCAGTGCCACAAAGCGTGATAAAAAAAAGGAAGAAAACAGGCACTTAAAGTGATATCCTAGAGGAGATTACCTATAAGAAAAATAGACAATGGATAATGTTTTTTACTAGAACTTCAGGTTAGTTTATTGCTCCAGTGGTACGGTACATTCTTAGTAGAATTATAGAATTACTGTCTGATATTTCTGCATATTGTACGAAATAACACATATTGCAGTTATATTATATAATAAAGTAAAAGTGAACTTTAGTTATTATCATGATGAAAAAAATTAAATCTTAAGGCCCCATTTTATGTTTTGCACAAGGGCCCCGAATTTCTGGAGACGGCGCAGGGATTAAATAGGCAGCGCAGCTGAGCAGGGTAGGTGCAGGGTTGGGTTGGTGTGGACCTGGAGTGCGAGGTTGACCACTGGGTTGGTGGGTGCAGAGTTGGGCTAACCCAAGGTTGGTGCGCGTGGTGGGAGAGTCAGAGCGCTGCGGCATGGTGACGAGAGGTGGAAGAGATCGAGCAAGCTAGACCTTGTCGTGACTGGGTGCGATTATGACTTCGTCGTATCCCAAAAATATGGTTTTGTTCATTAGTCCTTGCCAGTTTCGACAGTAGTAGAAGTTCACGTTAGAGCATCTCTAACCGATCTCCTAGTAAACACATCTCTACTATTTAGAGGAGGAAACTTATACTCCTTAAAAAAATATACGGTTCCTAGCTGAACCCTTATATTTATCTTCTTAAATTTTTTGTTGCAAACTAAACTGCACGAAACAAACCAAATTGTTGACAAACTAAATTAGTCAATACAAATCAAATTAGTTTTTATTACAAACCAAATTAATAAATATAAACATATGAAATTATTCAATACCAGACACATATAAGGGTTCAAACAAACTAAAAAGAGCACAACTATGAAGCATTGTGGAGTTGCCAGCAATGCTCGGCAAGATCATCTTGGAGCTGAGAATGAATCTCTCGGTTCTCAACCCTCCGATGTGCTTCTAGAAATCTTAATATCCTGTTTGCATCGTGTTCTGGCTTCTTTTTGGAATGAAAGAAGGACCGAATCGCCGTAGTTCTACACCATCTAGTTCCACCGCCGGCTCTGTTTTGGAACGAAGCGACGCCCGCATCGGCGTAGTCGGCCTGGAATTGGCGGCGGAATGGATGTCGAGGACGGCGGTTGATTCCGACGACGGCATGGACCGGTAAGTGAGTGGGAGTGAGGCAGGAGGGTGGCGGAGTCTATGGTATCGCGGCAGAGGCAGCTGGTTGTCGTTGGAGTGAACGCCGACGCTAGTGCGGAAATATGGGGGAGCGTATCTACGCGAGGTGGAGGTGGGAATCTCTTGCTCGGGCAGGTCGCGACCAAGTATATTTAGGAGTCGGTGACCACGGCGAGTATACCTTTTACTCCTCTAAGGGCTATAAGAGTTGTGCTAGATTCGGTTTAGAGGAGCAAACGTGAAAATATACTCATCTAACCAATTAGGACAGGTTAGAGATGCTCTTACTCTGGAGCACGGTTCGTCTCCCGGCTTAAGAAAGACAACGAGCGTGTTCGGTGGAAATTTCGTTGTATTACTATTATTTTTGTGATCAGAAAAAAGTTCAGTATCGATCATACATCCTATGCTCAGAAGCTTATCTGTTAACTACCAATCTACTACCTCTGTTTCCAAATATAATATGTTTTGAAAGGAACATACATGCATTGATAAGTTGTCCACCAGGCCAATGGTACGAAATGCACCATCGTCTAGTCTGCCTTACTCTGCCACCACTTGTTTCTTAAGGCGGCTTTACCTAACTGATACCAGGAACACTGAACTTCGAGTTATATATGAACGTGCAAACCATGCTAATGTAATCATGTCCTTTTGTCGACATTTGGAACATTTTAAACAAGTGGGGAGGCTGCTTACACCGTGTGTAGAAAACTACAAGAAAAGAAATCGTGCTATAACAAAAAAGTAGCTAAGGTTTGTTTAGCCAAAGCAGGTTATCTGCTAGTGCTCCATAGGCTCTCGCTGCTATTCTTTTTAGGGTGTGATGAACCGCACATTTTCTACAGAGTATTTTAGATTAAGCTAGCACACATGGCCACATGGGAGCTTGAACTTGGTCGTGGTGACGTAGCCTTGAGCATTTCCTATTGCAATATGACGCTTTCCTGCTGGGTTCTGGCTCTCTGATATTCCGATATAGTATGAATTTGTTTGTGCGAAGATCCTCTCGTGCTTCACGTACAGTTCTGTTTAAAACGAGACAGACCACCGATCGGTCCTAGCAGGGTCAGTCAAGTCGCGAGTCTCGCGACAGAAACTGGGTGGTGATCGGAAAATTCGGAATCACATGTACAGTTGTACGGAGTACTAGTACTTTATTTTTCAATAAGTTGCACTGATCTATTGAAAAGCTTCATCTAGAAAAATACGGAGACTCTCTTTTGTTCGTGACTTGGTCGTCTGTGATATTCCCTCTGCAAATGAGTGAATGAGGAGGCACATTCCCATCTGAATGTATCCCCATTCTGAATTTCTGATGCAAACTTCCTGCTGGTCGAGATGCGAGTCACTCCTCCGGTCAGTGTGAAGTTTCGTTGTCGGTGCACAGTTGACTACATTGAGCAGTTAACTCTGGGTCTGGGATAATATAATTTCGTTCTCGATCGGCTGATCTACTCCCAGGAGATGGAAACCCGCTTTTGTTCCTGTCTGAATGTAAACTTCCGGCCAGACGGTGCAGCCACTGCTGACTCCTCCCGTCCCGTTTGAAGTCTCGTTCTCATTGCACACACTTGACCTGACAGACTTGACTGTGTTGAGCAGATCGAGAGAGATTACGCTTTTTTTTAGGGAAACAGGGAGAGATTACATGGTAAGTGCAAAAAGCTTCAGCGGTTACTGTATCGAAGTAGCAAGCGAGAGCGAGGCTGCAGTATCTGGTTTGGTTTTCTCCTCAGCGATTACAACTATGAAGCATTGTGGAGTTGCCAGCAATGCTCGACAAGATCATCTTGGAGCTGAGAATGAATCTGTCGGTTCTCAACCCTCCAATGAATGAATCTCTCGGTTCTCAACCCTTCGATGTGCTTCTAGAAATATTTGTATCCTGTTTGCATTGTGTTCTGGCTTCGTTTTGGAACGAAAGAAGGACCGAAATCGCCGCAGTTCTACATCATGTAGTTCCACCGAGGCCCGCATTGCCATAGTCAGCCACGAATCGGTGGCGGACTAGATGTCAAGGTCGGCGGCGACGGCGGTCGATTCATATGACGACATGCACCAGTGAGCGAGTGGGAGTGAGGCAGGAGGGTGGCGGAGTCTATGAGGTTGCGACGGAGGCAGCTGGTGGTCGCCGAAGTGAACACCGACGCCAGCGCGGAAATATGGGGGAGCGTATCTGCGCGGGGTGGAGGTGGGAATCTTTTACTAGGGCCGGTCGTGACCAAGTATATTTAGGAGTCGGTGACCGCGGCGAGTATAAATTTTACTCCTCTAACGGCTATGTTCGGTTTAGAGAAGCAAACATGAAAATATACTCCTCTATCCGATTAACTGATTATAAATGATCGGTTAGAGATTCTACTCTGGAGCATGGCGTCTCCCGCTTTAAGGCAACGAGCGTATTCGGTGGAAATTTCGTTGTACTACTATCATTTTTGTGATCAGAAAAAAGTTCGGTATAGATCATGCATCCTATGCTAGCTTATGTGTTAACTACCAATCTACTAGCTCAGATATAAGATGTTTTGAGAGACTAAAATACTCCCGGAGTACTATGGAACGTAGATGCATGATAAGTCGTCCACCACGTTAATCGTATGAAATGCACCATTGTCTAGTCTGTCCTAACTGCTACCACTTGTTGCTTAAGGCGGCTTTACCTAACTGATACCAGGAACACTGAACTTCGAGTTATGAACACGCAAACCATGCTAATGTAATCATGTCCTTTTGTCGACATTTGGAACATTTTAAACAAGTGGGGAGGCTGCTTACACCGTGTGTAGAAAACTACAAGAAAAGAAATCGTGCTATAACAAAAAAGTAGCTTAGGTTTGTTTAGCCAAAGCAGGTTATCTGCTAGTGCTCCATAGGCCCTCGCTGCTATTCTTTTGAGGTGTGATGAACCCCACGCATTTTCTATTTTTAGATTAAGCTATAGTAGCACACATGGCCATGTGGGGATTGAACTTGGTCGTGGCCTTGAGCATTTCCTATTGCAGTATGACACTTCCCTGCCGGCTCTCTTCCGATATAGTAGTATGAATTTGTTGGTTGCGAAGATCCTGTCGTGCTTCACGTACAGTTATGTTTAAAACGAGGCAGACCACCGATCAGTCCTAGCAGGGTCAGTCAAGTCGCGAGTCTCGCGACAGAAACTCCGCTGATGTTGTACTGAAGCTTCATCTAAAAAAAATTCGGAGACTCACTTTTGTTCGTTACTTGGTCGTCCGTGCTGTTCCCTTTGCAAATGAATGAATGACGAGGCATATTCCCATTCTGAGTTTCTGATGTAAACTTCTGGCGGGTCGAGATGGAGCCACTCCTCCGGCCGGTCAGTGTGAAGTTTCGTTCACACTGCACACTTGACTACGTTGAGCAGATACTCTGGGATAATATAGTCTCGGTCTCATGTCTTTTCTTCTCCTTCAGTAAAGCTCGATCCACTGATCTACTCCCATGAGATGAAAAAACCCGCTTTCGTTCCTGTCTCGGTCGTCCTCGTCTATGCCAACAAATGACGAGGCATTTTCCGTCCTGAATGTAAACTTCCGGAAAACCAGACGGTCCAGCCACTCCCCCAGTGTGAAGTCTCGTTCTCATTGCACACACCTGACCTGACAGACTTGACTGTGTTTGAGCAGGTCGAGAGAGATTACACTTTCTTTTTGGAGGGAAACAGATAGAGATTACTGCAAAAAGCTTCAGCTGTTAGTGCACGGAAGTAGCAAGCGAGAGCGATGCTGCAGCTTCTGGTTGGTTTTCTCCTCAGTGACCAGTCAGGTCCAGATTAGGCCAATTGCGGCCATGAAGCCTATAGTAGTCAGTCTAGGCACGCTCGTTGGCTTGGTCGGTCATCCGCGTGCACACTATGACCAAAGCTGAAGTTTACGTCGCTATATCCACCTGATATGTGTGAGTGATCAAGTCGTTGGTCGTACAACTGCAAAGTCCCGGAGCGTATTTGGGAGATCGAGTCTGGCAGCTCTTACGGACCGGGGGTCGGCCGGAGGCATGCACACACGAGCATGGACATATTCTCAAGATGAGGTTCGGCAAGTGGATAAAGATTGTATTTTTTTGTTGAAAAGAGCATATATTAATATCGCGAGATACCAATTACACCGAGCCTCCGCAACAACGTATTATCCTAATAACAATACGGATACACACAACCAAAAAATAAAGGAGAATTACAAGAAAAAAATTCCGCTATAGCGTTCTATGCCCTACAACAGCGACCAAACACCACCAAGACAGCACTAGAAATCCATCCTCTTCAAAAACGACGCCTGCAAACAGGAAACAGTGCACTAGCGCCGTCATCGTTCTGATCATCGATCATAGGTTTTCACCCCGGAGAAAGTTCGCGCTGACAAAACAATGCCTTCAACAAGGCCATTGCCAGATACAACCAATTAAGGCCAGACCTTAGATTTTTACCCTGTAGCTTGAACTCTGGAATTCTCCTGTAGTGTCGTCCCCACTTTCCAATGTCGCTGCTCCAAGACCTAGATCACCAAGCCAAAACACCATCGCTACCAGGATTCAAACGACAATTACCAGTCTTCAGACCTCGGCTTCATGTCATTCTCCACGACTGACTTCACCATGGGACTAACGACATGTCCTCTAATGGCAACAGTCTGCAAAGCTTCCCAACTGAACGCCAGAACCACTTCTGCATTCTGTCTCATCTTATGCTTGTTGCTCTGTTGCGGACATCTACGCAACAAACAACTGAATTGTTCAGGGATCAATCTAAAGTGATCTTCCAGGACCATGTTCATTTGCATTGTTCCTGCCAATTTACAATGTATGTCTAAAGAGGTGCTGGCCCCTTGATTGCTTCGCATCTATCCTCTTTCCGAACACCAAAATAACCGGTGGTGCCGGAGCATCACCGACATCACCTGTGATGGCTTCTGATCCCTAGATTAACTCTTCATTTTCATGCAGCCCTACCAGGCCAATGTCCCCTGACCTAAAAGCTAATTGGATATTTTTTCAGCTATTCTTTATAAACTGTTAGAGCAAAGCTATGCATGCATTGTTTGAGTTATTGCCAACAGAAGAAAAAGGCTAATCTAAGCAAAGAGGTGTACTGGATCCTAGGCAAAGGTGATGTCATCTTCACTATGGAACAATTTCACTGTCATTTCTTCTTCTAACTTGCGAGCATTTCTGCTTCTACACCACCTGTAGTGAGGTTTCTGGACAAAGCCAACTAACAAATTCTGGGAATGAGTTATAAATTATCCGTATATAACACCCTTGTTGAACTAGCTACCTGTCCCGCAGATGCAACACATTGTCGAGTCAACTGAGTAAAACAAGTACTTAGAAAAATGTGACTTGGTCTCCTGTTTTTGGTTGTAGGAGGCCCCAAGCGAGTACCCTTGATCCTTGGGGTTCTCTTTTTTTCATCAGAAAGTTGTGCAAATCTGATGCTATTATTTTGACTCAAAAGTGGATGGGAATATTTCAACTAGGCTCATATAAGTAATCTTGACATCAAGGTAAATCCATGTTCATTGGTCTATGCAGAATTAGGATATGCATCTAATAATACCCCTTCCCCTTTCTGTTCTCAGTTTTCATTTTTTATGTAATCTTATAGATTAGTACAAACCCGGCATTTTAGGATTATTAAGACCAATGTGTAAGTATGAATGGTTTGTGGGAAACATGACACATAGAATTATTTACTCTTCTTGTGGGATATATAACACAGGAGTCATATTTAAGATATTTGTTAAAACATGGAACTAAAATTCAAATGGAATTTATCAAGAATCTAGATCCCAATAGCTATATCCACTATGTAGTATTTTGAACTGAAAATTTGCAGTAGGGTTGGTGGTGGGGGTGGGAGGTACTAATTGATTTCGTGCATCATCATATGAACCATCCGTAATTAAGTAAACAATACACCTTTTCTACGTACAAACTTTTATGCTCCTGAATAAACTATGACATAGCATGAGAAAACACACTATTGGAAAAGTACCATAATATTTTACCTTTTGTATTTTGCAATTTTATTTTAACACTAAACTAATTCGGTAATGGATTGTAGGGACAATTATTTGATTTATATTTAAGTTTAACACTCAACTAAATCTGTAATGGCTTGTACGGACAATTATTTGATTGAAGTTCAGTGTTGAAGTGTATGGGACAAAGCCAGCCGAACACTTTTTTCATAATATACTGGATCCAACAGAAGATTATAATCGTTTGGAGCACTATAAATAAGAAAGTGTGCATTTGGAATAAAGATTATATAATGAATCATCATATAGAAAATGTGCGATATTTGGATACACGGGGCAAGTTGATTCAGAATAAATGATACTTAAATTATCTCTACTAGTCAGGAATTATGGATTATGCACTTGGTGTGGAATTTCAGAATTTTAAGAAAGTTTGATATAATTAATTATGCTTGATACATTTGTGTGCAAGACGTGCGTGCACATGCCCACTTTACTAGTTAAAACAAGAATCTGAATTCAAATTTCTCGGTATGATCATTTACCGAGGGTTCTTGTCAAAATTTAAATTTCCGAAATTTTTGGATTTTTTTTGCTCTGTATGACCATTTACCGGGATGCTTGGGAAATCAGTTTACCGGGCAGTAACCGGATTTCCCAACGAATAACCAAAACCCCAAACATTACACATCCTATTTAGGTCTCACCTGCAATTCATCTGCTTCAAGTTGATGCAAAATGATACAGAAAGTAGATCAGTCTTCAGAAGCGCGAGAAACTCCATCTGTATGTTGCACTTGTTATGGGCATATATGTTACTACTAAATGAACAGTTTCATTGTTAGTATCTTCATTCTTTTGGCATTTTCTCTTGCTTATCTTAATAGTCGATGGTAGTTGGACAACACCAAATCAGGTAGGAGAACCACATATTACATGTTTCCATTAAATTCCAAGGAGAAATCAGTGAGCATGGTACTACAAAAATAGGGAACTATAGATGCCAGATTGAGAACTCAGCACAGCCTTTCCAGCTTGTACCACGTCGCTGGAGCTACAACTCCGAAGATACCACTGACCGCGCAAGCACAACCTTTCCGTTCTGAACTTTTGGCCTGACATGCCCTCACACCAAATGGATGCCAATACTAGATTCTTTGGACCGTTCAGAGTTGCCTCAGAAACAGAACATTGATATCAAAACAAAGGACTAGTCCAATATCATTATATACTTATTATCACAAAGTGTACCCTTTTACTGTAACTAACACCATATAAGTTGTACAGGCTAAACACCACTACCCAGTAATGTAATTATCTTTTCCAGATGGCACTGCACCTGTGGAAGAACATTGCCAACATTGACAACCGGAAATACAACGAAAAAACAGTATAAAGCCTTCTGAATTCTGAAGTGCTCTATTTTACAGTTCCTTGATTCAGTCTTCAGCAGATAGGCAGGGGCTCACCGTTCCACTCCTTGAGGCACTCAAGCAGAGCGTCGATGTGCTTGCCCTTGTTCATGGCAACGAACACCTTGTCCACCTCTTCACCAGGAGACCTCGTCTTCTCTCCGGTCAAGTACTCCGTCCCGAGCTCCTTGCGCACGAAGCGGTAGAGCGGGTATGACCGGCACTCGGCGATGCGGTTCTGCTGTGCGGCAGTGCCATTCTCCACGGCACACCGGGCAGACTCGACTTCCCTTGGAAGCGCCGCACAGAGCTCCTCCTCGAATGTGGCAAGCTTGGCGAACACTGAAGTCTGCACATCCCGCTCAGCCTCACCATTGGCCAAGGCGTGCTCCACGAGAACTGCACGCATCTTCTGCATAAGTGGGTAGTTGGCGCTGCAAGGGTCATCCGCGTAGGAGAACACGGCCTCACGGTCGATCGTCAAGAGCAGGTCCTTCTCGCAGAAGCGTGCGTTGTGGAGATTGCCATTGTCATTGGTGCTCAAGGTCTTCCTTGCCACCGTCTTCACACAGTTCTTGACAGCATTCTTGACATTCTCCTCAAGGTGGCGCAGATCGATAGCTTGGCACAACGCAACCATGAATGTTGAGGACATGAGCTTCAGAATGTCGATGGCCTCAGCGGTCTTCCTGGAAGAGATGAGACCAAGAGAGTTGACGTCTTGGTTGTGTTGCTCCGCACTCTGCACATGGTTAGTCACAGGGTTGCCCAAGAATTGGAGCTCGGAGCAGTACGAGGCCATGGCAATCTCAGCACCCTTGAAGCCGTAGTCCAAGCTCGGATTGCGCCCACCAGAGAGGTTGGAAGGCAAACCATTGTTGTAGAAGTCGTTCACCAGCTCCGAGAACTGGGCGAACATGAGCTTGCCGATGGCAGCAATGGCAAGCCTGGTGTTGTCCATGGACACACCGATGGGGGTGCCCTGGAAGTTGCCACCGTGGATGGCCTTGCCGCGGGAGACATCGATGAGTGGGTTGTCGTTGACGGAGTTAATCTCGCGCTCGATCGACTTGGTGGCGGCACGGATAACCTCAATCTGAGGTCCAAGCCATTGCGGCGATGTGCGGAGGGCATACCTATCTTGCTTCGGCTTCATCAGTGGGTCGAGCTCGCCAAGCTTCTTGGCTAGCATCATGTAGGAGCTGCCTTCAAGGATGTGCTCCATGATGGCCGCGGCCTCGATCTGACCGGGGTGATGCTTCAGCTTGTGTGTGAGGTGGTCGGTGTACTCTGGCTTGCCGTTCATGACCTCACAGAACACAGCTGAAAGAACCTCAGCAAGGACGCCAAGGATGTTTGCCTCAAAGAGCACCATGGACGCGAGCCCGGAGCCCACCGCCGTGCCGTTTACCATGGCAAGGCCTTCCTTGGGCTGCAGCTCGAAGAAGCCATGCTGTATGCCGGCGATCTTGAATGCCTCTGCTGCGTTAACCTTCGTGCCATCTGGAGCAGTGGCCACGGAGTTTGGGCGGCCGGTCACAAGGCCCGCGATGTAGGACAGCGGGACGAGGTCACCAGACGCTGTGATCGTGCCCCGGAGTGGCAGGCATGGTGTCACGTTGGCGTTGAGAAGCGTGGCGATGGTCTCGAGGATCTCGAAGCGGATACCAGAGTACCCCTGGAGCAGGGTGTTGACGCGGACGAGCATGGCTGCCCTCGTCGTTGCAGCGGGCAGAACGTGGCCATCGCTGCCGGTGCCGAAGGCTCCCGCGTTAAGGAATCTGATGAGCTCTCTCTGAAGAGCGCCGCCCTCCTTGGTCCTCCGGTGGGAGGTGGCGCCGAAGCCGGTTGTGACACCGTAGCTGTCGGTGCCGTTGGCCATGCTGTTCATGACCCAGTCGCTGCTCTCCTTGACGCGTCCGCGGGCGGACTCATCGAGCTCCACCCGGGTGTCGGCACCGGCAGCCACGGCGGCAACCATGGCGATGGTCAGGCTGGCGCCTTCCATGGTGACGACAGGCCTGCGGTACTCCTCCACCATCCGCTTCACGGCCTCCAAATGGCTTCCCGATAGCTCCTCTGCTGCCTTTCCCCAGTTGAGAGGGTCGGCCCGGGCCGGCTGCGCCACGCACAGGCCATCGCCGTTGGTGGCAACGTGTCCGTTCTCGTACTCCATGGAGATGAGCAAAGAACTACTAAAGCAAGTATGTGTATCTGGATTCTGAAAGTGGTGCTGGATTGAACTCAAGTATGTGTTGCACTCTGGTGGACGAACTTGTGCAGAAGAGGAGCTCAAATTGCAGAGGAAGGTGAGGCTCTTCTTGGACGGGAATGGAGGCAGGGCAGGGATTAAATAGGCAGCGCAGCTGAGCAGGGTAGGTGCAGGGTTGGGTTGGTGTGGACCTAGAATGCGAGGTTGACCACTGGATTGGTGGGTGCAGAGTTGGGCTCACCCAGGGTTGGTGCGCCTGGTGGGAGAGTCAGAGCGCGCTGCGGCATGGTGACGAGGAGGGGGAAGAAATCGAGCACGCTGGACCTTGTACTCATGACGGGGTGCGATTCTGACTTGGTCGTCTCCCAAAAATATTGGATTGTTCATCAGTCCATGCCAGTTTTGACAGTAGTAGAAGTTCGCATTACTCTGGAGCAAGAAACGCAAAAGCAGTTCATCTCCCGGCTTAAGACAACGCCGAGCGTGTTCAGTACTCGTAGAAGTTTCGTTCAGTAGTATTTTTGTGATCAGAAAATGTTTGGTATCGATCATACATCCTATGCTCAGAACCTTTTGTGTTAACTACATACCAATCTACTAGCTCTGTTTAGAAACATTTTATTTTGGAACTTAGATGCATTATAAGTTGTTCACCAGGCCAATCGTATGAAATGCACCATTGTCTAGTCTGTGCTAACTGCTACCACTTGTTTCTTAAGGCGGCTTTATACCTAACTGATAGCAGGAACACTGAACTTCGAGTTATATTTGAACGTGAATGCCATATGCTAATGTAATCATGTCTTTTTTGTCGACCTTGGAGCATTTTAAACAAGTGGGGGAGGCTGCTTACACCGTGTGTAGAAAACTACAAGAAAAGAAATCTTATAATGAGAAGGAGCTAGGTTTGTTTAGCCAAAGCAGGTTATCTGCTAGTGCTCCATAGGCTCTCGCTGCTATTCTTTTAGGGGTGTGATGAACCCCGCATTTTCTAATTTTAGGTTAAGCTATAGTAGCACACATGGCCATGTGGGGATTGAACTTGGTCGTGGCCTTGAGCATTTCCTATTGCAGTATGACGCTTCCCTGCCGGCCCTCTTTTGTTTGTTGCGAAGAGCCTGTCGTGCTTCACGTACAGTTATGTTTAAAACGAGACAGACCACCGATAAGGATCAGACCTAGCAGGGTCAGTCTAGTCACGAATGTTGAGACAGAAACTCCACTGATGTACTGAAGTTTCCTCTAAAAAAAATTCGGAGACTCGCTTTTCCCTCTTCAAATGAATGAATGTCGAGGCATATTCCCGTCTGAATGTATTTCCATTCTGAATTTCTGATGCAAACTTCCGGTTGGTCGTGATCGAGCCACTCCTCTGGTCAGTGTGAAGTTTCGTTCTCAGTGCACACTTGACTGTGTTGAGCAGATACTCTGGGATAATAGTTTTGTTCCCATCTCTTTTCTTGCTTCAGTAAAGCTCGATCCACTTATCTACTCCCTTCCCAGGAGATGGAAACCAACAAATGACGAGGCATATTCCGGGCTGAATGTTAACTTCCGGCCAGACGGTCCAGCCACTCCTGTGTGAAAGTTTCGTTCTCATTGCGCACTTGACCTGACAGACTTGACTGTGTTGAGCAGATCGAGAGAGATTACACTTTTTTGGAGGGAAACAGATGGAGATTACATGGTAACTGAAAAATGTTTCAGCTGTTAGTGCACCAAAGTAGCAAACGAGAGCGAGGCTGCAGCATCTCGTCTGGTTTTCTCCTCAGTGACCAGTCAGGTCTAGATTAGGACAACTGCGGCCATGAAGCCTATACTAGTCTAGGCACGCGCGTTGGCCTGGTCGGTCATCCGCGTGCACACTATGACCACACAACGCATGCGTGACAAGTTTCTTCCTTGCGATTTAGTAAAGCTAAAGTTTACGTCGCTATATCCACCTGATATGTGTGAGTCGCTAGTCGTACAACTACAAAGTCCAGAGCGTATTTGGGAGATCGAGTCTGGCAGCTCTTACGGACCGGGGGTTGGTCGGAGGCGCGCACACATGGGCATGGGCATATTCTCAAGATGAGGTTCGGTCAGTGGATTTTTTTTTTGAAAGAAGCCTATATTAATATCACGAGATACTGATTACATCCAGCCTCTGCAACAATATATTATCTTAATAACAATACAAATGCACTCAACAAAAAAAAAGAGAATTATAGAAACTGCTATAGCGATCTATGTCCTACAACAGTGACCAACACTATCAAGGCAGCATCAGAAATCCATCCTCTCCAAAAAACGGCGCTTCCAAAAGGGAACAGTACACTAGCGCTGTCATCGCCCTGATCATTGATGATAGGTTTTCACCCCAGTGAAAGTTCGTACTGATAAAACAATGCCTTCAACGAGGTCATTGTCAGACACAATCAATTAAGGCCAGACCTTGGATTTTTACCCTGCAATTTGAACTCTTGAATTCTCCTGTACTGTCGTCCCACTTTCCAATATCGCTGCTCCAAGACCTATATTATCAAGCCAAAACACCATCACTACCAGGATTCAAACGACAATTACCGGTCTTCAGACCTCGGCTTCATGTCATTCTCCATGACTGACTTAACCATGAGACTAACGACATGTCCTTGATGGCAACAGTCTGCAAAGCTTCCCAACTGAACGCCAAAACCACTTCTGCATTCTGTCTCATCTTATGCTTGTTGCTCTGTTGTCTGGACATCTCTGCAACACAGCAACTGAATTGTTCAGGGTGTAAGAATCCCTTTGGATCATCTAGCTAAAGACATGAGCCATAGAAAAAGGATTCAAGTATATGTACCTTGATCTAGAGGTCCAGCCATGGCCTCATCTTGTTGTGCTTCCACTTCTGTTCTTGTGTTGACTGTGAGGATTTCTTCAGGTTGCTATTAGTGTTGATCTTTATCGGTGAGTGAGGAAAAAGTGAGAGAGAAGAGAGTGGCTTAACCCTAGCTTCACCTCTCAGTTCCCTTTTATAGCAACACCAGCAACAGGGGAACCTTCACCATAAGATGGACGACAAGCATGCCCTCATCCATTGGTTGTAATTAAAAGCCTCCTAAAAGACCTTAATTTAACTTATTAGATCTACAAAACCTGTAGATCACTAATCAGATTACTTATATCCAACATTCTCCCTCTTAATCGTAAGGATAAACTTATAAATTCATTTCTCAACAAAACAGCATGTGAGACAACAGAATTACAATGGCCATAGAGTACCGCAGAACCCAGTTACTACAATATACCGCTTTATTTTAAAACAAAGTTTCTTTAACTTAGGAGCTCCATAAACTTATACTTATTACAAACTTATGAGCTCAGCTCTTTGTTGAAACTTATACAGAGACAATAAATTACAATGGTTAGTTAAGTACCATTGAACTAATTGACTACAGTACATCATCCCATCGAAGAGAAGAACCCTTAAACCTATGGGGAGATGGTGTCATAACGGTCCCAATTCCAGGATCAAAAGCTTTCTGCCAATCCCATGCTAGCAACGTGCTCTTTAAACACACTGGGTGGCAAGCCTTTCGTAAGTGGATCCGCTAACATTGCGTTAGTCCTTATATGCTTAATACTTATTGTTTGATCCTGGATTCTATCTTTCACAACAAGATATTTAATGTCAATGTGTTTGGCAGCACCACTTGACTTGTTGTTACTCGAATAGATCACTGCAGGTTGATTATCGCAGAAAAGAGTGAGTGGCTCAGAATTACCCTTAAACCCGGAATGAAATTCTTCAGCCATACTGTCTGCCCGGTTGCCTCATAACATGCCACAAACTTTGCATGCATTGTTGATGATGCAATAACACTTTGCTTGGTGCTTTTCCAAGAAATAGCACCTTCTGCTAGGGTGAAAATATAACCTGATGTGGATTTCTTAGTGTCAACACACCCCGCAAAATCAGCATCTGAATAACCCACCACCTCGAGGTTATCAGTTCTCTTATATGTCAGCATGAGGCATTTAGTGCCTTGCAAATAACGCAAAGTTTTCTTAGCAGCCTTCCACTGGATTAGACTGATAGCTGCCAAGCGTCCCAGTTATAAATGCTAACTTAGGGAGAGTGCACACTTGTGCATACATCATACTTCCAATAATTGAAGCATAAGGAACTGACTTCATCTGCACAAATTCATAATCATTACTTGGGCACTGGAAAGTCATGTACCTATCACCCTTGATAATAGGAGAAGGCGAGGCTGAGCACTTATGCATATTGAACTTTTTGAGTACCTTCTCAATATATGCTCTTTGTGATAGCCCCAAGATCCCTCTGGATCTATCTCGATGAATTTGAATGGCTAAAACATAAGCGGCATCACCAAGATCTTTCATATAAAACTTTGAAGAGAGAAACCTTTTAGTTTTTAGCAGCATATTCTTATCGCTACTGGCTAAGAGTATGTCATCAACATACAGTATCAGGAAGGCAAAATTGCTCCCCCTAAACTTCACATAAATGCAATTGTCCACATCATTCTATTTGAAACCAAAATTCTTAATGACTTGATCAAACTTGAAGTACCATTGCCTTGAGGCTTGATTCAACCCATTAATGGACTTCTTAAGACTACATCCTAAATGTTCTTTTCCTTCCATAACAAAACCTTCCGGTTTAGCCATGTAAACATCCTCATGTTAGTCACCATTCAGAAATGTCGTTTTGACATCCATCTGATGCATCTCTAGATCATAATGAGTCACAAGTGCCATAATAATTCTAAACGAGTCCTCAGAAGAAATAGGTGAAAAAGTCTTATTATGATCAATACCTTCTCTTTGAGTGAAGCCCTTAGCCATAAGCCTTGCTTTGAACCTTCTGATATCACCTTTGGAGTCACGTTTGGTCTTATAGACCCATCTACTGCCCATAGTTTTGGCTCCTTCAGGAATTTCTACTAAGTCCCATACATCATTAATGCTTATGGACTTCATTTCATCTTTCATAGCATCAAGCCATTCTGATGAATGATCACATAGTATGGCTTCCTTAAACGATGTAGGATCATCATCCAACATCGACTCATTTATATCCTCACTCATGTAAGTCACATAATCATCAGGAATAACAGACTTTCTAGCCCGCTTTGACCTTCTGAGAGGTGCATTATTTGGTACCTTAATCACAACTTCAGGCTGTTGAGCATCTTCCGTAGAAGTATTATTAGGTATAGACTCGGACGGAGTCACGGGTATCTCAGCAGGGGTAGAATTAGCAGTTCTTTCAACTGGAGGTGTAACCTCAACATGAACAGGAAACACTGGTTCTTGTATCATATGTACCGGGACATATTCCCGTTTCTCCTCTAAAGCTATTTCCCTGGGAGTCATACTCCCCCTCAACATATCACTTTTCAAGAACACCGCGTGTCTTGTTTCAACAAACTTAGTGAATTGCTTTGGACAATAGAAACAATACGCCTTAGATTTGTCAGGGTAATCAATGAAATGGTAGCTGACAGTCTTGGGGTCTAACTTTCCTATAATTTGATTGAAAACTCTTGCCTCAGCAAGACAGCCCCACATGCAAATAACTCAGGGTAGGTTCTCTCCCAGTCCATAATTCATACGGTATTTTTGGCACCGATTTCCTGGGAACCTTATTAAGAATATGTGCAGCTGTCTTTAGCTTTGTTGACATATAAGTGTAGGGGATCGCAATAGTCTTCGCGGGTACTATTACCCATTTATTAATTCGACACAAGGGGAGCCAAAGAATACTTGCAAGCCTTAACAACTGAGTTGTCAGTTCAGCTGCACCTAGAAATAGTTCTTATTCACAGAAGTTTATCAGTAGCAACAGTTTGTAGTAGCAACAGCAAAGCAACAACAAAGATAGAATAAAGGAAATAGTAGCAATAGTAATGTGAACGGTAATGAGGGATTTGAGTGCAGTAGGCATAGGGATGGATGGACGGGCGTTGCAGGGACGAGTCTAAACATGTAACTTCGAGATCTAGGGCATTGCAGATAAATAATAACAAGCATCCAAGTACTAAACAATCCTAGGCATGTGCTCCATATATAGTCATACATGCTCGCAATGAGAACTTGCACAACATCTTCTGTCGAGCCAGTCCCCGGCAACGACGCCAGAAAATAGTCTTGATGACCCACAAGTGTAGGGGATCGCAACAGTCTTCGCGGTTAGTATTACCCAATTTATTGATTCGACACAAGGGAAGCCAAAGAATATTTGCAAGCCTTAACAACTGAGTTGTCAGTTCAGCTGCACCTGGAAATAGTTTTTGCTCACAGAAGTTTATCAGTAGCAACAGTTTGTAGTAGCAATAGCAAAACAACAGCAGCAGTAACAGCAACAGTGAAATAGTAGCAGTGTGTGTAGCATGAGCATGTGGTGGTGGTGTGACAAGCTTACTTATAACAGACAGTGAATTAAGAGCAGCAGAGGTGTTAAGGACTGTACATCTTCTTGTAGTGGATGGTAAAATAGGGAACTTTCCATCACGAGACTTCCCCATGATGAAAGGAGTAGCAGTGAACAATAATAGATCCAAGTGAACTTACAAATAAAGCTATGTCACGGCAAGCGCTTTAAAATAGTCTTGATGACCCACAAGTGTAGGGGATCTTCGCGGGTAGTATTACCCAATTTATTGATTCGACACAAGGGGAGCCAAAGAATATTTACAAGCCTTAACAACTAAGTTTTCAGTTCAGCTGCACCTGGAAATAGTTCTTGCTCACAGAAGTTTATCAGTAGCAACAGTTTGTAGCACAAAGAAGCAAAAGAACAAGGAAATAGTAGCAATAGTAACGAATAGTAATAATGGATTCGAAAGTGCGGTAGGCATAGGGATGGATGGATCAAGGCTGTGGGACGAGTCTAAACATGTAACTTCAAGATCTAGGCATCAGATAAATAATAACAAGCATCCAAGTACTAAACAATCCTAGGCATGTGCTTCATATATAGTCATACGTTCGCAATGAGAACTTGCACAACATCTTCTCCATCCAATAGCCGTAGCTGGGGCCTCTAGGGAACTACTGGCAATTAAGGTGCTTCTTTTAATAGAGCACCGGAGCAAAGCATTAACACTCCGTGAACACATGTGATCCTCACACCATAGACATCCCCTTCGGTTGTCCCAATTATTGTCACTTTGGGGCCTTTGGATCCGGACAATGATATGTGTACACAACTTGCAGATAAGATCACAAACAATACTATCATAATGATTCAATAATAAGTTCAGATCTGAGATCATGGCACTCGGGCCCTAGTGACAAGCATTAAGCACAACAAGTTGCAATAAAGTCAAATAGCACAGGAGATACTAGGCACTATGCCCTAACAATTCTTATTCGATTACATGTTAGGACTCATCCGATCCCTACCATCCCCAAGCCTACAACGGGGGATTACTCACTCATGGATGAGGGAAACATCGGTGTTTGATGGAGATGCGTTGGTGATAACGATGGCGATGATCCTCTCCAAATTTCCTGTTCCGACAGGGTGCCAGGACGGAGTTTCTGGATCCAAATCTTGGTTTTTTTGGTTGCGGTGGCGGAGCGGAACTCTTTTTGGAAAACTATCGAACCCCCCTGAGTTTTTAGGTCAGAAGGCAACTTATAGGCGTGGAGGGAGGCCGAGGAGCTGCCTGGGGCGGCCAGACCTCCCTAGGCGCGACCAGAGGTGGGCCCGCGCCTGGGGTGGGTCTGCCCCTGTGCCTTCTCTCTCTCCCTTCGCCCGTGGATCTTCCGTGAGAAATAGTTTTGGCATATTTTTGGTTTTTCCTCGATAGTTTATTTTCTGCACAAAACAAGACACCAAAGTAATCTGTTGAAAATAAATACCATGTTAGTTGTATCCAAATCACACAAGTTTAGAGAAAAAACAATAGCAAAATGCTCGAGAAAGTAGATACGTTTTGGACGTATCAAGCTTCTATCCTTAGACCAAGCGGCAAAGTGGAGTGACTTAACATACTCCTTACCATATCCATAAGAGTACGATTCCGCCTTTCAGCGACTTCATTTTGCTGAGGTTCGTCCGGTGCTGAATACTGAGCAACACTACCATTTTCCTGTAGAAAGTTAGCAAAATGTCCAGGAATTTGGCCATAAGAAGTGTGTCTTCCGTAGTACTCACCACCACGATCAGACCTTACAACTTTGATCTTTTGACCAGCTTAATTCTCAACTTCAGCTTTAAATATCTTGAACTTTTCTAATGCCTCAGATCTTTCTTTGATAGGATAGATGTATCCAAAGCGGGAGAAGTCATCAGTGAATGTTATGAAGGAATCAAAACCATCCACTGATTTCACATTAAACGGACCATAGATATCCGTGTGGACAATTTCTATAACTTTCGTGCTTCGATTTGCACCTTTCTTAATTCTCTTAGCATATTTCCCTTTGATGCAATCAATACAATGATCCCGATCCGCATCTGGGAAATCCAAAGGGTGAAGAACTTGCTCCTTAATGAGACGCTCGATTCTCTCCCACGAAATATGGCCCAGACGATAGTGCCATAGTTTCAAAGAAGTCTCATCATCATCGCGCTTACGCTTGGTACTAATATTCACATTAGAGGAAGCAGTAACTTCACTTATGGAATCACTTAAGGAAACAAGATAAAGTTTGTCTTGTCGGAAGGCAAGACCAACATCATTATTGTCGAACATAATTATACATCTCTTGTTCCCAAAGTCACAGTGAAAACCATCATCATCTAAGCATGAGACAGACACAAGGTTTCATCTCATAGAGGGTACATAAAGTACGTTACGTAAACGAAGCATGAAGCCGCTATGGAGCATAAGTGAGAACTCTCCAATAGCCTTAGCCTCAGCCTCAACACCATTAGCAACTCTAGTGGTTCTTTCCTCTCTTCTTAGGGTCCTCTTCGTATCCAATCCCTGTAAGGAGTTTGCAACATGAATTGTTGCACCTGAGTCAACCCACCATGTATTGGTGGCATAATCAACATAAAGAGATTCGTCAACAAAGGTTATAACATTAGTACCTTTCTTATTGAGCCATTTTATGAACCCAATACAATCCCTCGGGACGTGTCCACTTTTTCCACAAAAGCGACATCCATTAGGATATTTACCATCATCATTAGGGGGTGCATCTGCATCTGCATTAGGAGCTCTGTTAGGGTTCTTTTGCTGAAAGAACTTATAATATTGCCCTTTATCTTTAAACTGAGCAGGCTTAGGCTTTATAACCTTTTTCTTCTTCTGAGAATGCTTGAACTGATTGACATGATCAACTCGTCCAGCTTTAAGCCTTTCCTCCTCTTGTACACATCTAGCCATCATTTCATCCATGCCCCATTTAGAATCCATCGCATTATAATTGATGGTAAACGGAGAGAACTCCGTGGGCAAGGATGACATAATAAAATGGACAAGAAAATCTTTAGAGATTTCCATTTCCATTGTCTTACTTTTAGTGGCCATGTTAATTTTCCTCATGATATGTTCTCTCAGACTCTAGTTGGATCATACCTTTCATCAATAAGCCTTCTAATGAGGCTTGTTTGCATAAATTTTGGATAATCCCTTAAACTGGTCCTTAATCTTTCCAAGGTAACCCTTGGCAGTCTGAGAGTCTGGAACGGCTCCCCTCATAATTTGAGTAATGGAGCTCTTAATAATCATGAGGCACTTACGATTTGAATCCTCCCACTTAGTTTTCTCATCATCATAAGTCCTTTCCAGGGCATCATAATTCTCATCACCTTCAGCAGGTGCTATAGGAGGATCCTTAAGGAGGGCATAATCTATATTCAGCAAAGCTAAAGTGATCTCAAGCTTCTCCTTCCAAGTACCAAAATTGCTACCAGTCAACTGTTCTATGCCATTAATAATACCGGCAATTTGAGAGGCATTAGATGCTGCAAAAGAAAATAAATGCTTTGAATAAGCATCACCATTTTATATTCCTTTCATCAATCTAGTCTACGTCAGCTTTGGCCAGAAATAGACATGATCAATAAAATTTTGTGATCAAAACATCTGCCAATCAGCTTTGGCCAGAATGACAGATATAAGTCACACTTAATTAAATCCTCTAATATATAAAATTCTTTCATCAATCTGGAACACATCAGCTTTGGCCAGAAGTGAACCAGACTAATAAAATTTCATGGTCAAAAAGTCCATCAATCAGCTTTGGCCAGAATGATAGACATAAGACATGCTTAATTAGAAGATTTACAAACTTTATTTTGCAGCAAAACATTATCATCACAATTTATTTGTAAAACAACACAAAAGAATCAACCAAATATGATAGAACACATTAAACCTTCTTAGGTATGAACATAATTGTATGACAAAAGGAGTAAAAGATGTCATACAACCATATGTTCCATAATTGACATAATAAGATATGCCAAAACTTAGCCCCAAAAATTATTTATATTAGCCCTAACTTATGAACATTAATCTTTAAAACCCCCTTTATGTTAAATTTTAACAGAATTTTTTTTCAGACTGAGCCAAAACTGGCCCAGCCCGCCTCCCCTGGTTCCCCAAAGCGGCCCACCTGGCCCGTTAAGTAGCTGAACACTACGAGCCGTTGGATCGCATCCAACGGCAAAGGACGCACCGAAGCAAAACCGACCCACGACGACGCCACCGCAAACCCTAGCCCTCATTTTCCCCTCCCCCTCCTCTGCCTCCCGAGCGACACCGAACGAGAGAGAGAGAGAGACGCGGCGGCGAAGCCAGCCACAAAGGAGGAAGAAGGTCGGCGTCGGTGCGCGCCTCTCGCTGGATTCGCGTGCAGCAGTACGCGGCTCCGTCGAGTGGTGCTTGCCGGTACCCATTTGCGTTACGACGGCGAGCGCACGGGCGTCCCTGCGACGACATCAACGACACAACGCCAAGTCCGGCGCTGTGGTGGGCTCCTGCAACGACAAGAGCGCGAGGAGACATCCCCACAAACCGGTGTGGTGGACGGCGAGGCCGCGCGGGCATGAGCCCGAGCGTTTCTGCCGGCTTAGAAGGTCGGCTCCGGCGCCGCCGTGGCCAGCGACGGCGACGAGGCCCTTAAGGTACACGTCCACCACCTCTTTATCATTAGATTAGGGTTAGAATTTGTTCAATTTGGGAATTAGGGTTAGGGTTCATCAGTAATTGGGGAATTTAGGGTTAGGGTTCTTAAATTCGATGAACTAGGGTTAGTGTTTGCACCAAAACTCAAAACCCCACATCAGAATTGCATAAACCGAAACCCTAGCTCATGTTCTTAATCAGTTAGGGTTTAATCTTAGTGAATTTCAGCACTAAAACACCAACTTTATACAGTTCTGGAGCAACAGAACCTTGATATTGAATCAAAAACAGGAAGAACAACTCACTTAAACTTGATGGAAAACATAAGAAGGGCTCAGACTTAGAGCTAGAAGCTCTGATACCACTGTAAGAATCCCTTAGGATCATCTAGCTCAAGACATGAGCCACAGAAAAAGGATTCAGGTATATGTACCTTGATCTGGAGGTCCAGCCATGGCCTCCTCTTGATGTGCTTCCACTCCTGTTCTTGTGTTGACTGTGAGGGTTTCTTCCTGTTGCTTTTAGTGTTGATCTTGATCGGTGAGGGAAAAGTGAGAGAGAAGAGAGTGGCTTAACCCTAGCTTCAGATCTCAGTTCCCTTTTATAGCAACACCAGCAACAGGGGAACCTTCACCATAAGATGGACGGCCAGGATGTCCCCGATCAGGGCATCCAATGGCTGTAATTTAAAACCTCCTAAAAGACCTTAATTTAACTTATTAGATCTACAAAACCTGCAGATCACTAATCAGATTACTTATATCCAACACATGGATCAATCTAAAGTGATCTTCCAGGACCATGTTCATTTGCATATCTCCTGCCAGTTTACAATGTATGTATAAAGAGGTTGAAAGGATACAGATGTCGCCTAGAGGGGGGGTGAATAGGCGATTAAAACTTTTCCTAGAGTGGCTTAACAAAGACGAAATAAAACTAACGTTTACTTGTCAAGCACAACCTAGAACAACTAGGGTTCACCTATGTACACCAACAACTTATGCTAAGCAATACAAGCAACAATGTGATAGCAAGATATAGATTACTTCAAGCATGAAGGCTATCACAATGTAAAGTGCATAAGTAAAAGCTCGGGTATAGAGATAACCGAGGCACGCAGGGACGACGATATTTTACCGAGTTCCTCCCAACATGGAGTACGTCTCGTTTGAAGAGGGGGTGGTATCAAACCACCAACGCCACAAAAGGCCTCCCTTATTCTCCTGTGAATCTCACCCCAACGGGATCAATCCACGCTTCCACTATCGGTGCACTTGTCGGTGGCAAACCGGAACCTCTCACAAGGTTGGGGCACTTCTCCACAACTTAATTGGAGGCTCCCAACAAACGCCACCAAGGCCACAACCTGCAACACCAACAAACCGTCTAGGGTTCCAAGAACCCAAGAGTAAAAAGCTTCTCAACTTTCACTCACCAAATCCTCCAGGGAGAACTCAAACCGATGCACCAAATGCAATGGCAAGAACACAAGTAGTGCTCAAATCATTCTCTCCCAAATTCCACCAAAGCTACAAAAGCTTGTGGGGGAATAAGAAAGGAAGAACAATGGAAGAAATCCACAAAAGACTCCAAGATCTAGATCCCAAGATGTCCCCCTCACTTAGAGGAGATATGGATTGGTGGATTGTAGATCTATATTTCCTCTTTCAAATCCCTAAAGTATATGCAAGAATCAAGGGAGGGATTGAAGGGGGAGCAAGCTCAAGAGGGTCAAGAATGGAGGAGAAAGCCTGTGAAACTCGAGCTCGTAACATTGGGGAAGAAGGGCCCCTTTTTATAGGCCCACAGGTTTCTGACCGTTTTCTGCCCGTTGGGGAAAAGTCAGACAAGAGACTCCGGTCTACACCGGAGATTCCGGCCCAACCTCTGGACTAGCCTCCGACCACCCATCGATCGTGTCTGAATTCTGAGCCCCTCCTGTACTCCAGGACACTCCGACCACACCGAGACTCGGTCCATGCATCGGAGGCTCGTCCGACCAAAAAGAGGCAAACTTCAAATGGCGATATCTAGAGTTTGGAAACTCCGATTGACCAGAAATATTGGATACCACCAAGAGAGAACATTTCATGTATTATAATGTGAGATACCTCTCTTGGTGAGAAACCGGAAAACCTCAAAGATCTGATGAACTAGAGCTTGTTATGAATATTACCACAAGCTCTAGAACCTCACATGGATAAGATCCAAATAACAACCAAGAAAGGATGATGCTAAGTATGCAAAGGTTTGAGCTCTCTCGGAAAGATATAATCGAGTTACTCACTTGAGAGCTCCTCTTGATAGTACGGTTGTCTATCATATAAACCGGTCTCCCCAACTAACATCACGAGACTGGTAAGAAAGAAACCCTATCAAGATCATACCTTTGCCTTGCGCATTTTCCACTTGATCTTGATGTATACGATCTTGTCCTTCTCAAGATGGAACACCTTTCTTGATTGCTCTTGCATGCACTCTCTTGATGAAGACTTGCAAGCTGCTCCCCCATACGACATGGGGAAACCTTTACTTTGACCTTGTCTTCATCGATCCATGATCACCGAGAATGGCAAGCTTCAAGCATGATATCTTCTAGATATGGCACATCTTTAGCTTGCACAACATTACTTCTAACACCATTTGGATTATGTCTTGAAGATACATATGATGAACTCTATCTTTTTCTTCAAGACACCCTTGCAAAAGGCTCAACTCTCACATGACCAATGTGTGGATCACTCTTTGAACACCTTGGTCACCACTTGATCCTCCTCACTTTCTTCTTCTCCAAACCTTGAAGCCAACATAAGGTTCAAGCATTGCTTATGGACAATTCCTACAAGTACAACTTGATACAAACATTAGTCCATAGAGATTGTCATTAATTACCAAAACCACACATGGGGGCCCACATGTTCTTTCAGAGGTGCTGGCCCCTTAATTGCTTCGCATCTATCCTCTTTCCGAACATCAAAATAACCGGTGGTGTTGAAGCATCACCGACATCACCTGTGATGGCTTCTGATCCCTAGATTAACTCTTCATTTTCACGCAGCCCTGCCAGGCCAATGTCCCCTGACCTAAAAGCTAATTGGATATTTTTTCAGCTACTCTTTATAAACTGTTAGAGCAAAGCTATGTATGCATTGTTTGAGTTATTGCCAACAGAAGAAAAAGGCTAATCTAAGCAAAGAGGTGTACTGGATCCTAGGCAAAGATGATGTCATCTTCACTATGGAGCAATTTTACTGTCATTTCTTCTTCTAACTTGCGAGCATTTCTGCTTCTACACCACCTGTAGTGAGGTTTCTGGACAAATCCAACTAACAAATTCTGGGAATGAGTTATAAATTATCCGTATATAACACCCGTTGAACTAGCTACCTGTCCCGCAGATGCAACACATTGTCGAGTCAACTGAGTAAAACAAGTACTTAGAAAAATGTGACTTGATCTCCTGTCTTTGGTTGTAGGAGGCCCCAAGCGAGTACCCTTGATCCTTGGGGTTCTCTTTTTTTCATCAGAAAGTTGTGCAAATCCGATGCTATTATTTTGACTCAAAAGAGGATGGGAATATTTCAACTAGGCTCATATAAGTGATCTTGACGTCAAGGTAAATCCATGTTCATTGGTCTATGTAGAATTAGGATATGCATCTAATAATATCCCTTCCCCTTTCTGTTCTCAGTTTTCATTTTTTATGTAATCTTATAGATTAGTACAAACCCAGCATTTTAGGATTATTAAGACCAATGTGTAAGTATGAATGATTTGTGGGAAGCATGACACATAGAATTATTTACTCTTCTTGTGGGATATATAACACATGAGTCATATTTAAGATATTTGTTAAAACATGGAACTAAAATTCAAAAGGAAATTATCAAGAATCTGGATCCCAATAGCTATATCCACTATGTAGTATTTTGAACTGAAAATTTGCAGTAGGGTTGGTGGTGGTGGGGGGTGGGAGGTACTAATTGATTTCGTGCATCATTATATGAACCATCCATAATTAAGTAAACAATACACCTTTTCTATGTACAAACTTTTTATGCTCCCGAATAAACTATGACATAGCATGAGAGACACACTATTGGAAAAGTACCATAATATTTTACCTTTTGTATTTTGCTATTTAATTTTAACACTAAACTAATCCGGTAATAGATTGTAGGGAAAAATTATTTGATTTATATTTAAGTTTAACACTCAACTAAATATGTAATGGCTTGTAGGGACAATTATTTGATTGAAGTTCAGCGTTGAAGTGTATGGGACAAAGGCAACCGAACACTTTTTTCATAATATACTGGATCCAACAGAAGATTATAATCGTTTGGAGCACTATAAATAAGAAAGTGTGCATTTGGAAAAAAAATTATATAATGAATCATCATATAGAAAATGTGCGATATTTGGATACACGGGGCAAGTTGATTCAGAATAAGAATAAATGATATTTAAAATTATCTCCACTAGTCAGGAATTATGGATTATGCACTTGGTGTGGAATTTTAGAATTTTAAGAAAGTTTGATATAATTAATTATGCTTGATACATTTGTGTGCTAGACGTGTGTGCACGTACCCACTTTATACTAGTTAAAACAAGAATCTGAATTCAAATTTCTCGGTATGATCATTTACTGAGGGTTCTTGTCAAAATTTAATATTTCCAAAAAATTTGGATTTTTTTTGCTCTGTATGACCATTTACCGGGATGCTTGGGAAATCAGTTTACGGTGCAGTAACCGTATTTCCCAACGAGTAACCAAAACTCCAAACATTACACATCCTATTTAGGTCTCACCTGCAATTCATCTGCTTCAAGTCGATGCAAAAGGATACAGAAAGTAGAGCAGTCTTCAGAAGCGCAAGAAACTCCATCTGCATGTTGCACTTGTTATGGGCATATATGTTACTACTAAATGAACGGTTTCGTTGTTAGTATCTTCATTCTTTTGGAATTTTCTCTTGCTTATCTTAATAGTCGATGGTAGTTGGACAACACCAAATCAGGTAGGAGAACCACATATTACATGTTTCCATTAAATTCCAGGGAGAAATCAGTAAGCATGGTACTACAAAAATAGGGAACTATAGATGCCAGATTGAGAACTCAGCGAAGCCCTTCCATCTTGTACCACATCGCTGGAGCTACAACTCCGAAGATACCACTGACCGCGCAAGCACAACCTTTCCGTCCTGAACTTTTGGCCTGTCATGCCCTCACACCAATATTAGATTCTTTGGACCGTTCAGAGTTGCCTCAGAAACAGAACATTGATATGAAAACAAAGGACTAGTCCAATATCATTGTATACTTATTATCACAAAGTGTACCCTTTGACTGTAACTAACACCATACAAGTTGTACAGGCTAAACACCACTACCCAGTAATGTAATTATCTTTTCCATCTGGCACTGCACCTGTGGAAAAACGTTGCCAACATTGACAACCAGAAATACAAAGAAAAAACAGTATGAAGCCTTCTGAATACTGAAGTGCTCTATTTTTCAGTTCCTTGATTCAGTTTTCAGCAGATAGGCAGGGGCTCACCGTTCCACTCCTTGAGGCACTCAAGCAGAGCGTCTATGTGCTTTCCCTGGTTCATGGCAACGAACACCTTGTCCACCTCTTCACCAGGAGACCTCGTCTTCTCTCCTGTCAAGTACTCCGTCCCGAGCTCCTTGCGCACGAAGCGGTAGAGCGGGTATGACCGGCACTCGGCGATGCGGTTCTGCTGTGCGGCAGTGCCGTTCTCCATGGCACACCGGGCAGACTCGACCTCTCTTGGAAGCGCCGTACGGAGCTCCTCCTCGAATGTGGCAAGCTTGGCGAACACTGAAGTCTGCACATCCCGCTCGGCCTCACCATTGGCCAAGGCGTGCTCCACGAGAACTGCACGCATCTTCTGCATAAGTGGGTAGTTGGCGCTGCAAGGGTCATCCGCATAGGCGAACACGGCCTCACGGTCGATCGTCAAGAGCAGGTCCTTCTCGCAGAAGCGTGCGTTGTGGAGATTGCCATTGTCATTGGTGCTCAGGGTCTTCCTTGCCACCGTCTTCACACAGTTCTTGACAGCATTCTTGACATTCTCCTCAAGGTGGCGCAGATCAATAGCTTGGCACAACGCAACCATGAATGTTGAGGACATGAGCTTCAGAATGTCGATGGCCTCAGCGGTCTTCCTGGAAGAGATGAGACCAAGAGAGTTGACGTCTTGGTTGTGTTGCTCCGCACTCTGCACATGGTTAGTCATAGGGTTGCCCAAGAATTGGAGCTCGGAGCAGTACGAGGCCATGGCAATCTCAGCACCCTTGAAGCCGTAGTCCAAGCTCGGGTTGCGCCCACCAGAGAGGTTGGAAGGCAAACCATTGTTGTAGAAGTCGTTCACTAGCTCCGAGAACTGGGCAAACATGAGCTTGCCGATCGCAGCAATAGCAAGTCTGGTGTTGTCCATTGACACACCGATGGGGGTGCCCTGGAAGTTGCCACCGTGGATGGCCTTGCCGCGGGAGACGTCGATGAGTGGGTTGTCGTTGACGGAGTTAATCTCACGCTCGATCGACTTGGTGGCAGCCCGGATAACCTCAATCTGAGGTCCAAGCCATTGCGGCGATGTGCGGAGGGCATACCTATCTTGCTTCGGCTTCATCAGTGGGTCGAGATCACCGAGCTTCTTGGCAAGCATCATGTAGGAGCTTCCTTCAAGGATGTGCTCCATGATGGCCGCGGCCTCGATCTGACCAGGGTGGTGCTTCAGCTTGTGTGTGAGGTGGTCGGTGAACTCCGGCTTGCCGTTCATGACCTCACAGAACACAGCTGACAGCACCTCAGCAAGGACGCCAAGGATGTTTGCCTCAAAGAGCACCATGGACGCGAGCCCGGAGCCCACCGCCGTGCCGTTTACCATGGCAAGGCCTTCCTTGGGCTGCAGCTCGAAGAAGCCATGTTGGATGCCAGCGATCTTGAATGCCTCTGCTGCGTTAACCTTCGTGCCATCTGGAGCAGTGGCCACGGAGTTTGGGCGGCCGGTCACAAGGCCCGCGATGTAGGACAGCGGGACGAGGTCACCGGACGCCGTGATCGTGCCCCGGAGTGGCAGGCACGGTGTCACGTTGGCGTTGAGAAGCGTGGCGATGGTCTCAAGGATCTCGAAGCGGATGCCAGAGTATCCCTGGAGCAGGGTGTTGACGCGGACGAGCATGGCCGCCCTTGTCGTTGCAGCGGGCAGAACGTGGCCATCGCTGCCGGTGCCGAAGGCTCCCGCGTTAAGGAATCTGATGAGCTCCTCTGAAGCGCGCCGCCCTCCTTGGTCCTCCGGTGGGAGGTGGCGCCGAAGCCGGTGGTGACACCGTAGCTGTCGGTGCCGTTGGCCATGCTGTTCATGACCCAGTCGCTGCTCTCCTTGACGCGTCCGCGGGCGGACTCGTCGAGCTCCACCCGGGTGTCAGCACCGGCGGCCACGGCGGCGACCATGGCGATGGTCAGGCTGGCGCCTTCCATGGTGACGACAGGCCTGCGGTACTCCTCCACCATCCGCTTCACGGCCTCCAAATGGCTTCCCGACAGCTCCTCTGCTGCCTTTCCCCAGTTGAGAGGGTCGGCCCGGGCCGGCTGCGCCACGCACAGGCCATCGCCGTTGGCGGCAACGTGTGCGTTCTCATACTCCATGGAGATAAGCAAAGAACTACTAAAGCAAGTACTCCTGTGTGTATCTGGATTCTGAAAGTGGTGCTGGTTGATCGTTGTGTGGTGGATTCTGAAAGTGGTGCTGAAGAGGAGCTCAAATTGCAGAGGAAGGTGAGGCTCTTCTTGGACGGGAATGGAGGCAGGGCAGGGATTAAATAGGCAGCGCGGCTGAGCAGGGTAGGTGCAGGGTTGGGTTGGTGTGGACCTGGGATGCGAGGTTGACCACTGGATTGGTGGCACTATGGCACGTTTAAGAAATAGAGGCACTTTTTCTTAGAGGCATTTTTTATAATTGCCTCTAATTGTAGCTATTTGTGGCATTTTGAATAATAGTGCCTCAAAATGTGAGATTTTAGAGGCAGTTTTTAAAATGCCACTAATAGTTTAGACTTTTAGGGCACTATTAATAATGTCTCTTATATTTTGAAAAATAGAGGCACAATTAGTGCCTCTATGCTAAACTATTAGTGGCACTTTAACATGTGCCTCAAAAAGACAAATCTTTTGGAGGCACTTTTTATAGAAATGCCACTAAAAATATAACAATTAAGGCACAATTAAAAGTGCCACAATTAGTTATCATTTAGAGGCACTAAAATATGCCTCTAATAAATGACCAATTGTGGCACTATTTATTGTGCCTCTAATGGACAGTTTTTTGAGGCACATATGATAATGCCTCTAATAGTTGGCCCTTCAAAGCATTTTAAATATCTTAAATGGATGATTATCTGAGTCGACAAAATGCCGCAAAAAAATATGACAAGGGCTTAGCCGTAGGATCTGAAGCAGGTAGACCGTAGGATTTTCAACTAAGCCTGCGGAGCTCTTTCCGTGATCATGTTTCCGTCGTAAAAACTGCCCGCACTAATTGCTCCCTTAACGCACGTCCAGGAATGCCGGTAACCTCTCATGCCTTTCTTCCTCAGACTGCTTCTTCTTTCCCAGAGAAAGGGTAAACGGACACATGGGATTGAGATTCATGAAAAGTCTGTGTGAAGCAGAATTATTCATGTAAGAAGCATGCCATTATTTTCATCGGTAGCTTTGTAATTTTGGCTGAACGTAGTGATTCTTGGATTTGGAGAAAACTAAATCGGTAGTAGGAAGCGCATGTGACACTAATAGAATCCATGTTCTGGTTCTTTGGGAAGTGAAGCAACATAGAATTTTCCGAAGCACACCATGTGTTGTAAGAAGCATGCATAAGATAATTCGGAATCACTATTGTACGTCTTCTTCTTATTGATTGAATGAAGCATCTAAGATACTGGCTAGGAAGCATATAAGATATGGGTTCGGAAGCATCGTGTCGCTCCATGATAGAGGAGCATGCGGTCGGTATCACACCACGCGCGGCGATCTCGCTATGAAGCACCTCCCTTCGATCGACATGTCCGTCGAGGTCAATCGCCACTATTTCGCGGAAGAGAACCATGAATCACACAGACCGTGTGCAATGCTTCTGCTCACCCTTTGCTATGATGCGGCACACGACAGGCTTCTCCGCCGCCGTGCCCTAGACCCCAGTGCAGTTGTTGGCGCTCGGCTCCTCTCCTTCCTCGGCCTAGAGGGCCCTTGCTCGAGCTCTAGGCCATGGACCCATGCGGCCTCAATGATCGTTGTCAGAAGCTCGCGCGTCGTTTAAGAAGGCCGGTGACGGCGGCACCGGCGAGCAAAGACTAGGGCGGATCGACGGTAGTTGCGGCAGCAACGATGGGGCTCGTTAGGGACGAGAGATCTAGATGGTGTTTTGCGTGTTATATAGGCCAACCATGCATCATTGGATCCGTCTCCAAACGAATGTCCAGATGCTACTCCGGCTATTCCTTTTAGATCGGACTAGGCTGGGTAGTATTTATCAAAAAATATAGTATTTGAGGCATACATAAAATTGCCTAAAAAGTATACCTTTAGAGGCACTCAAATATGCCTCTAATGATAGGCCAATCATGGCACTTTTATTTGTGCCTTAAATTAACAGGTTTTTGAGGCACATCTAATAATGCTTCTAATATTCCAAACCAGTGGAGCATAAAACTTAGTCAAACTCAAACATAAGGACTGCCGAGATCGCTCGATACCCCATAATCAATACTAATCGGTATATGTAGCCCCATAGAAAACTCGTATAGCCCAACCAAATTATACATCTATCTATGTGTACTCGTATAAAATTCATGATGACATGCTCCACTGGTAATTACCAATGGCACATCACCAAAAAGGCTCCACTGATAAGTGCATTATCAATGGCACACTAAATAAGGAATGCGACACAGATATGGGCCCGACAGTTGGAGGGCAAGCCTCGCTTTATCCGTGGTACAACAATATACGCCATTGGTAAAACAAAATGGTGCTGGTTTTATCAGTGGAGCATATTACCATACGTGTCACTGATAAGCCTTAAGTCTATTCTTTCTTCAATCTGAGTCTAACGTGATAGATTCGATAGGTCTAAAACCAGTGGTGAGTCTAGGATTTTATCGACGGGTATGCCCAATAAAAATTTGACGATATTTTTGATAAAATAATATTTATTGTAAATAAATAATTGTACAATTTTTATTGTAAAGAAATAATAAATAATATATAGGTCAAAGATTAACTTACAGCATGATGTTACTCTACTAAGATTGATTGATGGGCTTGCCGATTAATTGTTGTATTGCTTAGGAAGAATTAAAATATGATCATACGGTGATCATACATTAGCGAAAGTACCGTATAAGAATTAATCACATGAAAGTACGGTGAATTTAATTTATTAAAATATGATCGATATAAGAATTGTAGTCATCTCGCTACAATCCACAACGGCTAAAGACGAAACAGTGTAGTGGTTTGATGCATCAACCCTCAGTATCGGTCTTAATTCTCCCAGATATATTTTGTCAATATGACCCATACACGTATTGATTATCAGGAGCCACGAGATATTGGATGTGAATGCCAAATGATCAAAGAGACCAGTCAGCATCATGACACCGCTGAATTTGTTGACTGATCTTGGGTGCTTGGTATTAGTTCTCTTGAATCTATGATACAAGAGTGGATTTTTATAGGGAACAAAGTTAAAAAAATTAACTTTTTCATCTGATAGAATAGTCATAGGTATGAATTAAAAAATCGTATAAATCATACCATATAGGGAACTTTGTTAATTAGATAGAGAGGAATTAACCCATAACAACGCATAGACATTTCATACGAAGTGTAAAGTAGATCAAATTTAAATAACTAAAGATAAGAGCAAAATGAGGCCAGAGATATGCGGACGAGTGATATTGATGCAAAATTTTGACGATGCTAAAAGCTTATCTTTTTCCTCTCTTGGTGCAAGCGTCGGGGTCCGGGCCTGTTTGCTAGTTTACCTAAAATTTCTATATTAAAAAGAAAAAATGGAAGCGGCCTTGGTTAATTGGGACGTAGCCGAATTCATCAATTACTTATTGCATAATTAAAGTTAAAAGTTTAAGAAAAAAATAGGAGTCGGTTGGTTCATTGGGCCGGACCAACTGGTCCAGCCGGACCGGGTCAACACCCGAGCCCGACCCCCTTCTCTCAATCGAGATTTCTCTCGTACTCGACCTGTCGACCTCACTAGACGCGATTTCCCCTTCTCCTCACGCCGCCACCGCCTGCCCGCCAGCTGCCGCCACCGCCGCCTGCCGCCAAGACTCCCATCCGCTTCCGCCCGTCACCAGACGGGAGGGCTCCTCCGGCCGGAGACCGAGGGAGACGCGTGGCGCACGGGAGGCGGAGATGGCCGGCGCCGTGGTGAACTACCCGCTCGTCGCGGGGCTCATCGCGTTCGCGATAGCGCAGTCCACCAAGTTCTTCACCACCTGGTGAGCCGCCCCGCCCGCTACCCTCCCCTCCCTGCTCCGCTTCGCATTTCTAGGCGGCGGTTTTGGCTCCGCGGTCCAGGCGCGAGCATTGCTGACCTGGTTAGGATTCTGGCGGTTGCGGTTGCGGGTTCCTAGCTTGTGCGTGTACTGGCACGAAGGTGGACGGGGATTTTTAGATTCGAGATCCGCGTGGAATTGGCGTTTACTACTAATTATAGGCTGCTTTTAATTCTCTAATTGGGCGGATCAGTCCCGTAGCTACGCGCCCAGGCTGCGGATCCTCGCCGAATTCAGCGAGATCTTCCTCCTACCTCCGCGTTTTGCTTCGTTATACTAGTATATGATCTGCAGCAACTGCTTGTTTAACCAGGTACTCACGAACTCGGCAGAATCCTCTGTGAACGAGAGGCAGCTGAGATGCCACGCGACGTGAATATTTAGCCAACTGTTGAAAAAAAAATATGTCACAGATTTCAGTGCATGTTTTTCTCTCCAAGTAGTGGAGAGCCCCCGCTGGATCGCAGTACTGCTGGTTATGAGGTTTTAGCTATTAATCTGGCAACCTTTTGTTTTATTTTCGTGACGGAATCTGAGAAATTTTAGGGTCAATTCAGATAGTTTGATGACGCACTTCGATGCCTGTTATTTTTTTCACACTCATTCTGGTTCTGCTGAAACAAATTTGCTGCATGTTCAATGTTAGATGCTAATTGGTTGTATCAGTGACTACACAGTTTTTGGCAATACATGTCAAAATTATGCAAAAATTAATTAGGCAATGACTGTGTCTCCCACCTGCTCCACCGCTAGCTTCTATGCCATCATCTCCTCCGGTAGATGACCCTCTACATTGTTGGTTTTCTTATGACACATTCAACCATTTGATTTCAGCTAGTAGCTGATGGTTTCTTATTTCTCTTGATATATATATTCTACTAATCTGCTCCTATACCCTGAACAATTGTGGATCAATGGGTTTGCAACATTGCAGATGATGGCAGAATTGGTAGGCTAGAGTGGTGATGATCTAATAATGTTATCTTCTCTTTCTTTATGCTACAACCAATTATTTGAAGTTATTTGTATTTTTCTCAGATCTGCTACATACATATGACTACATAGGATAACATTAAGTAGCTAAGTATTGTAGATGAAGCCAATGGTCTGGAGCACTTGACCTTGATCGCTTTAGTTGAACATGTGAGATTGGCAACTCACTGAATGCATTCACTCAACCATAAATATGGTATCTTTTCAGTTAGTAAGATAAAAAAAGTGTAGTACCTTCCATGTTGTCTACTTCCATATGATTTTGCTTATATTACCTATTTAAATTACTGTATTTTGAATGTTATCTGAACAATGTTGAGCCAGTGAAGGTTATGTAGTCTAGGAATTAGCTCTTTCTCATGTTGCCGGCCATGGAAATATTTCGGTTAGTTTTTTGAGACACTCTTTACTACAAGTGTCTGTTCTTTTCTTGGGATCCTTGATTACTACAACTTGATGAGGGGCTGTCTGCATGCACACTCAGGGCTGCCAACGCCTATCGACGTGATATCACCCGTTTGGTTTTTGTTTTGAATGATCTGGAGCGTCTGTTTGGACTGGAGGATCAAATTTTGGTTACCATGACCTTCGCGGGTGGAGCTGGATATGTGGTAGGCGAGGGAGGCGGCATGGATGGTCGGCGACGAGGGGTGGAGGTGAGACACAACATACATGTTTGGTTCATGGTTTTATTTTCTACCCTCTATACTTCAGTGTTTTTTTACCTTGTTCTAGTGTTTCTTAATGGTGCTTTATTTGTGAATCTTTGTGTTTGATTGGTCATCGGTTGGGAAATAACAAATTAGAGCATAAAGTTTTGTTTATTTTTGATAAAGTGTCTGTGCTATGAAATGGAAGGTTCATGAGAAGAACCGATTGATGGTATAAGACCAGACGATTCCATGGTTATATGATTTATTTGATCTTCCATGAGAATTGGCTAAGCCAGAATACAAGATCGTTTACCTATGCTAAAATTAGAATTTTATGGGTCACTCGAGACTTATTCTTGTGTCGATCTTGTGGAAAAATAGTGCGGTCACATGAGTTTTTTTATATATATATATAGCTGGTTAATGGCTTATATGCTTTATGGAAAACCACGCCACAAAAATTTGGGTTTCACGATGTGCTAACACATTTATTTATCTATGTGTTGAATCAGTATTTATACATATTTGCAATGTTGGCTGTATTTCTGAAATTTGTGACATTCTGTCTGCAAAACATACTGCATCTTGCACTACAGTCTATATATGAGCTACACTACAAGTTTTCATTTTACTTGTGATTCTCTTTTTACTGAATCTAATTTTACATCTGTATACCATTAGGTGACGATGATGCCTACTAACCATACGAGAGTTAATGCTATGTAAAGTCGCTCATTAATCATTATGCTTCCAGCATTTTTGAAAATAAGGTCTTAACTATGTGCCTATATCTTCCGTATTTGCATCTTTTGAGTTAATTGTAGCTTATGCCTTTGTAAATGGAGCACATTTTTTATCTCAAAGCATGTGTATGTTGCACAGCCTTACGGTACCACATTCTGGTAGGAAACAATCGGCTATAGATTAGCCTGAATGGATTGTCAATAGGGAAATACAACGCCACACACTGGCTCATCTGGGAAAGATTATGCTTATAAAGAAGAGTGGTGACCTGAGCTATGGATGATGTTATTGCTTGCCACTATGATCTAAAAATCATTTTCTCTGCTAAATCTGCAACTAAAACTTTTTGTTTACTGTGTGCAACTGAATTTGTATCGAAGATAAGTACAACAGAACCAACGGTGGTTCATTTTTATTTTTATCAATAATGGTAATATTCACTCATGATTTATTGATTCTGTTTTCAAATCATGAACCACTTTTGTTGAATGAAGGAACTCCATTTTATCTATTGTGCTCCCACACCTCCGCTCCCCCACCTCCGGCTGCTCTCCTACAGATCCTACGCCGCCTCTACATCGACCTCTAGCTCCTGGCTGCTGCTACTACTGTTGACTAGGCTGGTCATGGCCTCCCGCACAGTGGCACGGTGGTAGGTTGTGGTTGCCCCTTCTGCATCAACTACTGCTCGGCTACACTGCTCGTTTATGTTTTGGTGAGTTTCTTTCGTGACCACCCTTGAGCTGATGAATCCTATAGGTTTAGGACTATGAGGTGTAGTTGATCCCCTGGACATGTACTGGTTTTGGTGTTGATGTTAATAAATTATAAGTAAAACTTGCATGGACAGATATACTGGTTTTTTCTATTGATGTTATTTGCATGGACAGATGTTATTTGGACAGATGTTAATAAATTAACCAGAAGATCGAGCAGTACCGCCACATCCTTGCCTCCGTCCTCTCCTCTTCCCTGCCGGACATCGCCCAGGCCAAGCGCTTCCTTAACCGATGAACGCGCCATACTCAAACCCTAACTGTAGATTTCTCAATGTCTCGATTTTATTTGTGTATAACTGGGATTGGTTCGGCTGCAGGTGTGTCGATGAGGTGCCGTGGTGTCGCTGGCCTGCAGCACCGTGCAGGAGCTCGGGAAGCTGGAGCCCGAATCTCAGAAGGAGGTTGCCCACTACACCCTCACGCAGATCCAGCCTCGCGTGGTCTCCTTCGAGGAGCAGGTAGGCACCCTTCGGTTCCTACCAGGCTAATTTGAACTAGCAGATTGCTCTGTAGTAGTGGTAGTATGTTTTTATGCACAGTTTGCAGAGCTGCAATGCCAGGATTTATTTTGTGTTATACTTCTGCTAATTATACTTCGTCATTAAGCAAAACGGCTGCTGCTATGTTTATACTTCGTCTTACATACTCTTCAAGGGAAATAGAGCTATAGTAGAGCTATGTGTGTTAGGCCGTTAGCCATTAAGAGGACCTAGCGCTATGCCAGCTTGCCAATTATATGCCATATGTCAGCCATTTCAGCCAATTCCTTATAAGCTTTCCCATATGGTTAAGTTATTTTGAGTATTTTCTCGATGGTACGATAATATGCTGGAACAGTATAGTTGTTAGTTATTAATTACTAAAGGTTAATGCCCTGAAGCTCGTTAGGCGTATTACTTAACTTGATGTATACAGAGCACATTAGTTTCCTGCCGAGTCTTGATGGAATACGTGTGTTCCATGTCAAAAAAAACTTGCATACAGTCCGTATAGAACGTAGTGTCATATATAGGATTGCATACAGTTTAAACCTGAAACATGTGGCATATTGATATGGTTCATTCTGTGTGACTCATTCTGGTAGTTAAAAATGTAGTCTACAACTCAATTGAACACTCATCATTACAAGAGAAGTCGAGTCCCAATTGAACACTCATCTATTTTGATATGTTGGAACATCATTCAATCGAAGGAGTCCATTTGAAGTATAGTTATTTCTCCAAAATACCTACTTACTGTATATGCAATGTTTGTTGTCCATCTTTCATATATATTCTAGTTACTTCCGTGACATGTTTGATTGCTTGCAGCCCATCAATGACATGGATTTTATAAGACAGTCCAAGGTTGATGTTACAACATGGTCGCAAGCTATAGCTACTTATGATGTTCCACATCCTTAGAAGTACAATTTGATTCCACTGCCGCTCTAGCTATGCAATCACAATGCTATTTAAAGTTTATATGTGCAATCTATTGGTCTTAAGCTATGTATGACTATTGTAATTTGACTGTAATAATTTGAGTGAAATTTAAACATCTGCATAAACTACTGTAATTTGAGTGAGCGATGTATTTGTTTGTATTATTGTGATTTGTATTGATGGGATTTGAGTGCAATACCTGCTGTAATTTGACAGTTGTGAGCCATTTTGAAAATTTAACTGCTGTAATTTGACTTCTGTTAGCTAAATTGCTACTGTAATTTTATGGTTGTTATCTTTTAGAGGCACTATGGATAGTGCCTCAAAAAGTTGGGTTTTAGAGGCACTATGGATAGTGCCTCAAAAAGCTGGTTTTTTGAGGCACTATGGATAGTGCCTCAAAAAGCTGGTTTTTTGAGGCACTATGGATAGTGCCTCAAAAAGTTGGGTTTTAGAGGCACTATGGATAGTGCCTCAAAAAGTTGGGTTTTAGAGACACTAGTCATAGTGCCTCAATTGACTAGGATTTAGAGGCACTCTAATTTGTGCCTTAAGTTGGTTTTTGAGGCACTAGTCATAGTGCCTCAATTGGCTAGGATTTAGAGGCATTAGTCATAGTGCCTCAATTAACTATGATTTAGAGGCATTTTTTAAAACTGCCTCAAAAAACTTTTACCTACACGACCGTCCCCGGCGTTTTTTTTAGTGCCTCAAAAACTTAATTGTGGCACTAATTCAACTATTGAAGGCATTTTAGAGTGCCTCTGAATACTGTACCTGCCATAGTGTGGGTGCAGAGTTGGGCTCACCCAGGGTTTGTGCGCCTGGTGGGAGAGTCAGAGCGCGCTGCGGCATGACGACGAGAGGGGGAAGAGATCGAGCACGCTGGACCTTGTCGTGACCGGGTGCGATTCTGACTTCGTCGTCTCCCAAAAATATTGGTTTGTTCATCAGTCCATGCCAGTTTTGACAGTAGTAGAAGTTCACATTACTCTAGAGTAAGAAACGCACAGCGGTTCATCTCCGGCTTAAGACGACAGAGCGTGTTCAGTGCTCGTAGAAAGTTTCGTTGTACTACTACTAGTACTATTTTTTTGATCAGAAAAATGTTGAGTGTCTATCATGCATCCTTTGCTCAGAAGCTTGTGTGTTAACTACCAATCTACTAGCTCTGCTTCAAAATATAAGATGTTTTTAGAGACTAAAATACTACTCCATCCATTCACTAATATAAGACGTTCTATCTTAAAAAAAAACATGTATACAGATATGTTTTAGTGTGTAGGTTACGTAGATGCATGATAAGTTGTCCGCCATGCCAACTGTATGAAATACACCATTATTGTCAGTCTGTCTCCTAAGTGCTACCACTTGTTGCGTAAGGCGGCTTTACCTAACTGATACCAGGAACACTGAACTTCGAGTTATATATGAACGTGCAAACCATGCTAATATAATCATGTCCTTTTGGTCATCATTTGGAGCATTTTAAACAAGTGGGAGGCTGCTTACACCGTGTGTACAAGACTACAAGAAAAGAAATCTTACAATGAAAAGGAGCTAGATTTGTTTAGCCAAAGCGGGTTATCTGCTAGGGCTCCATAGGCCCTCGCTGCTATTCTTTTGGGGGTGTGATGAACCCCACATTTTCTAGTTTTAGATTAAGCTAGCACACACGGCCATGTGGGGATTGAACTTGGTCGTGGCCTTGAGCCTTTCCTATTGCAGTATGACGCTTCCCTGCCGGTTCTTTTCAGATGTACTATGAATTTGTTTGTTGCGAAGGGCCTGTCGTGCTTCACTTACAGTTCTGTTTAAAACGAGACAGACCACCGATAAGGATCAGTCCTAGCAGGGTCAGTCTAGTCGCGAGTCTTGAGACAGAAACTCCACTGATGTTGTACTGAAGCTTCCTCTAGAAAAAATCCGGAGACTCGCTTTTGTTCGTTACTTGGTCGTCCGTGCTATTCCCTCTGCAAATGAATGAATGACGAGGCGTATTCCCGTCAGAATGTATCCCATTCCGATCGAGTTTCCGATGCAAACTTCTGGCGAGTCGAGATCGAGTCACTCCTCCGGCCGGTCCGTGTGAAGTTTCGTTCACAGTGCACACTTGACTACATTGAGCAGATACTCTGCCTTTTCTGCCTTTTCTACTCCCAGGAGATGGAAACCAGCTTTTGTTCGTGTCATGGTCGTCTATGCTATTCCATCCACAGATCAAGACTACGAGGCATATTCTGGCCTGAATGTAAACTTCCGGCCAGACGGTCCAGCCACTCCCCCCGTGTGGAGTTTCGTTCTCATTGCACACTTGACCTGACAGACTTGACTGTGTTGAGCAGATCGAGAGAGATTACACTTTTTTTTAGAGGGAAACAGATAGAGATTACTGCAAAATGTTTCAGCGGTTAGTGCACCGAAGTAGCAAGCGAGAGCGAGGCTGCAGCATCTCTGGTCTGGTTTTCTCCTCAGTGACCAGTCGGGTCCAGATTAGGCCGATTGCGGGCGCTGCCGGCCATGAAGCCTATACTGTACTAGTCTAGGCACGCGCGTTGGCCTGGTCGGTCATCCGCGTGCACACTATGACCACGCATGCGCATGCGGGAGAAGTTTCTTCCTCGCGATTTACTAAACTATATCCACCTGATTGATACTGTATGTGTGAGTGGTCAAGTCGTTAGTCGTACAACTACAAAGTCCGGAGCGTATTTGGGAGATCGAGTCAGGCAGCTCTTACGGACCGGGGGTCGGTCGGAGGCGTGCACACACGAGTCTGGCAGCTCTTACGGACCGGGGGTCGGTCGGAGGCGTGCACACACGGGCATGGGCATATTCTCAAGATGAGACGAGGTTTGGTCAGTGGAAAAAGATTGTATTTTTTTTTTTGAAAGGAGTACTCGCTCCGTTCATAAGATGTTTTAGTTTGGTGAAACTAACATATCTAGACATCTTTTAGTGTGTAGGTTCATAGTTTCACTAACCTAAAACATTTTATATTTCTAAACGGAGGGAGTGTATATTAATATCATGAGAAAAATAGAAGTATAGAATAAAGAAAGCCATGCTACAACAATCTATGTCTTACAACAACGGCTAAACACCACCAAGGTAGCATCAGAAATCCATCCTCTTCAAAAGCGACGCCTCCAAGAAAGGAACAGTGCACTAGCGTCGTCATCGTCTTGATCATCAATCATAGGTTTTTATCCTGGAGAAAGTCCGCGCTGACAAAGCAATGCCTTCAACAAGGCCATTGCCTGACGCAACAAATTAAGGCTAGACCTTGGATTTTTACCTTGCAGCTTGAACTTGTTATCGCCATATTTTGGCCAAAGAAGGAGATGGGCCGTGATCAAGATGGGCTTGGAAGATGCGTATATTCAACGTGTTGTTGGATCGGCCTAGTGCGTGGATTTGGGCTAAATTGCCCGTGTATCTTGTATCATAGTAGGTTCCGTTTCAGTTTAGGTAAAGATAGAGTTGTAGAGTTATTCCAAAAGTAGAGAGTCTCCGGACTATAAATATGTACCTAAGGTTATCAAAGAAAAGAGGACAATCACGTTCACAACAAACACAATCTCGGCGCATCGCCACCCCTTGTTTCTAGGGTTTCTTTCGGGTAAGTGTCATGCTGCCTAGATCGCATCTTGCGATCTAGGCGATTCTTTACTATCGTTATTTGGTGTTACTCGTCTTGCCCTTTTTGATGGCGAGTAACACTACTATCGAGATTTGTTGAGGCTAGCATCGGTGCTTTTCCGTTATAATTGTTTATGCTACCTCTAAGTTACCTCGCTACCTTTGCACCTCTTCTCAAGTGCAAGGTAGCATCTGCTTAATCTTTATTTAGTTGATTCGATCTGTTATGGTTGTGCCTTGCTCACCAAGGTTTAGTTTGACATCTACGTAGTCGGGCCTTATAAACGGGTTGAACGATCCGGTACGTAAGGATGTGGTTTGCTAGTTTTAGAGAAGTTGTTCGAATTGACTTTACGTCGGTTGTTAGGCCTCCTCTAGGATTAGTTTTCTATCATTTTTGTATCTACTAGGCTTAATTACGTGTAGGACGTTTCCACGTGGTGAAAACATTAAACCGTCAGAGATCGATTTAACTTGTAATGATCAAGCAAAACCCCATGTTATCATAACAATCTAATGCAGAACCATGGGATAATCGGCTCTAGGAGCCGATTCATGGAAACCCGGAGCCGTCACGGCTCGAATTTTACGTGATGGAGGGTTTAACCTCTTGGGTGCCCGATCTTCACGGATCTCGTGGTCAAATCGATGGGAAAGCGAGGGGAAAGGGAGAAGGTAGCGGAAGCGAACACACACCTCGCGAAGAACACGATGAACACACGCAAAACTCACACGATACAAGGCCGATTGCTCCCGAACGGCGGCCACCGGTCCGATAGAATCCTCGCAAGGAAAGATCGGTCAACGTGCTCCCTCAAATCCACATCGGAGAGGGAAGAACACCTTGAGGAGGGTCTTGACGACTTGGGGGCGAGAAACCGAGAACCCAAGGCCTTGTTCAACGATGGATGCGTGATGCAAAGTCCAATCGAGGTTGGTGACGATAGTCGGTCCCCTTGGTAAGGGGATGAGGCAAAACTAGAGATTCCACAATGGGGGTTGTCTTTAGTCTATCATCTATGCCTAAGGGATACATGAGGGGTGGGGGCTCTATTTATAGGCCAACCACTTAACAAGGGTAGTTTGGGGATAAACTAGGCGAATAGGTAAGTAAAGGGGATACATGGGTGTGGCCCAACTAGTGCGCTGCAGATCGACATGACCGGGTAATGGGACTTGGGACCCAGTAGTACCGGTCATCACCGGTAGTACCGCTTTGGGGACCGTAGTACCGCTTGGCGGTAGTACCGCAGCCGATCTGGGCATCCAGCGGCGATGGCGCAGCTCAAGACGGGCGGTAGCAGGGCGTAGTACCACGACCGGTAGTACCGGTTCCGCCGACCGGTAGTACCGCTTGAACCTGGCAGCTGTCGACATGTCTTCTTCCGTCTCCTCTTCCAAGCCTCCGTCTTGTCGGGCTTGATGCTCCGGGCTTCCTTCCTGGCCTCCGTACTTGTCAATGTGAACCTATCATGCATATGTGACGGAGTATGAAGTAGCATACCATTCAATAGGGTAGAAAGGGGGCTCGCATAGAGGAACGGATTCACCTTTGGAGTCCATGACGACTTGGCGTAAGTTGGGGACCAAGATGTGGTAACGACCGTAGGTCGGGCTACATCAGCTCCCCCCCCTTCAAAAAGAGTCGTCCTCGACTCTACATGCTCATCACAAAGTAGAAGCGGTCGAGAGACCTTCTTGATCCTGGGGTTCACCTTATAGTCGTCCTCGGGAAGATTGACTTGACAACACTTCAATGTTCCTTCACCTTCCTTGAAGCCTACAAAGCTCACAACAAAAGCAAAGCAACACTCAAAGCGTAGCAAATTCATGAAGATTATAGCATGAGTCCTCAAGTAGAAGGAAGTCACCTTAGCTTGTAGAGATAGCTCGATGAAGGGTAGCCATAGGTAACTCTCTTCGGTTCTTCTTGTCAACATATAGTCCATAGAGGTTGACGTGCATGCACTTGTACCTTCACACAACAAAGACCAAGCAAAATATTTTCGTGCATGATAGAGGAGCATGTCAAATGTGGCATGTCCATTCTTGTTCACAACACGATTAGAAAAACTCAAGTATAGCAAACGGGATGCATATGCATGGTCAATGTGCATGGAAGTCGTTGCAATACCATCCAAATGTGGGAACTCAAAAACTCCATATAACATCTTATTGTGGCACTCAAAGCAATCGAATAGAAATTTTATCAACATCTTTGATGCAAAGCTTGGAGAATTTGGCAAAAACACAAAAGGAAGCATATCCAAAACAAAAGTATTATGTTTGCAAACAAACCAAATGAAAGAGCAAGTGGTCCTTATGTTTGTTGCAACAACAAGACGAGATTCTTGGAAGCTCTCATGACAATACATGTTCTTAAAGGAATTGTGGTTGCACACAAAACATCGGAAAGGGAAATTGTTCAACATTTTCATTGCAACACACAAAGCATCATTATCTAAAGGCAAAGAAACATGAATGTCACAAGGGAAGATAATACCATTAACATGCTTGCAATCAAACCATAGGAAAGAGAAATTTGCCAACATGAAAGATGCAAAGCATGCAAAAGGTATCAGAGCTGGGTTCGATCTTGAACTCACATGTGGGATGCTCTCTAGAGCTCTTTTTGTCAACTCGTGCTCAACCGAGGTTGACATTCTCGTTCGGGTACCTACACACATCATATGTAAAAGGAAGAACGTGTGTGCATGGTAGAGATACACATCATCCATCATGACGTATCTCTTCTTGTGCACATCACCATTAATGTCAATCAAGTATGAAATAGGTGCATGGTGAGTATGCAAGTGGGGAACATGCTTATCATGGAAATCATCAAAATCTCCAAAAATTGAGAAAGCTATGGGGGCCATCTCATTATAACGCATGTGGTCAACATTGTTGCAAGCATTCATCTTATGGCAAGCAACGGGAAAAATTGAATGACTAGCATGACAAAGCATGTCCATAGCAATTGGAAGATACACACAAGATGCATAGCATGGCATGTTTATGGCAATGATATCGCAATCAAACAATTCCACATGATCAATATTATGCAAAGGCAAATCATCACATGGGAAAGTGGATGAAGCATATCTAATGTCACAAGTATCATCCATAGCATGCATATCCTCACAATTCATCATGTCCACTAGTGGGATCATGGCATCATCAACACCCTTATTGTTACCTTGTTCATACCTCTCATATGAAGTGGGTGTTGTGGAAGTAGTGGCCTCCTTGTGGACGACTTCATCTTCTTGGTGTATCCATGGCGTAGCATCTACCATGTACATCTTCTCCATTTGAGGCATCATTGCTTCATAGCATCGGGCGTCTTCATCCATGGAACCTAGCACAACACAAGAGAACACACTAGAGGTAGAGGGTAAGTTGTTAGAATTCGAAATGGTCTCACTTGACCTATCAACTACCACTCTCAACTCACTAGGAGTATCGCTCATGCCCTCCAAGTGGAAGCACTCAATCTCACATAAGGTGGAGTCACTCATGTCACTCGTGTTCTCACTCAAGTGGGCTAAGTGGCTCTCATACTCACATGGGATTGGTACCACATCATCACTCACGCATATGGGGGTAGGATCGGGTTCCTCAACTCCATGCGCCTCCTTTGGTGAAGGGAAAATCCCATGCTCACCATTCTTGACCTTTTCGCCTCCAAGGTTGGATGCCATAAGATGGGCATCATTGCTCTCCTCCATGGTCGAAGGGAAAATCCCATGCTCGACCGTCTTGTGGCCATCTCCTAGTAGTGGTGGAGGTAGGCTCATGCTATCCAACTTGGCGAAGTAGGCGTCTACATTTTCCTCGTTCGCGAGGTCGTAGAAGTCAAGCGTCGGCTTTGAAGCTTGATGGCGTGGAGGAAGGCTTGCTCTTGGTGCCATTATGGTGGTGGCACGAGTAGTTGAAGGTACCCTATGATGGTGTCGACGGAGGTCATTGGCGTGCCTTGCCGATGGTTGATGTAGGTGGCGCACTTGGTCGTCCACATGACACTCGCGACGATGATCATTTGCCTTGGCACTCTTCTTGTGCTTGTGGTGCCTTCTTGAGCTCGCTTGAGCATTATGGTTGGTGCTCATCTTGAATTCTCCGTCTTTATGGCGAAGATGCCTTTGACGATGTCTTGTATCCTCTTTATGGTGGCGATGCTCATGAGAGGATGTTTGTCGATGAAGAGTTTTGTTTCTTGGCGCCTCTTGATGCATATGATGTTTGGACGCCACTCTTGTTTGGATAGGAGTTGGAGCTTGGCGCCTTGGCGGTGATGAAGCTTGGCGCCTTGGAGATGGTAGAGCTTGACGCCTTGGAGGTGATGGAGCTTGGTGCCTTGGAGATGGTGGCGCTTGACGCCATCTAGGTGGTGGCACATGTCGCCTTGGAGGTGAATCATCGAAGTAGGTGGTGCCCTTTGGTGTGGCACGCTTGGCCTTGAAGATCATGGAATCTTGATGATGCGCCTCCTCTTGCTTGGCGTAGTAGGCCTCCATCTCCACACGGTGGAGGAATTCTTCATGGCTCATGGAGGAGCCATCAAAGTCGATGAAGTTCTCCGTGTCCTCCGTGCTTGGCGAGGCGTCATCGATGTCGCACTCAAGTCGCCCATGCTTGGGGAGTAGTTGTTGTAGTACTCCATATCACCCAAGCATGTGGAGCCATTGTCGGTGTAGTGCTCCATAGGCTCCATGCATGAGGAGCCATTGTCACGAGAGCTCCATGTCTTCCATGCATGTGGAGTCGTCAGAGGTGTAGTGCTCGGTCCTCAAAGCATGCGAGCCATTGTCGGTGTTGTGCTCAGCCATGTCCTCTATACTTGTGTCGTAGTCATGGTGGCTCATCATGGATTCTTCATAGATATCATCCTCGGTTCCGAGTCCCTAGACATGATGCACAAGACCAAGTGGTGTATATGGAAGTGGTAGTGGGAGTTAGGGATACAACGCCAAACCTTACTTTACCTTGGAAGATCGATCGCAAGTGGCCACACTTGAGAGCAATAAACCAAGCAAAGTGAAGTTCACGCGGAACACCAAAACCAACTACCAACAAAAACACACACACACACACACACAAGGCCTATGGTGGATAGGTATGGAAAGTGGCATGTCAAGAACCAATCCGAAATCAAGATGTTGTAATGGCAAGTAAAGAACCACAATGATCACAAAGCCAACAAGTTAATCCACAAGATAGGAAATATGTACAAGGAAACACACACGGTGGGATAAATGGGACTTGTGCGGCGGAGAAAGTGAGCTAAGAACCAAATGATTACCTAGCGAAGACTATAAGCTCGTGTCACACAAGTACAAGGAGAGACGCTAGTTCGATTGCACAAAATTGGTGGGCTACAAGATATGCACAATAAGTACCACCTATATGATGTTCATCGAGCTTGCGCTTCCTATTCTATGAGGCACATGTATATTTCTTTCTTTTTCTTTTTTTTTCCTTTTTCTATTTTTTTTCTCTTTTTTTTTCTTTCTATTTCTTTTTCTGTTTCACTTGCCTCTTTCTTGTGCCAACAACTATACAAGATAACTATATGAGATAGCGCTCACAATGTTTGCTCGAAATCTACAAGGTATCAAATGTGCATAGCCCAAGCAATCATAAGAGGAACTAGTCTCAATAGGTGTTTGTTGCTCGCAAAGATAGTGGGGTTCACAAAGGAATGCAAGTGGGGAGAAGTCGCGGAATGTTTATACCTTTCGTCGACGATCTTCACCCTTTATTGTTGGATTCCGCCTTGCTCACGGAATTTGGATGGAGTAGATAGCATGAACCACGTGGATGATGATGTAGGGCTCCTTCTCCTCTTCGAAACGAGCTAAAGAACACCAAAATCCGAGTTCGTATGCAAAAGTTATGCCCAAAACGGTGAGAGGTCAAACTGAACTTGCTGTTTTGGATCATGAGGCGGTAGTACCGGTTGTTTTGGCCCAGGTACCGGTTAAGTGCGGTAGTACCGGTTTTGGGCCCGTAGTACCGCTTGGACCTGAAACTCTCAGATTTGACTCGTTGCGATTTTGGGGTGATTTGGGCGGAAAATCTCCAAGAAAAACACCAAATCAAAGGGGAAATCAAGGATTAGGCCATGGGAACGCAAGGAAGGTAGATCAACAAGTTTAGCAAGTAATCCACGGATCAAAACCTACCAAAACGCACTCAAATCATGATCGATCCAAAACATGAATTGGGGCTATTTTTGGTGGAATTTTCAATTTATGGGGAAAAGACCAAATCGATGAGAACCGTGGCAACCAAAAAGTCACGATACCAGATGATGGAGGGTTTAACCTCTTGGGTGCTCGATCTTCACGGATCTCGTGGTCAAATCGATGGGAAAGCGAGGGAAAGGGAGAAGGTAGCGAAGCGAACACACCTCGCGAAGAACACGATGAACACACGCAAAACTCACACGATACAAGGCCGATTGCTCCCGAACGACGCCACCGGTCCGATAGAATCCTCGCAAGGAAAGATCGGTCAACGTGCTTCTCAAATCCACATCGGAGAGGGAAGAACACCTTGAGGAGGGTCTTGACGACTTGGGCGAGAAACCGAGAACCCAAGGCCTTGTTCAACGATGGATGCGTGATGCAAAGTCCAATCGAGGTTGGTGACGATAGTCGGTCCCCTTGGTAAAGGGATGAGGCAAAACTAGAGATTCCACAATGGGGTTGTCTTTAGTCTATCATCTATGCCTAAGGGATACATGAGGGTGGGGCTCTATTTATAGGCCAACCACTTAACAAGGGTAGTTTGGGGATAAACCAGGCGAATAGGTAAGTAAAGGGGGATACATGGGTCAGGCCCAACTAGTGCGCCAGCAGCATCGACATGACCGTAGTACCGACTTGGGACCGGTAGTACCGGTCATCACCGGTAGTACCGCTTTGGGGACCTAGTACCGCTTATGGCGGTAGTACCGCAAGCCGCATCGGGCATCCATGGCGATGGCGCAGCTTCAAAGATCGGGCGGTAGCAGGTAGTACCGACCGACCGGTAGTACCGTAGTACCGCTTGAACTCGGCAGTGTCGACATGTCTTCTTCGCCTCTTCCAAGCCTCCGCCTTGTCGGGCTTGATGCTCCGGCTTCCTCCCGGCCTCCGTTTGTCAATGTGAACCTATCATGCATATGTGACGGAGTATGAAGTAGCATACCATTCAATAGGGTAGAAAGGGGCTCGAGAGGAACGGATTCACCTTTGGAGTCCATGACGACTTGGCGAAGTTGGGGACCAAGATGTGGTAACGACAGGTCGGCTACATCATTACGTATACTTGTTTATCATGCAGAAATCAATCGGAGCAATCTTTCACCTTCCCGACCAGGTATAGGTGGCACCGAACCAAGCCAGACGTGTGTCGAGTTTTATGGCGCTGCCCGAGGGACCAGGGCCCACCAGTTAGCCTGGAGCCTCGGCTCGTGTTGCTCGTCGCTGCTCGCCGGTGAGTTTTGACAGGCAACAGAACTCTAGAATTCTCCTGTAGTGTCGCCCCATTTTTCAATGTCGCTGCTCCAAGATCCAGATCACCAAGCCAAAACCTCATCGCTACTAGGATTCCAACCACCATTACCAATCTTCAGACCTTGGTTTTCATGTCATTCTCCATGAGTGACTTCGCGATGGGACTAATGGCATGTCCTTGATGACAAAGATGCAAAGCTTCACAACACTTCCTTTGAAATCAAATGGTTAGATAAAAACATGGTTGCATGACCGAAATTCATCCAATCCGAACTTCGCATGTCGCCTATTGGAGTTCACCAATGAATCTTCTAAAACACAACACTATGACCTGATCGATGAAATCATGGAATAGGTAGATCTTCGTCACGGCGTGAGAGGGATCCTAGGACCAAACCCTCTATATTCGGCCGCACGAAGCCCCTTGCCACAGGCCTTCACCGGCCACCAGACCCGCCAGATCTAGGCCGACGGATCTAGGATGACCCCGAACTTGTCGCCCGTGAGCACCTTGAGGGGCAACACGGTGGAGAACGGTGCAAGAACAACACCGCCGGCACCATGATCTATCGCCCCACCTCCAGGCCATCCCACTATCGCGCCCTTGCAGATGGCACGCTGATCCATGCACGCCCCGTCTCTCCGCATTGAAGCCTTGGAAGGAAGACGCCCCACCTTGCCCGCGACCTGCAGCCGTGGCGCCGCCACCACCACTGCACGCACCGCCAGAGGACCGGGGCTAGGTTTTTTTTTTTTTGGAGAGAGAGTCGCTCCAGATCACCGGCAGGAGCAACCCGGGGGCGTTTTCCATATCGGGAAAAGATTGTTAGTGACATTTTTTTTGTGTGCCTTCGCTAGTGCCTGTATGCTAATTATGGTGGGAATGCATGGACTTTTCTTGAGGAGAAAATGCAATGCAAGTTGGTTTGGTCGTGCTCATGCGAAGACATTTACCCACCGATAACGTGGAAACCCCTGCCGTCTTTGGTCTCCGCACATGCGCAGCCTCTTCCACGTGCAATTTGTGGGCTTTAGTATTTACCAAGAACTTCGGTTAATAAATCATCGGGCGACATTTTTGTTGACCGTGATCTCAGTTGATCAAAAGTTGAAAGCATCGTGATATTTTAGACCATCACTACGAGAAGCGCACGCTACGCCGAGGGCAAAAGGCCGTCGGCGTAGGCCAAAATACCCGGCGATGACCGATGGTCGTCTCGGCGTAGCCTCCTTGGCAAAGATCTCCCTCGGCGGAGCACACTTAAGCCGTCGGCGTATCGAAATGCCGTCGGCATATGCTACGCCGAGGGCTTTGACGTCGGTGTAGCGGCCGTCGGCATAGCCTGTCGGCCGGATACAAAAACATTTTTTTTTTGAAAAAAAATATTTATTTTTATTTTTTTTCTCAAATTTTTTATTCTTTGAATTGTTTCACTTGTTAATCTCCCACTTTGAACATTTTAACACTAATTATATTTAATATTTAATTAAATTCCAGTCTTAGCCAAACTTCCCAGCAGGTCACCCATCCTAATACTACTCTAGTTTCAGCACGCTTAACTTATTTGTTCCTTCAGAATCCGTTTCGGCAAAGTAATTCATACATTGGTGCCAATACTATGATATCAATCATATTAACTCTTATATCATCATGTCACATGTATGTATTTTTTGAAATTACAAACACCTATTTAAGTAAATATTAATGAATAAGTAAAAATATTATTGAATTCAAATAAAAATATAATAATTTTATTTTTTTGTATTTTTCTATTTAATATAAAATAATTAATATCTTTAAATTTGTAAATAGAAATTCAACAAATAATATGTCTAAATTGATCAGAAAAATGAGAGGAATCCAAATATGATATCCATATTAACTAATCACAAACCCTCCATTTTTGAATTAGCTATTTGGTGATTGCTTTAGAAAATTCCTTTTTTGCGCTCGGATAATGAAAAATGCTTTTTTGGTGCGATGAAAAGGAAAACTTGCATTGAATCTTTTATAAAATAGCATATTGTGAACCTAAAAATTATTTTTGTAAAAAAAAACATAAGCATCGGATCATGTACCTGTAGTTTATATCTGACCCACTTCCTACCGATTCGGCAGGAATTTGTCTTTTTCACCAAAGATGGACGGAAAGGTTTCGGATCCACCTGTTGAGACATTGTCCACATAAGGTGGTATAGTATTTTTGTAAAATATGGTGGTAGTATTTTGAATTAGCCATTTGGTGGTTGCTTCACAAAACCGTCCGTTTTTTATGCTCGGAAAATAGAAAATGGCTTTTGGTGCGTTTAAAAGGAAAACTTCCTCCTGCAACATTTTTCGCTATCCCATGATGCATGTATATGCATAATATGGGTACATTATCACAAACTATGCCTTGATTCTAGCCATAACATTGGTCATTTGACACGAAAGCCAAGAAACCTCGAATGAGATAGGTCATTTTGTGAAGGTTTTTTTGAGACATAATCAATATATCAAATTTGCTATTTTTCCTTATAACTATGTCACATAATATGACACCACGTGAAGATTTCGCATTGTTTCGATCGTTTTTGAATTTTTTATGCCCGTTTTAAACTATCACAAACTTTGTTAACGACTTACATAAAGATTCTTAGCTCGGGGCCGAGCCTTGCTAAAATTTTATTGGATCTTTGATAAAATAGCATATTATGAACCTAAAAATGATTTTTGTAAAAAAACATGAGCATCGGATCATGTACCTGTAGTTCATATCTGACCCACTTCCTACCGATTCGGCAGGAATTTGTCTTTTTCACCAAAGGTGGACGGAAAGGTTTCGGATACCCCTGTTGGGACATTATACATATAAGGTGGTATAATATTTTTGTAAAATGTGGTGGTAGTATTTTGAATTAGCCATTTGGTGGTTGCTTCACAAAACCGTCCTTTTTTGATGCTCAGAAAATAGAAAATGGCTTTTTGGTGCGACGAAAAGGAAAACTTCCTCCTGCAACATTGTTCGCCATCCCATGATGCATGTGTATGCATAATATGGGCACATTATCACAAATATAACTTGATTCTAGTCATAACATTGTTCATTTGACCCGAAAGCCAAGAAACCTCGAATGAGATAGGTCATTTTGTAAAGTTTCTTTGAGACATAATCAATATACCAAGTTTTATATTTTTCCTTCTAACTATGTCACATAATATGACACCACGCGAAGGTTTCGCATTGTTTTGATCGTTTTTGAATTTTTTATGCCCGTTTTAAACTATATATAATGTTTTATATTTTACTTAATTTTTATTTATAAATATGTAATATTTGAGTGTAGATAGATAGGTCTTATTTTTTGCAAATTTTGATATATTATTTGTATTTTTCTGAGTCAGAATGATTTAGTTATGATTTTTCAAAGTTTAATGAGATAAAATAAAAAATAGCTACGCCAAGGCAGTCATGCGATTACAGAATATGCCGAGGGCAATTTTACGCCGACGGCTGCTTGACGAGGCTGGCCTGGACGATGGCTACGCCGACGTCCTGGCCGTCGGGGCCGCGACCGGCCGTCGGCGTAGCTTCCCATTCCTGTAGTGCATGTACAATGGAGATATCTTAGGAGTGCTACATAGCATAAATGCTGAGAGGTAGAGAAATGATTAAGTTTTGAAAAAATGTTTGTTTTGTCTTAATTGAGAGATATTTTCTTAGCAACAATCTCTCTCACCATATATTTAGGATGCTAACAACTAGAGATAAAACTTAGTTAATAACTTAACTCATTGTAAATCATGCTTAACTGTTATATCTAAATTACGTCATAGAATTAAGATAAGACAATCTTATTCATTATTTTTCCGTCTTAAAATAGATGTCTTAAATTTATCAAAATTTAGATAAATCTAGACATTATTTAGATTCATTTAAATTTTAAAAAAACTAAGACATCTATTTTGGGACGGATGGAGTGTTATACATTCTCTATATGGACTTCTTCTTTTGAAATATAGAATTTTGCATTTATGAAAGAGGGTGCCAACTACTTTGTCAACCACGCCAGCGTGAGCCGAGTCTTTTTTTCCTCTCCATTCAATGGCTGGCTAGAATCGGTCCAACCGGTAAAAAACCCTGCTGCATACAGTTATTTCTGAGTCGGTTTTTTCCGCAACCGACTCTGACTCTAATAATAAAGTACTAGTGGATCCAAAACCTCAGAACTTTTGGATTGGCAAATGATACACATCGTCCGGGGATGAAACGTTTTCATCCCCCGGGTCCTCCCACGCCGCACGCGAAGACCATCGTGGATGAGTCTAGCTTGCAATCGCTTTTCTCTTATCTTCTCGTATCCTTCACACGTGCTTTGTCAAAAATGCCGCCGCAAAACAAATCGCAGGCTGCTATACTCGCTTCACGGCCCGTCGCCGCCAACGGAGTTTGGAGGCCATCGTCGTCGCCGCCATGGCCCTACTCGCGCGAGCGCTCCACGCACCAGCCCGCACTCACTCCGGAGTTAGAGGCCATCGTCGTTGTTGCCATGGCCCTACTCGCGCGGGTGCTTGGCCTTCCTTGCCGCCCTTGATCTCGGCGCCCCGCCGTCGTTGGGGATGGAGGCCTCGCGATGGTCGCTTTGCCACCGTCCGCGGGCTATGGCCCCACTGCCGATGTTCACCAGCACCGCCCGCCGCCATGGCCTTCCTCAAGCAGCGGTGTCGCCGCCATGGCCTTCCATGTGCAGACGCCATCGGTAGCTTCACGGGCAGAGCAGCATAGCATAGGGCAGGCGACGCTGCTACCATGGTCCCATGGATACTCGCATGGTGGTTTCCTTTCTTAGTTTGGACCGGCGCAGGCCCGCCCCTGTTGCTACGAGCCCTTGACGGCCATGCTGCAAGCCCGGGGCAGTGGTGCTACCAGCCCTAGACAGAACTGTTACAATCCCTAGACCGTGCTGCTACAAGCCGAGGCGGCGAAGTTGCTTTTTTTGCTACACTTACTGGATCTTTTTGCTAGAATTGTTTTGAGGTTTTGCTACAATTGTGTAAAGTTTTTGCTACGAGGTGTCCGTCGATGTTTGTGGGCGAGTGTCTCTGATGAAGTTAATTTTTTGCTGCATTAGAAGAACTTTGTTGCTACAACCGTCTTCTGATTTTGCTACAACAGTGTCAACTATTTTGCTATAAGGTCTCCGGCGATAATCACCAGCGAGTTTTTCTAACGATGTCTCCGGCAAAGTCGGTTTTGCTACATTAGCATAATTTTTTTGCTGCATGGTCTCCAGCGAGACGTTCTATTTCTGAAACGAACCGTTTTTTACTTCTGAACCAAAGCGGAAAATATGTAGCAAAAACGGGCCGTTTGCAGCCAAAATGAAATTTGGGGCGATTTTAGAGACACGTGTCGTGCAGGGGAGAAGGACGATGAGAACTCCCCATCATCCGGGTACGCCCAGCAGTTTTCTTTTTGGATTTGCAAAGGTGCTATTTTTTACATAACTTTGGACGACGCGGGGCGACGACAGATGGCTTGGACGGCGGTAGGAAGGGGTGCCCGCTATGGCGGCATCATCGGGACATCGCAACAACGCAAGCGCTTGGGATGTCCTGAATGACAAGCAACACACCTAAAGATCATTGTTGCGGTTAGGCGACGCTTTAAAGCCATCCAAAATAACTGTGTCAGAAAAGCGAACGCGCAATGTTTTTTTTGGATTATCACCATGAACCACTACGTGCGGTACGACAATTGGATAATGTGCTTTGGTAGATAAAATTATGTTATAAAGTTATTTTCATAACGAGGGCATCTAGACCATTACCAACAAAATGTGCTTTGGAATCAAACACAATTTGCAGGTATACGGCAACGAGGGGCATACTGACCATTACCAACAGTTTTTATGGTTTGATACTCTTAATTTAAAACTAGCTACATACAACTTCTACAGTTGTAGTCATCAGAGTGAGTAAATTATGTTTTAGTGCCACAATTGGGACTATGGTAACAACTTAGTGCCATTTTTGCAATTTTTTTATTGATATATACCACTTTTCGGACGAGCTGTTACAAATAGATCACTTTTTGCTAATCGTGTTTTAACAGCAAAACTAACATAATCAGCTCACAATTAAGCAATGACGTGGATCAAGGGCCTACCTATCATCCCTCTCATCTACTTCCCACTCCTCTCTCTTCTATTGCATCCTTCTTCCTCTGGCAACTGCTCTCCCTACCCCTCCCGACCTTCTCGAGCTTCGTCGTTAAGCCAACGACCTCCGCCTTGTTTGCGCGCATATCCCCTTTAGATGGAATTGAAGCCAAGCTTCCCTAATCGATGCCACCATCCATGCCCTCTTCATCGCGTGGTAGCCGTCGTTGATTTCGCCTCCAACCTTTCGTGAGCTCACTGGCCTTCCCCTTACATTTCTTGTTAGATCGTGCTCCCCGGTACTCCATGTTTGCCCACTCGAGCACCATAGTCACTTGTCATCGATCATCATCTTCTATCGCGCGGTCGTGTCACCAGCAAGGTTTCGGTGACCTTTTACTAGTGGCGATGCGTGCTTTAGGTTCCCCTTGAACTCTGAGTCAAACGCGCCTACCACAAGATAGCCATGCACGCTCCCTTCCACGACATCCTTGGACGTGGTTGGTAGAAGGAGGTGTTGTCGGCGGCGCTGATTGTTAGATGACCAAACCGGGAGTACCAGGAGATCAGGAAGGTCGGGAGGGGTAGGGAGAGTGGTTGCCAAAAGAAGAAGAAGGATACGAGAGAAGAGAGAGGAGGGAAGAAGAGACAAGCAATACTTGGCGATAGCTCTCTGCCGCTTGGGGAAGAGAAACCCTTGGCTCCTCAGCCGCCCGTGAGCGACCGAGAGCCCTTGGCGGCGCCCCTTCCTAGCTCCTCCCCACCTCCTCACCGCCGCCAGAGGGCGTCACCGGGCGAAGCCCGTCTTAGCCGAGGGGCCTCTTCCCCTCACGCGATGGCGGCGCACGGCACTACGGCCTATGAGGGCGCCTGCTGGTCGTGGGCGCGGGCGTGAGCTCCGACCCATGCGTATGGGCGGCCTGTGCATGCTTGCGCGGAAGCGGCCCTCGAGCTATCTCGGCGGCGGGCGCGAGCTCAGCCTTGATCCACCGGTGGAGGTCGAGGGCATGGAAGGGCACGGCCACGATTTGGCATGCGGCGGTGTTATGACGATCGCCTGTGGCGGAAGGATTCGGGCGTGGAGATGGTGCTCCCCTTGGGCCCATTCGAGCCCATCGTCCATGCCCCAGATCTGTGGGCCTCAGCAGCCAAGGAGGCTGCTGGAGGTCGATCTGGCTCTGCTTGAGCTCCCTCCTGTCTGGTGTCAATAGTGTTGGGTGTGGCGCCTTGTGCCCTTATTGTCCGCTGTCCTCTCATCGCTTTTTCTCGTGGTGGAGGTGCAAAGTTGGGTACGGGCGGCGTCTGGTGGCGGAGTCCTCTTGGCTAACGGGCAGCCAGTGTGCCGGTCAAGGCCACGATCGCGGCACGGTATGGTGGCCGGCGAGCTGCGTGCTTTGGCGGCGACTCTAGGTGAAAACCTTAGATCTTTGGATCATGCGGTGGTGGTGCTGCTGTGTCGTGATCTTCTTGAAGACACCGCCTTGGAGCTCTTGGCATGCGGCTCTCCTTCGGTGGCATGGCCCGGTGTCCGGGGAGTTGTTTTCCGTGGCGGTGGTGTGGTTGCCGTCTCGGCGGCAGCCCGACCTCCGTGTTGGAGGCTGAAGGCTTTGACGAGGGGAAGCCCTGCCTTTTGGGCCGTGACGGTGGCGTCTATGGACGCCGTTCCCTTGTTGAAGGTGTCGCCGTAGTGCTTTCGGTCTCCCTCGTGCTCCGGGTGAAAACCCTGATCCTCGGATCGGGCGGTGGCGCTTAGCGCGTGGTTTTCTTGAAGACGCCTTGGAGCTCTCGACATGTGGCTCTCCCGACGGTGGTTGTGTCTCCTCGGCAAGGCTTGATGCGGATATTCACACCTGTGTCTTCTTACTTTAGGGCTCCTCAATGCCGGGGTTTGTGGGCAGCTCGGTTTGGTTCCTAGAGGTGGTCGGCTTCTGGTGGCATTGCTGCAGGGTGACGGGATCTCGACGGTGCGCGTGAAAATGGCTCGCCCTCTGGGGAGTTCCAACCCGACACTGTAGACATCTTGCGCTTGCTTTCCGCGTTTGTAGTAACTGTCATGGCCTCTCCGGCTTCTCGCGCTTCCGGTTATAGCTTCATTGGTAGCCTTTCTGTGCGGGTGGTTTGGTCTTTCGTGTAAACTGGGTGCAACACCTTGTATTCTTTCGATGTTTGGCGTTATTAATTTAACGCCGTGCCTTTTGGGCGTTATCTAAAAAAAATGAGGGAAGAAGATATGTGTGGGTGTGTGGGGAGGGGTGGTGGCATGGGTCCTAGGTCCATGCCATGGCTTAGTTGTAGACCAAATATATTAGTTTAGCTGTTAAAACGCGATTAGCCAAAAACTAACCAATTTATAATAGCTTGTCTCAAAAGGATACCTATCTGCAAAACATTACAAAAGTGACACTAAAATATAATTTACTCCATCAGAGTCCGCCTCCATATGCCGTCAGAGGAGAGAAACAATGTCCTTGCTGGCACGAATTATACTTTTGGGTCGCGGTCTATGTCGATCGGTACACAATTTCATACACCATTTGGCATGTCAATGATGTAAGTTGGCCGGAGAACCAGAACATTAAGCTGAAAATAATTGGAGCCAATACACTTTCAGTGCAAATTTATCACACTAACGTTATAAGTTGCATCATGAAATATCTACTGGCTACCTACCACAACCAGGTAATACAATTACAAATTTGGCAACGGCATAGCAGCTCAGGAAGAAGGACGCAGACATCAACATCCGGACATATGAAAAAACAGTAGTATTAATACTTGTCAGCAAAACACATGTGAAACCTTCTGTACTTCAAGCAGACTACGCTTCCATTCCTTGATCCTCTGTTTAGCAGATAGGCAGGGGCTCACCGTTCCACTCCTTGAGACACTCAAGCAGAGCGTCGATGTGCTTGCCCTTGTTCATGGCAACGAACACCTTGTCCACCTCTTCACCGGGAGACCTCGTCTTCTCTCCGGTCAAGTACTCCGTCCCGAGCTCCTTGCGCACGAAGCGGTAGAGTGGGTATGACCGGCATTCGGCGATGCGGTTCTGCTGCGCGGCAGTGCCGTTCTCCACGGCGCACCGGGCAGACTCGACCTCCCTTGAAGCGCCGCACGGAGCTCCTGCTCGAATGTGACGAGCTTGGCGAACACTGATGTCTGCACGTCCAGCTCAGCCTCACCATTGGCCAAGGCGTGCTCCACGAGAACTGCACGCATCTTCTGCATCAGCGGGTAGTTAGCGCTGCAAGGGTCGTCGGCATAGGCGAACACCGCCTCACGGTCGATCGTCAGGAGCAGGTCCTTCGCAGAAGCGTGCGTTGTGGAGATGGCCATTGTCACTGGTGCTCAGGGTCTTCCTTGCCACCGTCTTCACACAGTTCTTGACGGCATTCTTGACATTCTCCTCGATGTGACGGAGGTCGATAGCCTGGCACAACGCGACCAAGAATGTCGAGGACATGAGCTTCAAGATATCAATTGCCTCAGCGGTCTTCCTGGAAGAGATGAGACCGAGAGAGTTGACATCTTGGTTATGCTGCTCCGCGCCCAGCACATGGTTATTCACTGGGTTTCCCAAGAATTGGAGTTCAGAGCAGTACGAGGCCATGGCAATCTCAGCACCCTTGAACCCATAGTCCAAGCTTGGGTTGCGCCCACCCGAGAGGTTGGAAGGCAAACCATTGTTGTAGAAGTCGTTCACTAGCTCTGAGAACTGGGCAAACATGAGCTTGCTGATGGCAGCAATGGCAAGCCTGGTGTTGTCCATGGACACACCGATGGGCGTGCCCTGGAAGTTGCCGCCGTGGATAGCCTTCCCACGGAGACATCAATGAGTGGGTTGTCGTTGACGGAGTTGATCTCGCGCTCGATCGACTTGGTTGCAGCACGGATGACCTCAATTTGAGGCCCGAGCCACTGTGGCGATGTGCGGAGTGCATACCATCTTGCTTCGGCTTCATCAGTGGGTCGAGCTCGCCGAGCTTCTTTGCCAGCATCATGTAGGAGCTGCCTTCAAGGATGTGTTCCATGATGGCGGCAGCCTCGATCTGGGGGTGGTGCTTCAGCTTGTGCGTGAGGTGGTCGGTGAACTCCGGCTTGCCGTTCATGACCTCACAGAACACAGCTGACAGAACCTCAGCAAGGACGCCAAGGATGTTTGCCTCAAAGAGCACCATGGATGCTAGCCCGGAGCCCACCGCGGTGCCGTTTACCATGGCAAGGCCTTCCTTGGGCTGCAGCTCGAAGAAGCCATGCTGGATGCCGGCGATCTTGAATGCCTCTGCTGCGTTAACCTTCGTGCCATCTGGAGCTGTCGCCACGGAGTTTGGGCGACCGGTCACAAGGCCCGCGATGTGGGATAGCGGGACGAGGTCGCCGGATGCCGTGATAGTGCCCCGGAGCGGGAGGCACGGTGTCACGTTGGCGTTGAGAAGCGTGGCGATGGTCTCGAGGATCTCAAAGCGGATGCCAGAGTACCCTGTAGCAGGGTGTTGACGCGGACGAGCATGGCTGCCCTCGTCGTCGCGGCGGCAGAACATGTCCATCACTGCCGGTGCCGAAAGCTCCTGCATTAAGGAATCTGATGAGCTCTCTCTGTAGCGCGCCGCCCTCCTTGGTCCTCCGGTGGAGGTGGCGCCGAAGCCAGTGGTGACGCCGTAGCTGTCGGTGCCGTTCGCCATGCTGTTCATGACCCAGTCACTGCTCTCCTTGACGCGGCTGCGGGCGGACTCGTCGAGCTCCACCCGGTGTCGGCGCCAGCGGCCACGGCGGCGACCATGGCGATGGTCAGGCTCGCGCCCTCCATGGTCACCACGGGCCTGCGGTACTCCTCCACCATCCGCTTCACAGCATCCAGATGGCTCCCCGACAGCTCCTCGGCGGCCTTTCCCCAGTTCAGAGGGTCGGCACGCGCCGGCTGCGCCACGCACAGGCCATTATCGCCGTTGGCGGTACACCCATCGACATATGGCAAAGAAGTACCGAAACAAGTAAGCCAGACGCCGGCAGCGGCAGGTCAGGTGTATGTGTATCTGAAAGTCTGGTGGACGGAGTTGCGGTGAAGAGGAGTCGAATTGCAGAAGAGGCGGAAGCTCTTCTTGAGGGGAATGGAGGGAGGAGGGTTTAAATAGGTAGCGCGGGCGAGCAGGTTGAGTGTGGAGGGTGGGTTGGTGTGGACCTGGACGGCGAGGTTGACCCTTTCGACTAGCTAGTGGCCGTCAGAGCACGTAGAGTTGGTGGCTTCGTGGCAACCGGACTCGCCGGACCGGAGTGTCTGCAAGTTGGAACTGGTTGGTGCGCTCCGCACGGAGCAAAGTGGTAGGTGCAGACAGAGGAGGGCGGACGCGGCACTCTAGTGTCTCCTCGATTTCGAGTTGAAGGCCAGGTGCTCGACGGTTTTCCGAAGCAAGCCACACGTACACAGGCATGTGCCTCTTCCTTCTCCTTTTCCCTTTTTAGATCAGGTGTGCATCTTTACGCTGTTCTGGTATGGGCTGATGATTACATCCTCATTTTTCTTTCATGCTCGCATGCTCAAGTGGTGAATGTTAATCATGCATCATGTGTTTCTGCGATAATTAACTAGGTGCATTCTTATGTTATTAATCACTCAACAATCCAGATACTCTAGAGAAACGGACCTTCTTCGCACAGGGGGCACCACTTGTTAGTGACCAACCCATTCGACGTCCACCTTGCCTCTACCTGTGCTCGCGGCGTCTCCCACCCCCACCGAATCACCGCCGTCGTCACCCTGTTTCGAAGCCGATAGTTGTTCCATTAGCCGAATGGCCGTAGGCCGGCACCCTTCTCCGCCTCAGCCATCAGTTCTTCCTCAATCGTGTTGGCGCTGGTGGACTCGTGGCGGCTGTGTGCCCACCTCGCCCCGGCCTTGCACGCAAGGTGCCAACCTCGAATATCTTATTATTTCAATTTTATGAATTATTTTTTCTTTCTATTTTAGTTATTGTAAAACTTATTTTATATTAAAAACTATGTAACTTTGTTCAAAATATCATTGAATTTGAAAAGAGAATTAATAAAAGTAACCTATGGAGCGCCATTTGGTAGGTCGGATGGGTACATGTGCTCCAATACGATCCAATCTACGCTATCATGACGACTTGGGGGTGCGGCCGAGATGCCTACCGGTTCATAACTGATCCGCATGGGGAACACTGATGCTTGCTACTACCTGCTACCTACACGGTCATTTCTTTGACGAAGTAGCTTTGATTGTTTCTCCAAAGCCAGTTGAGTTCTTCTATGGATAACCGGAGTTTTTATATGCTATAATGCTCCATGACCTTTCATAGTAGCATGTTGGGCTTGAGCTCTAGTATTTTTCAGATGCAATAGGACTCATTCCTGCTATATTTTCTTATATATAAATGGGTTGTTGCAGGGAAGCTCTCATGTTTCACTGACTTTTTTTTAGGGACAGTGCACCGATCAGCCTCAGTCATGGTCTAACTTGGTGGTGACCACAATCAGTCACATGCACCACTCTCCACTTGGTATACAGGAAGCTTCATGCCAAGTGTTTCTTGGTCGTCTGTGTTTATTCCATTTGCAAATGTGTAAATGGCGAGGATATTCCGGTCTGATGTAAATGGCATACTTTCTTGACCTATGGAGCGTCATTTTGGTAGGTCGGATGGGTACATGTGCTCCCCAAAGGCCAAATGTCGCCTTCTCCCAATACGACCAATCTATGCTATTGCTGCCGTAGATGCTTTACTGGTTCATAACTGATCCGCATGGGTAACACTGATGCTACACTACCTGCTACCTACACGGTCATTTCTTTGACGGAGTAGCTTTGATTGTTTCTCCAAAGCCAGTTAGTTCTTCTATGGATAACCGGAGTTTTATATGCTAATAATGCTCCATGACCTTTGATAGTAGCACGTTGGGCTTGAGCTCTAGTATTTTTCAGATGCAATAGGACTCATTCCTGCTATATTTTCTTATAGTACTCCTATTGCAGGGAAGCTCTCATGTTTCACTGACGTTTTTTGTTTTTAGGACAGTGCACCGATCAGCCAGACTCAGTCATGGTCTAACTTGGTGGTGACCAGAATCAGTCACATGCATTTTCTTCCTTTAGTAAGCACCACTCTCCACTTGGTATACAGGAAGCTTCATGCCAAGTGCGCTAATTAAGGAAACCAGACTTTATTTGTGTCTTGGTCGCCTGTGTTATTCCATTTGCATGTGTAAATGACGTTGAAGCCAGTCTGATACAAACTTTCGGTCCAGCGCGTCTGTCTCGTGTGAAGTTTCATCCCAGTCCATACTTGACCTGACGGACTTGACTGCTGACCAGGAGAAATAAGGGAAAATTTTCTTAGAATTATACTCGTAGTGGATTGCAGTGATCTGCATCGGTAAGGCTCCAGAGATTACATGGTAACTGCAGAGTGTTTCAGCTGTCTGTACCAAAATGTCATGAGACTTTGTGACAGAAATGGTGAGTTAGCCAGAAACTGCAGCATGCGGTTTTGTGGGCGGCGCGTTTATGGCCATGTCGCCTTAAAAGCTTACTCCAATGGGTATGATGCAAAATCGGTCTGTCTCGATCTGTTTGGACTGCAGGAGAATAGAAACGGACGAGCTGTGCTCTCAACAGGGCGTCCTGTTTGTCCCACCAGTTCCGGGCTTCTTAGACATACATGTTTGCGCTATTTCATCATTCTTGGTCATTCGCACATGCGATGATTTTGTACACCACTAAAAATTGTAGTGTACAAGTCATTGGCATAGAATTTACGAAAGTTTTCTTTCATAAATATTACACCCTGAGAGTGGTAAAATAGATTTATAGCTAATGAAATTAATTATTTATTCGTTGATAACAACACAAGAGAAATACAAGATTCGAAGTTCCTCCTTGGTCCATTGAGGATTCACAACTACAAACAAATCTAAAAGCACTAGCTTGAAAAACAACGATACTCCTAAACCAAGTATGATTGAGCGTCACATTATTGGGTATAGATCTAAGTTGCTCAACCCAACTATCCTAAGTATGCAGAACTACTCTCCTAAGTCTACGCCTTTCTTCTCAGTTCCAAATTCCATTCCATAATCTACGCCTTCAATGCCTCCTAAAAGATCAGGTTTTGTAGTAAACCCTTCCTCTGTATCTTCTGTAGTGGATGAGTCTTTAGTCTTCAGGGTACCTAAGCAAGGGTTTTAAAAAGGATAATTAACGACGAGTGTACTTATCAAGTTCTATGGTGGTTGTTTGATGCACTATCTATAGTCGTGGATAAGAATCCTGGCTTACGAGTTGTTTTCAAATACGTTTTTTTAGAGAAGGTAAGTTTCAGTTTTAGAAAATCTATATCCATCAATCTTCACATGTTGTACAGGATTTTACGAAATCTCTTTCCCGCTATGTTCGCAATCCTTTCTTAGGATAGGAAGTAACATGTCACATTTCATATACTCTTGAGAAGGACACTGCTTTTTTCCGTAAATGATCTTTAAGCCTAAGTGCATATTAGAGTATGCCTTCCTGTTCAAACTTATTTGGTTTTCTTCGCCATGACCTTGTAGTCCACTCATTGTAACGAGCTTCGGTCATGGGACCTACGTCCAATTGCCATCCCTTCTAAGATCTAAGTAATTATGCTGCAGCACACGTTTCGGACTCCCATCCGCTTATCTCCTGGATCTCAGCCCGACTTAGGATACGAGCACATACACAAGGAAAAAGGTATAGCTGGCTTATCCGTCCTATTCTAGAACTTCGTCAGCGCTCAAAACAACACAAGAATCACTGACTATATTTGTCGTTAATCCTAGGTGTACTTTTTTCACTAAGACAATGGAATCTCCAACACATGGCTTCCCAACCACGATTCTAACCATGATTACATTGTTAATTATTATAGATTATCCGATCACCGTGAGCCGATAATCCATATTTATATTTATTATGAAAATAGTATATTTGTTTTTGAATGTAAGTAGTAGGAGATACTTTTGGAAAATATTTTTGTTAGTAGTCAAAGATATGTAAATTTGATCTTGCAAATGTTATGCAACTTGGTCTCAAAAGATATATGAAAGTATGAATTTGCCTTGCAATTGAGGTTTGTTGCGGTTTGAATGCTCTACGGTACCATGGACCCTGTGTTCTAAATAGTATCATTGTCTCATATGACATTATTTTAAGAGTTCACATGTATGCTACAAGACATAGGGCATGAAATGCTTTATTTATGTTGGTTGTTCCTCCCTTAAGTGATTCATAATTGTTTAAGTTGATTTTGGAATTCAAACATATTTCACTTTAGAATCTTCATATTCAACTCGCATTTTAAAATCTTCATGTTTTATTTCACTTTAGAATTTTCATATATCTCTAGAATTTAAGATTTGGAATTACAATATTCAAGGGTTTGCATTTTAAGATTATTATTTGAATTTAAGGCCTTCTTAGAGCATTATATTATTTAAAAGAGCATTCCTAATTATTTGTTCAAAATATTTTATTAATTCTAGAAAATATAATTTCAAGTCCTTCTATTTTTCCTCATTTGGATTTTTGTACTATAATGTAGTTTCATGTATTTATTTTTCTTTATTTAAGGATTTTCTTGAATTGAATTCTCCATTACATTTAAAATAATTTTAAAATATTCCAAAAATTATATTTTAGATTATGTTCTTAATTTCAGATATGGAGGTATTTTTATTTTTCAAAAGTATTTTAAGGTTGTTTTAATGGGAATTTTGCAAAGAATTGTGAAATGACTAAAATGATGTTGGGCCCTCTAGTCACCTAATAACTTAAGTGACTCGACCACTTGGTCCGATCCGCTAACCTCCATGCACTGCCTCCTTCCTCTCTCATGCGCCTCTAGCCCCTTCCTCGGTGATGGCGCTTCCTCGCTATCTGTTATTCCGATCGCTTCCATCAAGCCGCACTCTACATCCAAAAGCTTCCTCGGTCAGATTCTTATTCCACCAAATAGTTTCTCTTCCATCACATTCTATCATCGCTTTGGTTGTAAATTAATCCTAACCTAGGGTTAGTCATGGTGGTTCTTCCACTCCCCGGTGCAATCTCCTCGACACTTTCCGTCCGAGCAAGCTAGCGTCAGTGCGCCTTCACTACCCATGGTTGCCAACGTGGGCTGTGCAGGTGTCGAGATGCGTTGGCCTCCGGTACTCTCTATGTCGCTTTCTACTCGCTTTCACATCCTCCCCTTCTTCCTGCATTGGCGTAGTCGTAGCCGAGTTCTCTAGTATCCCTTTCTAAAGGTAAAATTCTTTTCTCTCCTCTACAACAAATTCTAATGTTAGTTCACTATTAGGATTTCTTTCCAGTTTAGGTTTGGTTTTATGTTGTTATTTGTAATGGCTATTCTAGGGTTCATGGTAGTTGTAGAATGTTCTAGTGTCATCTAGACCATGAGTTCTATCTCTAGTTCGGGTACTACCTTAGTTTTTAGGTTTAGGTCACTAATGTGTTAATCGAAACTTGTTGTTGACATTTTCTTTAGATAAGAAGTGTCAATATT
>CP125976.1:77519975-77669327 GCA_030063025.1 Avena longiglumis | reverse complement strand
TCATAACAATGAAGCATTGACAAGAACAAACCCATAGATTAGCGGTGCGAGTGGAAGGGTCATCGCTCAGCGGATAAAAAATTACTCTAGGGATATGACGGGCTAATCTTTGAGAGTCCATATATCATTGGAAAGGTTTGGCACCTCGGCGTCGGCTTTTCGTCACCTAAGTGTAGGGTGGTTCCAAAGTTGGGATGTTTGCCCATTAATGCGATGCGTGAGCTAGGTTCGGAGGAGAGCGTCGTAAGGCGAGTTGATCCGGCGTATCCAGGTGTGGGCGTTAGAGCATTGAGAGGACCTTTCCTACTGAATGCGAGGGCCAAGGAGGACAAGATTCTGCTAAGCATACATGTACTATAATGAACTTCCCCATGTGGGTGTCACAGTAACCCGTATTTGAGTATAATTGGCAATTGACAGCATAAGCAATAGGGCCCGGTTGCGTCGGCCATTGCTGTTATTGCTTCTTGGGCGTGCTAATGGGCTCATGCAATGTAGCCTCTCGAGGTGGGCGACCCGTTTACATGAAGGTTTTCTCGATTTTTCTGTTTTCTCTGTTTCTTCTGGTTTTGTGTTTTTCCCATCCGGTTTTTGTTTTTTTATTCTGCAGACGGTTTTTTGGAACTTGTTCCAGAATTTGAACTTTCCATGTTTGATTTTTTAGGTTTGAACGTTTTAAAACTTGAACTGTTTCAAACATAAAACAATTTTCAAACTTGAACATTTTTTAAAACTTGAACATTTTATAAAATTTGAACATTTGTTACTTTTAACAAATATTTAAGAATTAACAAAAAAATCAGGCTGAAGAACGTACATACCAGAACGAAACGAGAGAACGCGAAAAGAGGCGAGAGAAGGGCTAACTGGGCCAGCCCATTCAGGATCGCCCTGTAGACGATGGATCCTTAATGCACGCGTTAGGTGTGAAATAGCAGCTCCGTGGACATCGGCCAGCCACCACCACCAAACTTGACAGCCGAGCTCGCTTTCCTAGTCGGCTCGTCTACCTGCCTAGTCCCGTCTCCTCCTCCTCCTCCTCCTCTGCTGAAAATTATAGCCTAAGCGGCCTCTCCGATGCAAGCAGCATCTGCGCGCTTCTGCTCCTCCTCAGCGTCCTCAAGAAGGGTTGGTACTCTGCCTGCAAGTTTCTCCCGTTTTCGTTTGGTTCAATCATGGCTGACTTAGCCCCTTCCAGTACCAAGAACACCACTGCTTTTGTTGGCAATGCTTGTTTCTCTTTACGCTGGTTAGAATCTTGTGATACGATCTGTTTCTTTAAGGTCTGTAAATGCTGCACTGATCGCCATGGTGTTAGTTTGCCTGTCTTATGGGCCTAAATCATGTTATTTTACCTACTTTTCAGTCTTTTCTGACATTTCTCACGCTGTTGCACGGTCATCCTATCAGCCTCTCTGTGGGAAGGCGCATGAGGGGCTTCTCTGTCTTCTGAGGATCCACCCAAAGTTCAGAAGAGAGTATCAAAACAGGAAAGAAGGGCCAGGGTGGAGGAATTTGTTGAGAAGTAAGGCAACTCTTGGCCAGACACCATTTCTGATTGTATTATTGTAGTCAGCATGTTTTGCGTTTTGCCTGTCCTGCCTTTATATTCTCTTTGTCAAAAAAGTTTAGAACCTTATTTTAATCTTGGATGAAGGTGGACGAAGCTATTACCTTCTGTCTTGTAGAATTGCGTCGTATACTAGCAATCCCGTGTCAGTTGGTCCAACTCCCTTCAGAATCAGATGTGTGTTTTACACCGCTGGAGGTGGTTCTGACATTCAATGTTCATTATTTATCTTATTAAAGTGATCTCTGGGAAAAAGTTGAAAAACATACTGTACTCAGTAGCAGCCCACAAACTTATCTAGGCTTGGATACAAGCAAACTGCTGGTTCAGCATATGAAAACTTGAAAATGAGTGATTATATGGCTTATGGGATTAAGCTATTCGACCATAATTTGCATTCTGTGCATGAAAACCAAGTGCCAGCTTCAAAACAGTGCCGATCATACTTTAATCTTGGAAACAACCAATTCTATATGATCCTTGTGCCACATTAAAATGTGCTTCTAGAGGTGCTTGATGAGATTCTAGCGCTGTATATCTGTGCCTGCACCCACATTGGACCTATTTGTGTCTTTGAACCTTTCATCCATTAATTATGCCTGGCTCTCCTATCCAACACAGTTATAGGTCATCACATGAAGGAAAATTTCCATCTACTACATCTGTTCGTCAGCAGGTTGGAGGGTCCTACTACATATTGTGGGCATTACTCAGGAATTGGAGTATAATTCAAGATGAAGAATGATGTCAGAGATACCTCTTTCAACTCATTGGAACTGCGAGGGAAAATATGGGTTCAACAACATTGACCTCTCAACCAAAGATGCGAGGACCGAGGAAGAAACGGTATTTTATTATATATCACCTACTTTTGCTCTTTGTCCGTTTGATTTGAGCCTGTGTTACTAGTTATTGTCACTTTGATCTCTTACTTTTCTAGCGTGGCATATGCTAATAATGTTGTAATTTAAGATCAGATGTCATAGAGATATTTCAAGGTCCCAACATATGATTTTAGTTTAATATTTGTACATACTAAAATCACAAGTACCAGTTATATGGTTCTAGTGGTATACTATCATGACTGTTTCCTCTCGGTAGCTTTACATTTAAGCACCAGGACGATTTAGGAATACTAATGCCCAAAATGCATCAGATCAGACCCAAAGTGACAATATGAACAGGCTTCTTTGTCTACTCAGGATCTACCTGAAGTCCAGAACAGAGTAACAAAACAAGAAAGAAGGATCAGGGTAGAGGAATTTGTTGAAAAGTAAGGCAACTCGTCCAGACAAAATTTCTAATTGTATTGATGTGATCAGCATTTGTACGCTCTGTTTGTGCTTCCTTGTATTAGCTAATTTTAATCTTGAATGAAGGTGAAAACAGTTACTACCTTCAGTGCCAATGGTTAAAGAAACATGCGTCCCGTAAGCAGCCAGTAAATGCCTCACCTTAGCAAGGATTGATTTGAGCTTATGAAACTTAAAAAGTGGGTGATTGCATGAGTAATGTGATTTATGGGTTCAACCTACTCAACCACACTTAGCAATTGGTCTTTGATGAAAACAAAATGTTGGCTTCAAAACAACCCTGGTCAAATTTATATTTCGAAATACCAGTTCTATACCGATTATCGCTGTTACCAGCTGCATATAGTCACGTATAATTTGTAGGAATCAAACTAGGTGTTTGATCCAATTGTTGAACTGTATATATGTTCATGCACAGAACAAGGACTTGATTGTGCTTATAAATCTTAAAACCACTATTTAATCCTGGCTCTACTTTTGAATGCAGTTACAGGGCGTCACATGACGAAAAATTTCCACGGGCAACACATGTTCGTCAGCAGGTTGGAGGATCATACTACATAGCGCGGGCATTACTCCAGGAATTGGAGTACAATTCAAGACAGAAGAGCGATGTCAGAAATGCGTCTTTCAACTCAGAGAACGTGAAGGGAAAATATGGGCTCGACAATACTGATCACTTCACAAGAGATACTATTACCAGCTTTGAAGGCATAAATAAAGAAATGGTACATTGTTACAGATAACTTCGACTCTTGTGCGTTTTGAGTTTGTATTATTATAGTTATCATCGCTATGTATGCTTAAAATATTCACGTGTCTCCAATTATGTTTGTACTTGCCGCTTAACCAATAATAATACTAATGATAATATGTACTACTCGCAGACTAAAACTTGAACCTCTTGATTTAAAGATTAAGCCAGAACTTTCTGATGGTAAAACTGGAGCTGCCAAGTCAAATTTATCATCAAAGATTTACTTGGAGGATAAAAAGTGAGCCAATGGCATCAGATCACATTAAGCAACAAGCCAATCAAAGGCGGAAAACCTCCGGAGGTACTGCTTCCATTTCATCAGGCGATACCAGCAGTTAATTTACAAATGAGTGTACGGTAATTGGATAACTATTTTGACCGTGCAAATTAAGCAGCATTACCGACATAAGCATGTAGAGATGACTATTTGAGACTGCTTCTGCATTTTTCTTAAACTGCGTCAACCAAATCAATAAAGATCATACATCTGTTGCTCATTGATAAACTTAGGCTACATTGTTTGTTTTTTTAGGTTGCTGACCACATATATCATGTGGTCTTAGGCTACATTGTTTCTCCCCTATCGTTTGCTCAATGCGTATACATGATGTTAATTTGCTTGCTTTGGTATACTGTATGTATTGTACAGAACTTGTTGGTTTCCATTGCTTACAATGCTATGTTCCTCACAGCTTTTGTTGCTTCATAGTGCAGCCCTAAGCGTACGCATGAAGGATCAACAGTGAGAAATCTTTGGGGAAGCCTGAAATCCTTTGCTGCTGTGCTCGGGATCTTCTGGAATGTAAATACATCTGGTCCGGCTAGATGCAAATACATATAGGACTTTTTTTGCCAACCAATTACGTATAGAACTCGCATTCTTTCATTCTTCTTATGGACTTGGAACACAATTGTAAAGTTCTCCACAAGACCAACCTTCAATGTATCACATGACATTGGCACATTCCTGTCAATTATAACAAGCCAGTGTTTACAGCTGTAGTTGGCGTACTGTCCTCACTTAACCCCATTTTAGAGGAATAAAATCCTCCGAAAATTTTACTGTCCGTTTTACACTCTCGAATCAGGTTTTCGTCCCGCTTTATAAATAAAGCAAAATCCATTGTCCGCCTTCGAGTGATTTCTCTATCTCTATCTCTATCTATACTACTCTGTTTCCTCCGTCGCTGGTTTCCCCAACACTTTTTTAAATAATACCATTTTACCCTCCCACCTAATCACATAATGCATCTTCTCTATCTCTATCTATATCTACTACTTGAAAAAACTCAAAAATATATTGTAGTTCCGTTTTCTGTCAATACAAACTACAGTGGTCTTCGTCAACGCTCCACGCTCGGTGTTTTCTCCTCTCCATAAATCCCGTCCACTAATCACGTCTCCACGAGTAATGCTACATCTAGGGCAAGTTTACAAAAGTTCTTACGAACAACCACGTACAGCAGCAGGTTGGGAAAAAAAAAGCAGCTCCACAATTTAGGAAGGAAAAAACACCACCAACATGTCTCCACGTCGGTCCGTAGAAGCAGCCCGTAGAATTCAATCTGTAAGTATGGGATTATCGTCTCCATCCTCCCCTGCGTCTTCTCCTGCCAAGAACCATGGGCCCTGCTTCGTTTGTTGTCGTGCATGCTCTGCAAGTTAAATGCAGGTGGAAGATGAGTTCCTCCTCTTTCCTTTTTCTTCCCTAAATTTTCGGTTGGACACGATTCTGAAATTTTGGTTACACTCTAAATAATTATGAACAAGACTTTTAAGGCCTTGTTTGGTACTAAGTATTTGTGGGGATTAGAAGAGATAATCCCGTCAAACCTAAATCCCATAGTTCAAATAGTATATTTGGTTCTAAAGTATTGGACTGATCTAATCCCACTTTTTCCCAAGATGCAGTGTGTTTTTCCCATATCAATACACTACCTCTACCGGTGGATTGGTGGGGATTAGGATTTTGTGAGGATTAGAGGGGTTTGGGTGTAGGTGGGGGTTTCACCCAATCCTTTAGGAGATTATCCTCTCTAGTTCCCACTAAAACACTAGTACCATAAGATGGATAGATCGCATAAGCGATAGTCTTCCAGGTGCAGTAGGTAGCCTACAAATTCAGCAATTCCTCATCTGAATCCCGTAGTAAACTAAGACATTGTACAGTACTTTATTTGAACTGCGTTGCCTTCCATGGTTTAAATTATTTTTCCATTTATAATTGAAAATGTACATCAGTTCATTACGTAATCGACCTTTTGCATTTAAATCATCTTATGTATTCATGGACATCATCCTTTCATAATGTCATTCTCTAAAAGTTGGAATTGTCGACAATTCATACCAGGCCTAATTATTCAGGTTATATGATGTATTACATGAAAGTGATCATATGATTATGAGCAATTATTTTTCTCACTTTTCCTCAATGTGAAGTTGTTCATTCCTATTATAATATCGTTGATCCTGTGTTCGGGGGAGCTCCAATGTCATTAGCTTTTGATTTTGGCTTTCCAGGGGCAGAAGAAGGGTACCATCTTTTTTTCAAGGATACGTCCTGAGAGACGTATCTTTTTCATAGAAGGAGGACCAAGCGGCCAAGATATACAACCACCTGTGACACGAACGTCCGGCGCAACACCACGCTGCCACGAGGGCGCACACCTAACCGACTACTCGCGACATCTTCACCTATCTACGGCTCCAGCGGTCACGAAAGAGCAGCGACTATCCACAAGGCGCTTCCTCGGATATCTTACGAGCGACTCTGCGGGGGAGGCACCTTCAACGATATCATTTGGTGGCGCCAAGCGTCCAACACACGAGGGATACTCTTGTCCGAGATCACGCTCTTGGCCTTTCCCGCGCCTCCCTGCGTAAGCCACCAACCGTGTCATGCTCGGCAACCGCCGGCTCTTGCCCCACCACCCAAGACATGTGCACCACACCTCACGAGCTAGGACACATCCATGAGGAGGTGGTCAATGGATTCTCCCACTGATCGCCAAAATGGACATGCTTGGGTCTTGCAACCCAGCGGCTCAACCTATCGGTCCGACATCTATTCCTCTGACTAGCCAAAGAGTAACCTTGCTGGCGGGGCTCGGGCGCCGGATCTGCAGTGCACCGCCATCGAGGTCCGACCAGCAAACATAGCCGGTAGCGAGGACTTACGCCGTGTAGCGATCGATGGATCAGCTCCACTTGAGGATATCCTGCGTCCCCTACGTCGGTGACTTCCTCCAGCGATCTGCGACTTGACCCGCTCCGTATGGCTGCTGCATTAAGTTCAGGGGACATCGTGAAGCGGCCCCGCAAGACTCTCGTACCCTACGAGTTGCGATTGCGACCCACCGGCACCATCAGCGAATAAGTCTGGCGTCGTCTGAAGTCTTCCACCACGGTAGCCACTTATGCATCGAGAGAGTGTTGGCTCCATCTCCAAGCACCGAGGTCTAACGCGTCAAAAGCTGCTTGGCAGCGCTGGTACCGAATCACGAGATCGTGCGGGCTGTCCAACTCCACTCGCCTCAACCACAACCATCTTGCCACAGGTGCAACATTTAGGGCGGAGTTTGGGATACCAGCCCCCAACTCTTTGGGCATGCATACCTGTCCCATGCCACTAGACAATAGCCACCATGGGCGTCCTTTCTCCCTTCAAAAGAAATCCACGAATGATCTTCTCAATCAGTGATGGTCTCAATCGAATATCTAGGGACATCATGGCAACAGGAATTTGAGGCGTGGTTTTCACGATCTCCGCCCTCCTCTCTGAGCATAGTGGCCTTCCACGATGGAAACTTGGCCACCTGATCCACAAGTATTTGGAGTTGAGATGCGGATGGTTTACGTGAGAGTGGCAGCCCAGTGGCGGAGTGGGAAGCGCTTGATAGGGCAACCCGGTTCTCGGGAAACCATATCCCTATCTTGATCGAACATCGGATCAAGTTTGTCGTGCATTTGTCAAAGTTGGTGCGTAGACCCGATGCCACCCAAAGTCCTCGATGATCGAGTTCACACGGAAATCCACCATGGCGGTCTCGGAAAGTGACCACATCATCTGCGTAGATTGAGGTGCGGTGTTGGAATCCGTTATCGTGAGTCTAGTGAGGAGGCCCAAACTTTCCGCTTTGGCGACCATCAAATGAAAAACCTTCATGATCGGGATGAACAAGCGTGGGGAGAGGGTCCCTTGAGTCTCGCTTTGTTAGCCACCTTAGAACACAGGCGGCGTTCATTAGGATGCGCGTGGTGGCCGTAATGAAAGAAGAGTAGCGCGATGCAAGAAACAGCAGTTCCCGAAGCCTAGCTTCCTCGGGACCTCAAAGGAAAGCCCAATCCACCGTGTCGAGCGCCTTGGTGATGTCAAGCTTTAGGAGTCTTGTTGGGGTCTTCTTTGGTGTGAAGTTTGCAAGTCCCTTGCACCATCATGAGATTATCATGTAGGCACCGTCCAAGCACGAATGCACTTTGGTGAACCCCCACCATCTGCGGGAGGGCAGGCGCCACTGTTTGCTATTACCTTGGCCACCCATTTGGCGATCTGTGGATAAGGCTGATCGGCCTATAATCCGTATCTCCTCGCGCCTAGCTTCTTGGGCAGCGTGTGACAAGGGTCCATTCACCGCTCAAATCCCGGCGATCGCGCCTAGAAAGTGAGTTGAAGGCGTCCATAACATCATCCTTGATAATGCTCCGGCAGTCACGAAAAGCGTCGGAGAACCCATCCGACCTAGGCACTTGTCCAATGGCATGCCCACGATGGTATCGGCACCTCCTCAATTCGCCATCAATGTGTTGGAGGTCCCTCATTGCGGCCCTAAATCTAGGTCAAGCGAAAGGCGATCGATTCTCACAAAGGTTCGAAGAAGCTATCGGCGGCCTCAACCTTATCATCATGATCGAGATCGAACATTATCTACGAGGAGGTGACTAATGAAGTTCTTCCGCCTTTGGTGGCTCGCATGCGATGGAAAAAGCGTGCATCTCCTCCTCCGGAGCCAAAGGATCGCGACCTCCACGCCACGTCCTCTCTAGGAGGCGAGTCGGTGGCTTTCTTGACAACCGTGAAGCCCGCGTTACTTTGGTGAGGCGCCTACTTTCCATAGCTACATCGAATCGAAGGATCAACTCGGTAGCCAAGAGGATGCGCATCTTGACATTCCGATGAATCAGGTGCTCCATCAGGACAACTTCTTGGCCACGGCTCTGCTTAGCATCAAGTCTCTTGAAGGGGTTGGGATCCCAGGGTAGCGAGTTCCACGCCTCTTGAACGACTTCCATGAAGCCGTCCACTTTGGGCCAGAAGGATTGTCCCAGGTATGGACTTTGGGCCAGAAGGGTACCATCTTAGACTGGTGTAATGCCCGAAAAATAGTAAAAATTAGAAATTGATTGTTATTTTATTTTGTGCATCATCATAACATTATCATGCATATTTTATCCGTAAAATTATTTTATCAAAACATATTTTTGTTTTACCAAATATCCATGTGGTTTTATTAAACCCGTCCCTCGTTCATATTTTAAAATTAAAATAAATAATATTTCTCGCGGCAAAAGCTTTTCTTGTTTATATAATAAAATTAGGCTAAAAGCAGTCTAATATTTTGGCCCAAAAGCCTCATCTAGTCTACTTTGGACTAGATAAGTAGTCCATTCATAGTTCTCCCAAACCCTAATCCCAAATCTGGATATATAATTCTCTCTCTTCTATTTGTCCTCGGTTGTGGCGTGCTCTTAATCCTCTCTGATCTCCCTTCCCTTTCAATCCATGCCCAATAGAAATCCCGACAAATTCGTTTCCTTATCTTAATCCTTGTGCCAACCATCCAATTTTACCCTGCCCCAATCGATCTCCACTTAAGATTTAAGTCACAAAATCACCATGTCACAATAGCTCATTGATTCCTTGCTTGGCCATTCCCAGCCCGCATGTACATCGGCCATGTCCTGCGCGCCAGATGCATCTCTGAAAGTCAAGCTCTTAATATTTGATTCATCAATCTACTCGTCAAATTCATAAGCATCGTGATACATGCCTCCATCGATTGAATCAATCCTGCCACTTTTTGTTGGTCGCCGCATGTAATCAGCAACAGTAATCACAGCATCGTTCTCGAATCACCGGGGAATCTGGCAACCTGCACCCCTCGGCTTGGCTCCTTTCCCCTACGGCTCGGCAATGAGCATCACCGCCGCATGTACTCCACGCGAGCCGCAGCGAGCCCAAGCGTCTCCTTGTCCTTGGCACTCCAGCAGCGCCTCGCCACTGAACTTCGTCCGGCGTCTGTTTTCTCCCGCTTGCCGCTGCGCAAGTCACTACCAGTCAGCGCCCCGGATCGGCGCTATCCACCAATAGCAACGGTGAGCAGGTTCGTCAATCTCTGCGGTGTATGGTGAATCAATGACTTGATTCGATGGCGTAACCTGTTTGATAAATGTCTCATAGGTGTTTTGACCTGGCTTGGCACTCAATTCGCCTACTACGGCCCTGAACCTCAGATGTTACTAATATCGTCCATTCTTTGAACCTGCCTTCTACTACTCCAGCTGTAATCCGAAGATGGCGTCTCCGTATTTTTGATCCGAGTCGTGTGAGACCCCGACTCACCTTATTTTATAAATCTCATGTATCTTATTAAATCATTCATACCCGCATACATATTTATTTTTCTGAGGTACTTTATCGATTCACCTCATAATTAAATATGAAGCCCATATGCGGACGAATCTAGTCTAATATTGGTTTCATTTAAATTTGTGTAGCGAACCGTTGTCATGCTTTGCCTTGTTAATTAAACATTTAATATGCAGGGTAGTTAAATAAATTGAACCTTCTATTTAAATGTCGGGATCCCGAGTCCGCTTAATATTGCTAAGTGGGACCGCATATTGACATGCCATGCATCATATCATAAACATCTGGGATCTTAGCCTAGTATTAAATACGGTATCGGTTGCTCTTTCTAGTGTTTGCTTCTTCACCGGATAGGACGATGAGTGGATGCGAGTTGCGACAAGCCTCCGATTTCCCGACTTTGTCTCACAGGCGAGCATTCTCCCCCTTCTACCTATTTTGCATTTATAGTATTTTCTTCCTTCCTTTGATCTATTGCTATCCTTATTATCGATGCTTTAGTACCGTTCCTTTATTTACCTGCTCCACTATATTGCCTTGGTTATCCTATCGACTTGTTTGATTGGCTAGCTTTGTCCTTGCGAGTCGTAGGCATGCTTAGTATCGCTCTCATACAGGTGGAACATGATATTTGGATATTGATGGTGATAAGATAATTAAATTGGTGATGTTGGATATGGTTATGGTTTCACCTAATGATAAGGCCCGGCGGCTCACCTAGGGCTGCTTGGCCGACCTAGGACCCGTTCGTTCTCGATACGAGTTCGAGTTGATCGCGCTAACCAAATATGGGGGCCTCTGGGATCCCCCTCAACTAAAGGCGCTATTCGTATATCGAGGGTTACAAAATTTGTTTTCCATTTGGTGCATCGCATAATATGTCCTCGGACATGGGTTGAGTTGCGATATGATTTTGGTGGACTGCCATGGCTTGCATTGCATAAAATCGGGATATCGTGTCGGAGGTGGGATGGAGCTCTACAAGTTATCTTCGATCATCGCCCGATAGTGAGCTCAAGCGATGTGCCACGGAGAATCGATGTATCTCTTGTGTGGGTAAAACGATGATGATGCCTCTGGATATGCGTAGTTAAGGGACAGTTCTTCTTGTGAGATTCGGATGCTTAGCAGCGTGATATATTGCACGAAGGGTTGAGCATGCGTTTGGATCGATGGTGTACCCTGAGGTAAATCTTTTCGAGAAGCCGTGTGTCCACGGTTATGGGCGCCTCAGGAGTACAGTGTCATGATCACAGACAACGCCACTAATATTTTGCCTCTTTAATAATATGAATAGTAATTAGCCTTATCAACTAAACACCTGCTTAACTAAAATTGCCACCGTGTGTGTTCGCAGAGGGCGTCCTCATTTGGTCTTGAGGAAATCTTCGGATGGGTTATGTTTGGTGTTACATTATTCTATCGTATAGTGCTCTCTTATCTCGCTCTAATAGTCGAAGTTGTAGAGTGTCTCTATAAGTTAGATAGTGCAAGTTTTGCTGCCGCTGAGCCCACCATACCTATGTAGGCGAGGACCTTGAATTCTAGTCTCGATGTCTTGGCCTCGATCTTGACCGCTCTCTTCTGTTTTCCTTTGCCCTTTGCCGGCACCCTTTTGGCAGCGGTATGTGATTGATGATGTTAGCAAGGTTACCCTTCTGGCTTGTCTTGGGCAGGGTTGTACACCGCTTGGTTATTCTTCAGGACTCTTAGTCCCATTTGGATCTTGTCCGTACTCGGATACTATCTTGCTTTCTTCTGGATTTGTATCTTCGTGTTGTACCTTTTTTATTCTTGACTCGTTGAGTCGTTGTTGTATATATAAGTTCTTGTGGACTCTATTGCAAACTACTATGATGTAATTACTTGTATTTAAATCCACCCACACGAAAGTGTCGGTGGCGTCTTTAAATCGCTTCTATCGGTTTTGCGGAAAATCTTGAGATCGCATAGACCCGATTAGGCGTTACCTGGTTTCCTACAACATATTTTCCCGGTATGACACTATTCTGCAATTATTTTCATTACCATGTATGGATTTTGATGATTTGAACTGTTGAAAGAAAGGAAATGAGCCTAACAATGCGTAATGAGATCGGAGAAGCTCACATGTATATCTATGGGTTGCAGGGGACTAATTATTAGATTTGATCGGCGTCTAGCCCGAGGAAGCATGGAGTAGAACTCTTCGGTGATGCTTTAGCATGGAAATACTCACCCCAACATCGCCGTCCAGCCCGCCAGACTGCTAGAGGAGGGGATCAGGGGAGAAAGAGCCCAAGTGATGGAGGTATGAAGAGAAGGTTGGAGCGTCCATCGACGGATCATGGACCGGCCTGAAGAGCCTTCGATCAAGGGGAATAAATAGTCACGTGTACAGGTTTTTGCTTTGCTCTTAGTTTGTATGCTCAAGGAAGCGTTTAGATTGAATCGGATGCTTATTTGATGTCCTCACTAGCATGCATAATATACGGAATATATAGAGTATTTACGGATGAGGCATCAGATTGCAGTGCTTGAACTACTAAATCGTAGATGTTAGTTACGCCCACAACAATTTTGGATGTCAAATATAAATGCGTCAAAGTATCAACTAAACCAATCGTTTAGTACAATCATATCCTCTTGATTGGTTATTGATTGTCTGATTCCACTAAATTTGCACCTCTGCCGTTCTGATTCTTGTGACATCGATGTGTGAACCTAATTTTCATAGTAGGTGTCTCCCTCAACAGATCCATCGGCCACGCTTACGACATGTTTTCGGTGAGGATGAAGATAGTTGCATCTTCAGCGGTTTGAGAGATATTGGTGCAAACACTATCTAATTCTGTGATGGTTTACTCTTGTAGTTTCCTCATCGGTAGAAATTAATTTGGAAATTCCTCGATGATCTATGGTTTTTCCGTTCACATGGGTTGATTGGAGTGTAGATCTGGCAGGCCTACATTTTCTAAAATCCGATCTTATTTCTTATGTTTTGGATGCGGTATTCAGTTTTTTATCAAATGTTTGCGTGAACTATAACCCGGATCTACAAGCGAGATATGTATGGTTTCAAATTTTGACAGCAACGTTTAGTCTGCAATGGAGTGAAGAAGCAACTAAGCACTTGAAGAATGGAGCTGGCAATAGCGAGAGGAAGGAGAGGTAGGTTCCATTTACGCTAGCGTGACATCCACAAAGTGTTGATCTGTAGGCTAAAGGAGATTGTATACATTATGTAATTCACCCGCGGTTTTGCATTCTCCTTCATTTTTATTTATAGCAAGTTTCTGATCTCTATTTAGCGTGGGAAAATTGTTGTTACTTGTGACAATTGTGATTTTTATCTAAATCCGACCTGGTTTATTAATGTTCATGTTCCTTATTCACTCCAACAAACGAAGCTAATGCATGTTTTCCGGTTCTTACATGGGCTTGGTTTGTCATGCATGACAGAAACAAGTGTTGGATGTTGAAAAAAAGCGGCATGCCAGTTGTGAAGGTTCACAATGAGGTGACATAGCCATACCATCTGAGATTATATTAACGGTTGAGCAAACAAAGCAAGTGGTGCCCATGATCATCGAACCACCTGCTCGCAGAACTGTTTTGCCACACTCGGCAGCTACAAGAGCTGGTCACACAAGTCATCACTACTATGCATGAATTAGTGAGTCAGTGAGCAACTTGTACTATGAAGAGTTTCACTACCAGGCTCCATGGAAACTCATGATATAACATTCATATCTGATCAAAAAATGGACTGTCAGATGAAGTACCTTTGGTTTTTGCAGACAATCAACCATGGAAACTCCATGGACTTTCTTATTGAAGAATTTAAGGTACAATTGGATGATTCATGGATGAAGTATGATATGTCAAGTTGAGTCTCTTATAAATTTCATATATTCAGGCACAGTTGATGAGTTCAGTCAGTACATGAATCAAATTAAAAGTGAATCCAATAATAAGCAAGCTTATGAAGTTGATGTATGTGCATAGAGAGTCTTGTAATGTATGGACCGAGGTATTAATAGCCCGCAGCTAACCAGAAATTGTAGGAAGAAGTGAGCAAAGCTCACTCACTCAATATTAACCAAATCGATTGATTTACTAGGTACAAGATAGGTAAAGAAAAGTGTCTCTTCATCTTGTAGCTTCTCTTCGTATCGTAGAGGTCGAACCTAGACTGATAAATTATGGTTCTGTGTAGAAATTCGCGTGGTACAGTGTTAGTCTCGAGAACTTTATACTAGGGCTCTTACCCAAGGATTAGTGTCTGGTCCTATGGTCGCCCTAGCAAGGAAAAATAATGAAACAACAATCACTTATGGCAAGATTCAGAGATGGTTACCCTGCCCTGTAAGATAGCTACCCTACCTACCCAGGAAATCCAATAATAAATTGCATGCTGCAACAAGTATGGAATAATAAATTCAGACGATCGATGCACATAGGAGGCAACCGAGGAAAAATTAAGTCAAAGAACAAGGGTAATTCTATCTTCAGACCGGTCGGTGGGTTGTAGAACCTGGCGGGCTAATTATTGTCGTTGATTGGATAGGAACGATCACTAAGGCATCAAGTGTGAACACGTAAATCAGAGTCAGCTAAAGATCAAACCGAAAATTTAAATTATTTTGTAGATCAAACCATTCGTCCGATTTACGATCCGTTTTTACCGTTGAGTTAGTCGCGACGAGATTTTCGAAACTAGATCCCATATTGATATCTTTCGACGAATTTTTTTTCGGACCAAAAAATTATCCACCCCTAACACGTGAGTTATCCATGCCACAGTATGTAAGTTATCCACCCTATCCATCGTATAAACGGGTTGGATCGCTGTGTTCTCGCATTTTTTTATGTGGATACTATAATCTAGTTAATTGAGATATTGTTATTTAGGTGTTAGGGTACCGAGATTTTGTAAATCGTCGATCGCGTTAACGATAGGTAATGAAGCCGAGCCGTTAGACTACTCGTTATACATTATATTTATTACTTCGACTTAGGATGGTGGATGGTAGGGTATAACACCACATTTATTATATCGACTTCGACAACGGATCTCAAATTGAAAGAGTTCATATTTATGTTTTCGCATATAAAAAATCAAACACATTATCCGTTCGTAGGATAGATAACTTATGTGTTAGCGGTGGGTAACTTATATACTCGCTGAATAACTTAGGTATTACATGTGGATAACCTTTTGGTCTGAAAAACACATAACCCTTTCGTAGGGGTGGATAACTTATGTATTATCGGTGGATAACTTATAGTATGACCTTGATAACTTACGTGTTATATGTGGATAACCTTTCGGGTCCAAAAAAAAATCGTAAAAACCTATCAATATGAGATCTAGTTTCGAAAATCTCGGCACGACTAGTTTAACGATGAAAACGGAATTTAAATCGGATAAACTGTTTGATCTATAAAATATTTTTGAAATTTATTTTTCATATTAGATTTCATGACGTAAGCATTTTTGTTTGTTTGTGCCTAGAGACTAAATCATCATTAATTAGCTCTGTTTGAGGAAAAAATCAATCTTAATTATTGTATGCCAAGAATACTCACACGGACGCCCTTACATGTTCGTACGTTGTCTGATCCACCAAAAAATGTTATTTCTAGAACAGTCGTTCTATAACAACGTCTAAGAACAAATTGGAATCACGGATGAGGATGGGAAAGGATGAACATGAATGCGATGTGCCCTATTTACATGGCGGAGTTGTATTATGGCTGATTGTTAGTGCGCCTCTATAACTTTATACATGCTAAATAGCTGATTTAATTTCAGTGTCTTCAAGTGATGGATTAACCTTTCATGACTATTCATCACCCATTATCTTCATGATTATGCGCCTTGAAATTTTGCATATTATTTGTTAATCCAAACCAATTACACTTTTCCTGATGCATCTCTTTGAGAGATTTTCATTGATGAAAAGAATTTGCATCAAACAAAGCATCGTATATGATACAATTGAAGGAAATGTGCCTAGAGACATGCAAATGGAAGCAACATGAGGATTCTCAGCATTAAAATTTCTTCAATTTAGAAGAGAAATTTCCTTCGGCCTATTAACAGAAATTGATTTAAGTAGTAATAAAATTCTACAGAGTCTAGAAAATAATTTGCTTTTCGGTACGCAGATTTGTTTTCCTTCTCCTGATGCGCACAGGCATTTTCGTGCGAAGATAAAGGAAGAACATCGGTCGGCCTATATCTACAGATCGATCGATCGTCTTCAGAACGCACTACGGCTTGGCTGCACATCACACTGCATCGCACTAAAGACACTAGTACCACAGCACTGCGCTATGTCGGTCGCTCCCATGATGTCCTCCAGCCGCCTCCGCGACCTGCAGGCCTTCGACGACACCAACGCCGGCGTGAAGGGCCTCGTCGACGCAGGTGTCACCACCTTACCCTCATTCTTCCACCACCCACCGCAGAACCTCCCCAAGCCCGTCCACGACTCGCCTGGCAGAAGCTTCACCATCCCTGTCATCGACCTCGCCGGCGTGACGACGGCAGATCCGGCCCGTCGAGCCGAGCTGGTCGGCGAGGTGCTGGCGGCCGCGAACAAGTTTGGCTTCTTCCAGGTGCTGAACCACGGCGTGCCGGAGGCAGCCATGTCGGGCATGCTGGCGGCGGTGCGGAGGTTCAACGAGAGCCCGTGGAGGTGAAGCGCGCCTACTACACGAGGACCACGGTCGGGCGTGCGGTACCACTGCAACCAGGACCTGTTCCGTGCGTCGGCGGCAAGTGGCGCGACACGGTGTACCTGGAGATGGCGCCGACGGGCCGTCCCCGAGGAGATCCCGCGGCGCTACGAGGCGTCGCGGCGGGTACACCCAGCAGGTGAGGCGGCTGGGCATCACGCTGCTGGAGCTGCTGTCGGAGGCCCTGGGCCTGCGGGCGGGTACCTGGAGGAGGAGGCCGGCTGCCTGGACTGGATCCTCGTGGGGCGCACTACTACCCGGCGTGCCCGGGCCGCAACTCACCATGGGCGCCACCACGCACTCCGACTACAGCTTCCTCACGGTGCTCCTCCAGGACGCCGTGGGATCAACGCCCTGCAGGTGCTCGTCCAAGAGGAGGAAGGGGAAGGAGGTGGGCGGCCGTGCACGCCGTGCCCGGCGCCCTGGTGGTGAACATCGGCGACTTCCTGCAGCTCATCTCCAACGACAGGTTCAAGGCGTGCAGCACCGCGTGGTGTCCAAGAAGGAGGGCCCACGGGCGTCGGTGGCCTGCTTCTTCCAGACGTACAGCGCGGCCGCAGCCGCCAAGGTGTGCGCCCGATCGTCTTCCCCGATGGGACGCCGCCGGTGTACAAGAGCGCCACGGTGGAGGAGCTGCTCGCCAGCTTCTGGGCGAAGAATGGTCACGCTACACTCGACCACTTTAGGCTCTGATCATGATCAGCAATCACCGTAAGTACTCGATCTCTGGTTGTTCGTCAGCCGTACGATCGAGTACTCACATTTGTGTCTACACGTATCCGCGCGCATCATGTGCGTGTGTGTGTCATCCAGTTGCAACTAGCTAGCTCGGGTGGTGATTCGAAATGTGTGCATGGAAATAAAATGTTGTGATTTGTGGTAACTTATATACTTCTTTCATCTAGAAATAACTGATTTAATTTTATACAGATTGAATATATCTATACACTAAAATATGTTTATATACAAGTAAATCTAGACAAATACAAGTCACTTCAATGGCTGGGCGGCGGAGGTCAAGTAGCTCGTCGACTTCAGGGGAAAGAATGGTCGATCTGGACTCGACCACTTTCAGCTCTGATCAGTCAGCTTCCATACGTACAGGCACGGCTGTATGCATCAGCCGAATGCAGAGGAGGCAGGGGGCATTTTCCCTTTTCGAAAAAAACACATACGTGCACGTACATACTTGTCCGCGCGTGTGTTGTCCAGATGCAACGAGCCTATCCGCATGTGAGTTGTCCACATGGCAACGAGCACACTGATCGTGATCTTACTCGTGGTATGGATGAGTTTGGTGAGAGTGAAGCATATGTAAAACAAAATGAACTAGCCTGATGTTTAACAATTCCAATTTGGACTCTCTGCTACCCACTTGTTGTATATTATCACTTTATCAGGTTCAGAATGGTTACGTTCCAGTCTAGACGTCTAGTGCCACCAAGAATCCTTTCGATCAGAAACATGACTGGCATCAAGGCGGCCCCCAATCCGCCCCGCTCCATAGTCAAAATCAGTTGGACCATTTTTTAGCGATTAGTTCAGTGTGTAATGCCCCTTGCTATAGGGGGCTTATGCAGGACGTCTGCTTAAAATTAAAGGATATAAAGCAGAAAAGGAATGAACAACGCAAATACAGTTACTCCGTAACAAATTACCACTTTTCCCTAAAAAACAAATTACACTTTATATAAACTCGCCATTGGCACCATTCTCTCAACAGCTTTCCTTGTTTAGTAGGTGGGTAGACAGGTCTGCGACACTGCCAGAAGCTACAATCCTAATAGAAGGCGATTTACAAAACTTGCAGTCGACTATCCAGGGCATCCCTCTCTTCTTTAACAGCTGAAAAAAAAAACTCACGCCAAGCTTCTATCATAGAAGATGCTTAGTATCCTTTCATCAACATTCTTCAAGACGATGATGATGGGGTACCTTTTCCAAAGTCAGAATCGTCAATCATCTTCTCTAATGACTCGATATCACCGGCTTCAGAAAGGGTGTGACTGCGAAGGCTGTCTGCATCCTCACTGCTCACATGAAAATAGAACAAGAAACAGCGGGTAAGAGGGAAGCATAAAAAGCACCAGTTGTGCTATATAAATTTGGAAGTACAAAGATTTAGTCATACTCTGTAACTCCAAAGATTTCTTTGACAACAAGCGAGCTGTCGCGAGAACAAAACTCTGGGAGCTGGATGATTCACAAATATTCAGTTAGATCAGGGGAAAGTTAGGAACAGACTACTCCCTCCCTCTAGAAATATAAGACGTTTTAGCTTTGTGAAGCTAATGTATCTAGACAACTTTTGTGTATAGATTTGGAGTGAACCTATACACTGAAATACATCTAGATAAATTTGTTTCACAAAGCTAAAATGCCTTATATTTCTGAACGGAGGGAGTACATTATAACACCATGTCCTGACATTTAATTCTGTTATAGAAGTCAAGAAAATTCTCAAATGCAATTTAGAGCCAGTAAAGCAGACGCCAGCAGCTTACCTCTGATAAGTACATGATTTTTCCAAACAATGTTTGCACAGCAAGCTTCCGCTTAAAACCTTGTTCTGTAAATCCAGTTAAGTCCATAACTATTGGACCTGCAAGATCACACGCAAAATCTTCTCAGTCATGCAGCAATATGAAAAGCCTAATCTTATAAATCAAGTTAAGTTGTGAACTAAACAAAATCATCACTACTCCCCCTCTGTCTCAAAATGTAAGGCGCGCTTTATTTTGCAAGGTCTTTGATGCACAACATTGACCACTAATATATACCAAATCATATGGATTAGGAATGTGTAAATGGTATCTTTGCGTTTGTATTGCCAAATTCTTTCATTTCATGTATCTTTATACTAATTTTATGGACATATTATAAGTATAAATCATAGTCAAAGTTGTAAGTAGTTGACCAGCGAAAAACAAGGGTGCCTTTCATTTTGGGACAGAGGGAGGTGCTACCAAAGACTTTTAGGAAAACAATAAACCACACTAAGCAAATGCAATGTGTTGAGCGCTATCCCGCAGGCCACAGCTATCGATCCTTTTCTAGAAAGACAATGAGTCTCCTATTTGCAATGCAGGTCATACACTAGTAGCAGCACTAAAAGTAAACTACTCCCTCCGTCTCGAAATAGATGTCGGAGATTTGTCAAAATTCACATGTACCTATACACTAAAACGCGTCTAGATAGATGCAAATCTAGACAAATCTCCGATATCTATTTCGAGACGGAGGGAGGATATTAGTTTAAAGTACAACAAACATGTTAAAGGTGTCAAACTGAACTTCACCATGCAGCAAACAAATATAGTGCTTCGATTTTGACAACATCCTAAGATTTTAACGCTAATATTCACAAGCTAATGAACACTTGGTATCAATAAAATGGCAAGGTATTGATAGAACTCCTCTTATTACAAATTGAATCTTGCCACACACATATGTACATTTTGTTTTTGGTAAAGCATGAAAATATCAATATCAAGTTGGGTTTGGAAAATTTGCAAGGAATGGCAGAACAGTTATGAGTGGAATAATGCAAGAAACATACAAATGCCAAGATTATATGTCCAGTAACTTTGGAAAGTAACCTTCTAAAAATTTGCAAGGAATCAAGTACAAAGCTAATAAATCATATGGCGCTCAATCATCACCAAGTTTTACAGAGAATTCATCATGGAGATCAATAAATTTTATAGGAAGGCAAGAGAAGACTGTGTTATATAAAAGTCTTGAAGAAACTGAGCATCAGAGTCCTGAATTCAGTAAATACTATGTGTTATACAAGAGTACTGGAATCAGAAGAATGAAAATACCTTTTTCCCGAACAATTCTTCTTGATATCTCATTAAAATTTCAGCAACTTCAGCATCTTCTAACATTGGCGCTTTCCTAAGATGTATGAGATCCACAACCACATCAGGATTGAATTGTTTTCGTTCAGAGTATATCTGATGTACTTTCTTACTACATCATCCATGTCAAATCCTGTCTGAACAAATGGAAAAAAGTTACACATGTATTTGTGTTCCTCATTATGGAGCAGATAACCGCAATAATAAAAATATAATAAATAAGCCATTCCTCAAGCAGCAGTAGAAATGGATGCATAAAGAATTACAGTTAGATATGCCAAAATCTATTCTGGTCATAAAAATTGTGGTTAAGATCACTGTACATCCTCAGTGCAATTTCAATCTTCAGAATAGGATGTATGACTAACACTGTAGATTCGTTTATTGAGAAATAACGCAGATGTGTAGTGCCACTAGTCCAATATATGTTCAGTTCCTTAGGAATAATGGTTGAATCAAGGGCTAACCTTTTGCATTAGTTCTTGGATAGCTGCGAAATCCACTGCTTCCCTGCCCTTCTGAAACAACTCATCTAGTGACTTCAACAAGAATATATTCTTAGTCACCTGCAAAGAAACACCAAATCATCATAAAATGACAAACAAATATAGTGCCAAAAGTGTCTGTATAACGGTTATGACTTATGTGAGATATAGTACATATAGTTCCATCAAGAATACTAGCAAGAAAACGAGAAATTAAAGCCTAAAGGTGACCAAAAAAAAGATGTAAACACAAGTTTTCTGCCTTAGAATCTGCACAGACCTATCTATTTGAAATGAGGTATCAAACTTATGAACTGCCAAAAAGCTGACATTACAAGTTCATGACATAATTAAATATGCTAAGATTGAAAGTGCTAAAAAAGTACAGAGATCATGATTAATAGTTTAACACATAATATAACAGAGTCATGTTGATTCATTCTCTCACTCGGTAGTTACATCTAATTCAATCATACAATTCAGTATGGTCATGGACTCTTGGTTCCCTGATATTCTACAAAGTACGAGCAGAGATAAACTTGTCAGCTGATAAAAACACGCCGATCTCCTCTCATCTTGAGTCCTTGAACGAAGTTTACCACCCAATGAACAACTATTGGAGTCTCGATTGAACAAACAAACTACAGCTCCACACAATGTACCTACATTTTAGCATGCCTCGAACTCTATCGTGAGAGAAGTACGCCATCAATTTTATTACATACACCAGTATTACCTAACAACGAAGCACAAGAAAAATGTCCTATCCTAGAGAGAAATTAACGAAGCTCCTAATCGTATGACTACCCAGTTGATTTGTAGACGTTCAGACTTACCCTCTTCTTCTTCTGAGTGCGCGGGGAGGTGAACCTGCGGTAGGTGCGGACCACGGCGAGCGCGAAGGAGACGCCCACGTAGGCGAGCGGCACGGCGAGGAGCCACGGGACGGGGCTGGAGCCGACGCGGGGTCCGGGAATAGCCTGGGTGACGGTCCCGGTGAACTCCACGAGGTCCAGAGCCTTGTCCTGGATCCACGGCAGCTCTTCCTCGACCTCCACCTCCTCATCGCTCTCCTTCTTCGGTGCGGTGTTGGAGTTAGCCGGCTGGCGGGAGGCGGCTGGGGTCTGGCTATTGGTGCGCTTGGCGCGGGCGACGAGGAGGGGCGTCGGCCGTCGGGGAGCTGTGCGGGCGGGGACGGCCAGGGTGAGGGGGCAGCGCCGAAGGCGCCCGCCGGCGACGGGGACGGAGAGCGGATGGAAGAAGGTGGTGGTTGCCATGGAGATGGAGGTTAGGGCTTATCGCGGCGGAGTTGGGTGGGGACTTCCTCCGGGCCGGGGTGCGGACTGCGGAGAGGAGACCAAGCCAGAGTAGGCAGTAGCTCAACGAAACCCTGTCCCTGTGACGGGTTGGGAGAGAACCTCGGGAAGAGTTAGACATATGGGCCAAAAGCCTACAAGGGAAATGATTTTAGGCCCAATCCTCAAGACAGAGCTTTCAGGCAGGCTGACTTTCCCAGCACCTGGACCTGGTCATGTGGGCATTGGCCCTATGGTGGTATGCAGTGCGCGCGGCAAATATTAATTACCGCTCAATGCAGCGTGAGGAGGCGAGCAAGGAAACTTCACAAGGAGAGGGTGGGGAGCTTGCCGGACTTAGGGTTAGGGGTGGCCCGGGTAGGGAATATCATGGCGACCCGGACTTAGGGAGGCCTAGATGTCCTTTGGCGGCAGGGGCGACATGGTGGCCATGCGTCGGCGAAGGTGAGGAATAAAACTTAAAGGGGAGAAGGGGAGTGGGATCGCCGACGAGGAAGAAGCAATGGTGGGAAGGTCACATGCGCTGGGAAGAGTACAACCGGGTCGGTGCGTGCGTGCGGCTAGGAAGCAGACGATCAGGTCGTTTGTGGTGGGCCACAACCCACGGTAGGTCGGTGCTATCACCTTCCAATCCACGCAACACTGCACCAAGCTATCCAGTCTTGGACCAGCAGCACCGCCAGCCCATGAGCCTCGTGCACAGTGCATGCCCGGTGCCTCTGGGCGTGTTTGGTTGCTCGTGTCTTTTACTCGCACATGAAGATCATGGCTCCACGGAAGCTGCACGCGGCAATGCAACCTCCCGTGCCAAAAGGTCCACTCATTTTGTTTCTTGTATTCTCATTTCCCTAGGGTTGAGAATCAAGCCCAGTCGTTGGTTTCATGCATTCATGAATTTGACAAAATGGTGCTTGTTTGGAAGCTACATTATTCTTGATAGCCTTACCTCACAGCTAGTGGTGAGCTTACCCAATATCATCGAGCAAAGAGAACAAAGTTAGGAGAAGTGCAATTGATGCGTGCCATGTGTGTTGCAGCAGAGTTAACGAGCAACTTCAGTCTTTGACACTAGTTCATCACATACGGAGGGGTTATAACTGAATACCACCTCCCAAAATATACAAACCAAAGTTTAGGGGTCACCGCAACCATAGTTCATCAGCCTAGCTACTCCCAGAATACACATCACAGCCATCATCACTAACACCAGCACATCATCACTACTACGAGCACATCCTCGAACAGCTACTCAGAGGTAGTGCTTGTTTAGGAAGGTCGTGAACCAGTTCAACATGTGCTCAGGGGTCATGGTAAGATACATGCTCGCATGTCCACTATGCTCCATCAGGTGGGCAAGAGCACGGTGTATCGCGGTCACAGAGATGGGCACAACTGGAATACGAGCACCGTAGATGATATTCATCTGAGCATAGTTCTCAATGGGCTTGTTGATCATCTCGGCGTCCGATGGCTGAGCCTATGTGAGAATCACAGTTAGTTCATGACATGTAGTTCGTATGTGAGCATTACAAGAACTGATGCAAGTGCAAATATATCATACCTTGATGTGCTCATAGTAAGCTTCATCGTCCATCATGATGGTATAGGTCTCCTCAACCCAATGCACGTTCTCAAGACTCCTGAGCTTGGTCACCCTAATCCAGCGCACTCTCCAGTGCCTCATGTGGTTGTGCACCTGGTTCGCAGTGACTGTCCAGAACTTGAATACATCCTCTGTAACCAAGCGCATGTCGCTGTCCCGAATCCCTCTAGAACCCCTTTCTCGATCATTGGACCACCCAATTCGGGCGAAGGTGGATAGAGATGTTGACCATGACATGGTCTACATCCTCGTGGCCACCGCATCGGTATCGACACATAACGTAGAAGCGACAGAGGTTATGGGCAGTTTAGGGACACATCCTTCTCCTATGGTAGCGGGTAATAATGTGTTCGATATGGGAAAAACTCTCGATACAACTAATCCTACCTACATCACATGGAAATCCTCACGAGAACAACATGCTCGGTCCGGATCTAGAACACGAGCTCATGGCTTGGGTGTGAGTTAGTACATAACAGCGGATCTAAGCTGCGAGAGTTAGGGTTAGATATTTATTACCACGATCATGATCTTGCCCGACGAGGATGACATGTCCGACATAGCCAAGGAGGAAGACTTGTCGGAGACGACCTAGACCCACCGTAGTAGGAGGCGCCGCTTGATGACCCACAAATGTAGGGGATCGCAACGGTCTTCGCGGGTAGTATTACCCAATTTATTGATTCGACACAAGGGGAGCCAAAGAATACTTGCAAGCCTTAACATCTGAGTTGTCAATTCAGCTGCATTTGGAAATAGTTCTTTCTCATAGAAGCTTATAAGTAGCAACAATTTGATAGTAGCAACAGCAAAGCAATAGCAGAATAGGAGCAATAATGTGATAATAGTAAGCGATGGGATTGAGTGCGGTAGGCATAGGGATGGATGGACGGGCATTGCATGGACGAGTCTAAACATGTAACTTCAAGATCTAGGGCATTGTAGATAAATAATAACAAGAATCCAAGTACTAAATAATCCTAGGCATGTGCTCCATATATAGTCATACGTGTTCGCAAGCAATGAGAACTTGCACAACATATTACATCGACCCGACTGTGGCGTGGGCCTCTAGGAACTCGACAATTAAGGTGCTCCTTTTAATAGAGCACCGAGCAAAGCATTAACACTCCATGAACATATGTGATCCTCACACCAGCCATCCCCTCCAGTTGTCCCAATTATTGTCACTTCGGGACCTTTGGATTAGGACAATGATATGTGTACACAACTTGCAGATAAGATCACAAAAAATACTATCATAATGATTTAATAATAAGTTCAGATCTGATATCATGGCACTCGGGCCCTAGTGACAAGCATTAAGCACAAAAAGTTGCAAGAAAGTCAAATAGCAGTAATAAAGATACTAGACACTATGCCCTAACAATCTTATTCGATTACATGATAGAACTCATCCAATCCCTACCATTCCCAGGCCTACAGCGGGGGATTACTCACTCATGGATGAGGGAATCATCGATGGTTGATGGAGAGGCGTTGGTGATGACGATGGCGATGATCCTCTCCAAATTCCCCGTCCTGGTAGGGTACCAAAATGGAGTTTCTGGATCCGAATCTTGGTTTCTGATGGTGGCGGCGAAGCGGAACTCTTCTCTAGAAAATGTCAAACCCCCTAGGTTTTTAGGTCAAGGGACAACTTATAGGCGCCGAGGGGTGCACAGGGTGGTCGTAGCCCCCTAGGCAGGCCCACCCGCGCTGGCGGTGTGGGCCCCTAGGCCTCCACTCGTTTGTCTTACGCCGTGAGTCTTGGTGAAATATAATATTTGGTATATTTTTGGGATTTTTCGTGATAGTTGATTTTACGCAAAAACTAGACACCAAGGTAATTCTGGCAAAAACGTCGTCAGGTGTTAGTTGTATCCAAATCACACAAGTTTAGAGGAGAAACAATAGCAAAGTGTTAGAAAGTAGATCGTTTTGGACGTATCAACTCCCCAAGCTTATTGCTTGTCCTCAAGCAATTCGATTGAAAGCGAGTGCGATAAAGAACTTTCATGAACACATTTGCTTCATATGATGTATATATTCTTAGCACATGATTATATGCTTAAACCATTCATAATAAGAAGCATGCAACCAAGTCTACTCAATAATCATTGCAAGCTATGAAGAGAAACCAACTCAATAATAATAAGTAGCATGGAACATAAACATAAGCAACATTGCAATGCTCATAGTAAGGTATGATGGAGTGGTATCTTGCTTTCATTTGTTTGTAAAGCACAATATAAATGCCAAGGCACCTCTGAAGTTCAAGTGAAGACTAGAGGTAAAAATATCAGAGATACAAGCATCAAAGTCATGACATAATTAACCAAGTTTTGGAACAAACACAAGAATGACCTATGCTCTCGAGAAGGTGCTCATAGAATATGTGGTGACTCAATGTAACATCACAAAAATACTAAACTTGGGTCATCAAACTCTAATATTCAAATTTAGGGTTAACAAAAACTTCTCTAAATAAAATTATGAAAGTATGCATGTGTGTATGCATTCCAATTTGGATTATTTTGAATTGCCTTGTTTATGTGTTTCTTTGCTTGTAAAAGGATTCTTAGGTGAAATAAACATCATCTAAATAATTCCCAAACTTTTCCCAAAGACAAATAAATCAAAACAAACAAAATGAGTGAATGGTCATTTTGACCAATTTAACTCCCATGCCTACTTTGGCTGTCTCAAACTTTCAGAACTTAACAGAAACTTGTTTGGATCTTTGCACCCCTTGATAGTACTCATAACAAAGTATCAAGGCCCACTTTGTGATCATCCAAAAACATTTGAATGCATACTTTAAAGGATAGTTTAAAATTGAATCTATATCATATGGGAAGATCCCTCTTTTTCAAAAACCACTCAAACAAGCTCAACTTTCAAAACCCAAGCATCTATAGACTCACCAGCACCAACCTAGCACACCCACCAAAAATATTTTCAAAATTCAAAACTTGAATTCATGCGGCCATTTCATCAAACACCTTGCAGATTCAAATCAACAAAATCACAAACATTATTTGGAGCAGTGATTTGAGCCTAACTTATTCCCTCTCTGGACACCACTAGCCTTAGTAGATCATCTAACAACCTAAACTAATCTCTAGAACTATTGTAAGCTAGCCATTGTCATCAATGGTGAGCAGGCCGAGTGCACCCTTGCCACCCACATGTCAACAGCGAGCTAGGAGAAGCACCAAGCCTAGCCAACATGTCTGGGAGCAAGCTAACACCCAGCCACTCCATGTCGGCGCTTTCGAACCTTGCCACCTGGACCACATGCAGACCATGCCACCGCCGTGACAACCTGCTGAGAAGCGCGCCACGCTCGATAGGCGCCCAGACGCGCCGCAGCCCTCGCGTGCATACGTGATCACCACCGTCCCAGAACCCGCGAGACCGCCCGTTCGCGCCCGCGCACCGCGTTGTGCGCCATAAAACTTCCGTCGGGCATGCGAAACGCCGCGTTGACCAATCCGCATGCGCCTCCGCCACCTACGTCGTTGAGCTTCGCCAGGGAGCACAGCACCACCCCCTACCGTCGCCCATGCCGATAGCCCTCTGTGTCATCGACCACGACGAGCTCACCTTTCGCCACTATAAATAAAGGCTTCCCCCGCTCGATTTCTTCACACCATTCCACTCCCCTCTCACCCAGAACCACCCCGCCTCAGTCCCGGAGCAAGGCGAGCAACGCATCGCCAGAATTTCACCGGAGCAGGCCGCCTCTGGAGAAGAAGGGCGCCATCGATTTCGTCCACCCCAGGAGGAGCTGCCGGTACCAGGAGGTTCGCCGTCGTCGACTTCATCGTTCGCCCGCCTCGAGCCCTACTTTGAGCCCGGTGAGCCCGGCGACCCCCTGCCGTGTTAGGGTTCTGTCTCGCTGGCGCTGCCCGACGTGGATGATGAACCAGAGCTGTTGGATTAGAACTAGATCGAACGCACCACATCGCCCCGTACCGCTTCGCGTTTAAAGAGTCACTGACCAGAAGACCCGCCCTGTCAATTGCAACTCTCAAAAATCACATTTGATCATACCTTTTAGAATATATAAAAACATATGGGTTTACTTACAGAAATATTGTTCAAGTAATAAAACAATGCCACATAAGCATTTCTAGCCACTTTATTTAAGTAGAATAAAAGGTTAAACCTTATTAAATTGTGACACCACTTTAAATCACATTCCCATGTACTGAAATATGTGGTGATGACATGTGTCAACATGATCCCATGTTTGGTTTGGAGAATATTAAATCTTAAGTAGTTTTTCAATGAGTAGAAATTACTTTTCTAAAAAATAAAAGAAATTAAACCAAGCTTTAATCTTGTAATGTTAGTGATGATGCTAGATCATCTATAGAACCCTTGTGTGTGATGATTACAAGTAGTTAAGTATTGTTTGGTGATTGTGTACCTTGTATTTATTCATAGATGCTAGTATCGACCAAGGATACGAGGAGGAAGGAGGATACTACTAAGAAGAAGCCGAGGAAAACTTCAACCACTGCTCTGCACAAGGCAAGCTTATACTGGTACTTATGCAAGCCAATACTTGCAAGCCTAATACCACTAGTTGAATGTGCAAGCTAACACATGCAATTATGAAAGCTAGATAACCTATGCAATGCCCTAAGCATGCTTGGTTAGAAACATATGATAATCGAATCCTAGTTTTACTTGCAAGCTTTATACTTTATTTTTCTTTATCAAAGCTCTTGCTTAGAGTCTACTAGAGTAAATGATAGATACTAGAAAGATAATTGAAGGTTGCATAAAGAGCATAAAATTTGGCCTAAGCTAGATAATCTTGATGTCACCCTAAGGCCTGAGAATGTACTTAGTTGAAACTCCACTAGTTTACCACCCCTCATTAGTACTTATCCCCATTTGTAGATGCTAGTGCTAAGCATAAAACTTGATCAACTTTAGATGGGAATACTTGGTGGAAAAATGGTTATGAAAACCTTGGAATGATGGATCATTCTATTAAGATATTTTGGACATGTGTTTCCGAACATAAGATGATTTTGATGATGAAAATGTTGAGGCAGGAGCCTTATCCCTTTATAAAACTGATGGTTGTCTGGATGCGATACCATTCCAATTTTACCGTACAACCACAATACCCGAGAATTGGGTAGGGCTTGACAGGAAACTTATATACCTTAGTATTGGTGCCCTCACGACCAAGGTCTGAGCTGAGGCTACCTTGTGAAGATTGTCCACCTGTGTAGTACCCAAGATGACAGTTGGTCATGGTTGGGAGGCTAAACTCACAGGAGAGGTGCTTATACTAGGGCGTGTAATTGAAAGGTTAGGATTGATTATCCGCATACTGAGTATGGTGAATTGATTTGTTCTGACGGATGTATCGAATGTTGTGGTGAAAGTGTACAATCTCTGCAGTGTCAAACTATTGAATAGCCACGTCTGCGGTTATGGACAGTTGGGTGGCCATCTTCATTCCCGTCGATGTTTTCAAAATGACTTGTAAAATGGATTGAGACTTTGACTTGACCACAATGAGTTGTGATATGAAATACAAGTTCCCACTTAGGTGTTATAAAACTTCAACTAGCTTCCTTAGTTCCTAAACTTAGTAGAGGTAATCGGCTTTTGCAAAACAACCCTAGAGCCTAGTGTCCTATTACAAAACCCTTCACTTGTTAGTATTAGTTTGCAGTACTTAAAGAGTACTCATGGCTTTGTCCTTGCTATTACCGTGGCGGACTATGAAGAGGAGTACCAGGAGGATGGACCCGGAAGGTTACGACAACTAGGATCATCTCCCATCGTCGATTGTGCATGACCCGAAGATGGAGTTTCGCCTACGCTACCATTATTATTACGTATTACGCTTCTTGAATTGTATTAAGAACTGGATCATGAGATCCTTATTTGTGTAAGACCTTATGTATGGTTTGTAATGGATGATGTCTTGTGGTATCCAAATCATATGTCTCACAAAATGGTAATCACGGGATTGCGATGTATGGCATAACGGCATCCGGGATTAAAAATCCGGTGTTGACAAGTTGGTATCGAGCCATCGACCATAGGAGACCCTAGTTAGGCGCGTTTGGAATCAAAAACCTAGTTTCAAAACCAAAGGAAGCAAATATTTACAAAAACTTATTCTCATTCTTACCTCTTGAACTCTTTCATAAAAATTCATGCTACTCCAAAATTATTTCAAAGCTTACATCAAACTTTGCACCCTAGATCACTTTTAGTAAATCTCACAACTACGCTGGTGCGCAAACGTAGTGAGTAGTATTCGGTCCCACTGTATCGTAGTTTTCAGAATGGTTCTTAAAACCATCTGCTTTGCTTGCTTTTCGGTGTGTGTTTGTATCGTGTGCTATGAATGAAAGAATGAATGAAAAGCAAGTTGCTAGAAAAATCCGAGTCAAACTTTAAATTTTTTTCAAAGTCCCTGAACCTTAGAAAATTCCCTCTTTTCTCATGATCTATCTCAATCTTCAGATGCCACGCTAAGGAAGTAGTTCATCCCCGGACCCGATGTTGCAGATCCTGCAAATGTTGGTTTCTGACCGTGAAGCTAAAAGAGCCGAACGTCAAGCCAATTTAGCCAGCCTTCAACAGATAGCCCAGCTAGCCCACAACAATCAAGGCCACGGAAATCAGGACAACGATGGATCTAAGCTCAAGAATTTTCAGAACACCAACCCACCTGTTTTCACTAAGTCATAAGAGCCCCTATAGCCAATGATTGGATTCAAACCATGGAAAACAACCTGGAAGTCGCCGGAGTGGAAGCTAACGATAAAGTTCTGTTCGCCACCCACTATCTAGCCGGAGATGCCAGAGCATGGTGGAACAACGTTCGTGTAATGACCGGAGGACAGATGATGACCTGTGAGGAATTCAAGGTCAAGTTCAGCAGAACCCATGTGCCACCGGGTTTGATCAAGAGAATGAGAGATGAGTTCAGAGAACTAAAGCAAGGAAGGATGACCGTAGTGGAATACCGTGACAAATTCTTGTCATTAGCTAGATATGCCCCGGATGAGATCGACACCGAAGCCAAGAAGAAGGAGAGATTCTTGAATGGACTGCACGATGAGATGCACGGTGTGTTGGTCAATATCCCTTGCGATATCGAATCCCTTGTCGACTACGCCATCCGATGGAAGGAAAGATCAACCAAGCCAATGAGAACATAGCGTCGCATGATGCATCGACCAGAACCCATCGACCCTAAAGTATCGCCTAACCCATCTCGAGATTTGCCGAGAACCAACGGACCCCAATGAACCGTCAGGCCTATCCCAACCGTGGAAACCCAAGGCCGGAGAAATCACAACAACCGGCAACTCGGCAATTTCAACGTGCCCCCCAAGTTCAACAACAACAATCGTCTAACACCAACCGCCCGAGGATGGAAGCAATGCTATGCATTGCGCCAAGGACAAGTCGCAAGTGACTTGTTATATTTGTGGAAATAAAGGACACTACTCCAAGTGCCCCAACAAGAAGAAGGCGCAACCCCCAATGCAAATGCCCGGCTCAAGCGTCGTGTTGACACGGAAGAAGGTTTGCCCGAATTAAGCTCAACCGCAGCCGTCTTTTTATAATGCATCTTGAAGAAGCTCGAGAAGCGCCAGACGTCGTCTTTGGGTATGTTTTCTTAATTCAAGACTTGCAAGAGTGTTGTTTGATTCGGGTGCATCACATTCATTTGTCACCGAAGAATTTGCCTGCACTAGTAAGATTCAACCAACAAAACTGAAGCATGTTATGATTGTTCAAATCCCCAGTTCAACCACCAAAGCTAGGCAAATTTGCAAAGCCGTCCCTATCCGAATCCATAGCATAGATTTTTATGCTAACATGATAGTACTCGGAACTAAAGGTTTAGAAGTAGTACTAGGAATGGATTGGATGTCCAAACATAAAGGATTTATTGACCGTGCCAAGAAAGCCATAACCATGACCAGTACCGCTGGAATATCAGTCGAGCATATATCTGAAACCTTACCTCGTCAATTCAAGTGCAACAAGAGTATAGCCCAACCTACCATTGACCAAGTCCGGTTAGTCTATGAATACACCGATGTATTTCCAGATGGTTTACCCGGTATGCCCCCAGATCGGGATATCGAGTTTATCATTGAACTAATCCCCGGAACCGGACGCATATCCCAGAGACCATATAGTATGAACCCGTCTGAACTATCAGAACTGAAGAAGCATCTGGATTCCATGTTGGAAATTGGATTAATTCAACCAAGTGCGTCACCATGGAGATCACCTGTCTTATTTGTGGACAAGAAGGATGGAGGTAACTGTTTGTGTACGGATTATCAGAAGTTTAATGATGTCACTATCAAGAACAAGTACCCATTGCCCAAGATAGAAGATTTGTTTGATCAGTTGAACGGTGCCAAAGTGTTTTCTAAGATTGATCTTAGAACTTGCTATCGTCAACTCAAGATCCGCGCGGAGGATATTCCCAAGACTGCCTTTACCACCAGATATGGATTATACGAGTATATTGTCATGTCTTTTGGATTAACCAATGCCCCCGCTTATTTCATGAATCTCATGAATAAGATTTTTATGGACTTCCTGGATAAGTTTGTCGTTGTTTTCATCGACGACATTCCGATTTATTCCAAATCGGAAGAAGAACATGAGCTACACCTAAGGACCATTCTTGGAACCCTTAGAGAGCATTAGTTGTATGCCAAGTTTAGCAAATGTGAATTCTGGTTACAGGAGGTAGGATTCCTGGGCCACATTGTATCAGCCGGAGGAATTGCCGTTGACCCTGCAAAGGTGAAAGATGTCGAAGATTGACAAGCCCCAACCACCCAAAGCCAAGTTCGTGCATTTCTCGGATTGGCGGGATATTACCGCAAGTTCGTAGAAGGATTCTCGAGTATCGCCAGACCCATGACCCAATTGCTGAAGAAGGACAAGAAGTTTGAATGGACGGACAAATGTGAAGCGAGTTTTCAAGAACTCAAGAGAAGATTGATTTCAGCCCCAATCCTAATCATGTCGGATATCACGAAGCCCTTCGACATGTATTGTGATGCATCCAAGATCGGTCTCGGATGTGTGCTAATGCAAGAAGGAAAAGTTATATCTTATCTATCCCGACAACTGAAGCAACATGAGAAAAATTACCCAACCCATGACCTCGAACTCGCAGCCGTAGTTCTAGCCCTGAAGACATGGAGGCATTACCTGATGGGAAACCGTTGTGAGATTTATTCGGATCACAAGAGCCTGAAGTGTATATTCACTCAGAAGGAGCTGAATATGAGACAGATAAGATGGATTGAGTTAATCAAGGATTACGATCTGGACATTCACTATCACCCTGGTAAAGCCAACGTGGTAGAAGATGCCCTTAGCAGATTGCCGTGCCGCTTGAACTCCATGATTTTGAAGGAGCAACCAAGCTTGCACAAAGAGATGGAAGATTTTCGAATGGAATTAGTAAGTGAAGGATTTTTGGCTAGCATAGAACTTCAACCCACTTTGATCAGCCAGATCAAAGAAGCGCAGAAAGGAAATGCCAGTATTGACGGAATCAAGTGTCGTATCGGTACATGCAAAGTACCCGGATTCACCGAAGACGAAGAAGGAGTTCTGTGGTACAAAGGACGCCTTTGTGTACCAGCAGATTCTGAGTTGAAAGAAGTTATTCTCAAAGAAGCTCATGATACTCTTTATTCTATCCACCCCGGAGGAACTAAGATGTATCAAGATTTGAAAGAGCAATTTTGGTGGCATAAGATGAAGAGAGAAATCGGAAGCTATATTGCCAAGTGTGATATATGTCATCGAGTCAAGGCAGGACATCAAAGACCCGCTGGATTGTTGTAACCCTTGCAGATTCCGGAATGGAAATGGGATTCCGTTGGAATGGACTTTATCACCGGATTGCCTACTTCTAGTAGGGGAAATGACTCTATCTGGGTCATAGTGGACAGATTGTCCAAAGTCGCCCATTTCTTACCCGTCAAGACCACATATCAGAGTTCGAAGCTAGCGGAGTTATACATCGCTAGAATCGTTAGTTTGCATGGAGTCCCCAAGAACATTGTATCGGATCGAGGAACTCAATTTACCTTGAGATTCTAGAAGAAAGTTCAAGATGGTTTAGGAACCCGCCTAGATTTCAGTACCGCTTATCACCCTCAGACTGATGGACAAACGGAGCGAGTAAATCAAATACTCGAAGATATGCTGAGAGCATGTGTGTTAGAATATGGATCTAAGTGGGAAGACTGTCTGCCGTTTGCAGAATTTTTGTACAACAACAGTTATCAAGCTAGTTTGCAAATGGCCCCATTTGAATTCATGTATGGAAGGAAGTGTCGCACCCCTTTGAACTGGTCTGAAGTAGGAGAGAGTCAGATTTTTGGACCCGATATCCTACGAGAAGCAGAGGAGAAGGTGCACAAGATTCGTGAGCACCTCAAGACAACCCAGTATAGATAGAAGAGTTACGCGGACAAGAGACGTCGAGACCTCGCCTTCAACATAGGAGATTTTGTATATTTGAAAGTGTCGCCATTGAAGGGAATGCAGCGTTTCCAACTCAATGGAAAGTTAGCCCCCAGATATATCGGACCCTTCAAGATTCTGAACCGTCGAGGAGAAGTGTCGTATCAATTGGAACTACCCGAAGAGATGTCAGTCGTGCACAATGTGTTCCATATCTCATTACTTCGCAAGTGTCTCGAAGTCCCGGAGAGGAATGAAGTATTCAAGAATATTGATCACCAGACCATAGATATCAACGATGATCTGACCTATCCCGAAGTACCCATCTGTATTTTGGAAGAAGCTTTCCGAATCACCAGAACCCGAAGCATCAAGTTTCTCAAAATTCAGTGGAGCAACCACACAGAAGAGGAAGCTACCTGGGAGCACGAAGATCACATCGGGACAGAGTTTCCCGATCTCTTCAAATCTTAGGTAATCTTTTTCTTCCTTTTTCAAATCTCGGGACGAGATTTTGTTTAAGGGGGGAAGGTTTGTAACATCCCAAAAATACTAAACTTGGGCCATCAAACTCTAATCTTCAAATTTAGGGTTAACAAAAACTTTTCTAAATAAAAATATGAAAGCATGCATGTGTGTATGCATTCCAATTTGGATTATTTTGAATTGCCTTGTTTATGTATTTCTTTGCTTGTAAAAGGATTATTAGGTGAAATAAACATCATCTAAACAATTCCCAAACTTTTCCCAAAGACAAATAAATCAAAACAAACAAAATGAGTGAATGGTCATTTTGACCAATTTAACTCCCATGCCTACTTTGGCTGTCTCAAATTTTCAGAACTTAACAGAAACTTGTTTGGATCTTTGCACCCCTTGATAGTACTCATAACAAAGTATCAAGGCCCACTTTGTGATCATCCAAAAACATTTGAATGCATAGTTTAAAGGACAATTTAAAATTGAATCTATATCATATGGGAAGATCCCACTTTTTCAAAAAAACCACTCAAACAAGCTCAACTTTCAAAACCCAAGCATCTGCAGACTCACCAGCACCAACCTAGCACACCCACCAAAAATCTTTTCAAAATTCAAAACTTAATTCATGCGGCCATTTCATCAAACACCTTGCAGATTCAAATCAACAAAATCACAAACACTATTTGGAGCAGTGATTTGAGCCTAATGTTCCCTCTCTAGACACCACTAGCCTTAGTAGATCATCTAACAACCTAAACTAATCTCTAGCACTACTGTAAGCTAGCCATTGTCATCAATAGTGAGCAGGCCGAGTGCACCCTGCCACCCACATGTCGACAGCGAGCTAGGAGAAGCACCAAGCCTAGCCAACATGTCTGGGAGCAAGCTAACACCCCACCGCCACTCCTTGTCCAGCGCTCGAACCTTGCCACCCACGGACCACACGCCTGAGACCATGCCACCGCGGCAACCATGCCGAGCGCGCCCGGCGCCACGCCGACAGCTCACGCCCGCGCCGCTCGCCCGGCGTGCATACGTGATCACCACCGTCCCAGCACCCGTGAACACGCCCGTTCGCGCGCGACCACGCGTTATGCGCCATAAAACTTCCGTCGGCACGCGAGCAGCACCGCGTTACGACCAATCCGCCCGCCACGCCACTCGCGTTGAGCTTCGCCAGGGAGCACATCACCGCCCTCTACTATCGCCCACGCCGATATCCCTCTGTGTCATCGACCACGAAGAGCTCACCTTGCGCCCGTCGGTCCCCTCTCGCCACTATAAATAGAGGCTTCCCCCGCTCGATTTCTTCACACCATTCCACTCCCCTCTCACCCAGAACCACCCTGCCTCAGTCCCGGAGCAAGGCGAGCAGCGCATCGCCGGAATTTCACCGGAGCAGGCTGCCTCTGGAGAAGAAGGGCGCCATCGATTTCGTCCACCCCAGGAGGAGCTGCCGGTACCAGGAGGTTCGCCGTCGTCGACTTCATCGTTCGCCCACCTCACCGACCCTCTCCTGAGCCCCGGTGAGCCCCCGACGACCCCCACCTGCCGTGTTAGGGTTCTGTCTCGTCGGCGCTGCCTGATGTGGATGATGAACCAGAGCCGTTGGATTAGAACTACATCGAACGCACCATCGCCTGCATTAACCGCATTTAAAGAGTCATCGAACAAGAGACCCGCCTGATTCGCCCAGCGCTGCGGAGTGACACTGGCCGGCCGTTAACGTTCATGTGACCCACTCGTTTGAATTTAGATTTTTCTATTTAGATTCAAACTCAGTTCTGTACCTAGTTTCAAAAATCAACCCAGCTTGATTTAGTGAACCAAATTGAATGAAACTAATTTTGTTAGAAAGGTTTTGAAATGCTTAATCGAAGCCCATTGGATTCAAATCATTTGGATCTGTAGATCAACCTTGGTAAAAATAACAAGGTAGAAGCTTTTCTGCATTCAAACATTTTTCAAATTTAAACCATAATAGCTTTTGAGTTGATTCCAACTCTCAAAAATCACATTTGATCATACCTTTCATAATATATAAAAACATATGGGTTTACTAAAAGAAATATTGTTCAAGTAATAAAAGAATGCCACATAAGCATTTCTAGCCACTTTATTTAAGTAGAATAAAAGGTTAAACCTTATTAAATTGTGACACCACTTTAAATCACATTCCCATGTACTAAAATATGTGATGATGACATGTGTCAACATGATCCCATGTTTGGTTTGGAGAATATTAAATCTTAACTTGTTTTTCAATGAGTAGAAATTACTTTTCTAAAAAATAAAAGAAATTAAACCAAGCTTTAATCTTGTAATGTTAGTGATGATGCTAGATCATCTATAGAACCCTTGTGATGATTGCAAGTAGTTAAGTATTGTTTGGTGATTGTGTACCTCGTATTTATTCATAGACGCTAGTACCGACCAAGGATACGAGGAGGAAGGAGGATACTACGAAGAAGAAGCCGAGGAAAACTTCAACCACTGCTCTGCACAAAGGCAAGCTTATACTGATACTTATGCAAGCCAATACTTGCAAGCCTAATACCACTAGTTGAATGTGCAAGCTAACACTTGCAATTATGAAAGCTAGATAAACTATGCAATGCCCTAATCATGCTTGGTTAGACACATATGATGATACCCAATCCTAGTTTTACTTGCAAGCTTTATACTTTATTTTTCTTTATCAAAGCTCTTGCTTAGAGTCTACTTGAGTTGCATAAAGAGCATAAAATTTGGCCTAAGCTAGATAATCTTGATGTCACCCTAAGGCCTGAGAATGTACTTAGTTGAAACTCCACTAGTTTACCACCCCTCATTAGTACTTATCCCCATTTGTAGATGCTAGTGCTAAGCATAAAACTTGATCAACTTTAGATGGGAATACTTGGTGGAAAAATGGTTATGAAAACCTTGGAATGATGGATCATTCTATTGAGATGTTTTGGACATGTGTTTCCAAACATAAGATGATTTTGATGATGAAAATGTTGAGGCAGGAGCCTTAGACCTTTATAAAACTGATGGTTGTCTGGATGCGATACCATTCCAATTTTACCGTACAACCACAATACCTGAGAATTGGGTAGGGCTTGACTGGAAACTTATATACCTTAGTATTGGTTCCCTCACGGCCAAGGTCTGAGCTGAGGCTACCTTGTGAAGATTGTCCACCTGTGCAGTACCCAAGATGACAGTTGGTCATGGTTGGGAGGCCAAACTCACAAGAGAGGTGCTTATACTAGGGCATGTAATTGAAAGGTTAGGATTGATTATCCGCATACTGAGTATAGTGAATTCAGGATTTGTTCCTGACGGATGTTTCGAATGTTGTGGTGAAAGTGTACAATCTCTGCAGAGTGTCAAACTATTCGAATAGCCGCATCATGATTATGGACGATTAGGGCCATACTGTTCCCCCGTCAGATGTTTTCAAAATGACTTGTGAAATGGATTGAGAGTTTGACTTGACCACAACAGAGTTATGATATGAAATACAAGTTCCCACTTAGGTGTTATAAAACTTCAACTAGCTTCCTTAGTTCCTAAACTTAGTAGAGGTAATCGGCTTTTGCAAAACAACCCTAGAGCCCGGTGTCCTATTACAAAAACCTTTCACTTGTTAGTATTAGTTTGCAGTACTTAAAGAGTACTCATGGCTTTGTCACAGCTATTCCTGTGGCGGACTATGAAGAGGAGTACCAGGAGGATGGACCCCGGGAAGGTTACGACAACTAGGATCATCTCCCATCGTTAGCATTACTGTGACCACGAAGATGGAGCTTCGCCTACGCTACCGTTATTATTACGTATTCCGCTGCTTGAATTGTATTAAGAACTGGATCATGAGATCCTTATTTGTGTAAGACCTTATGTATGGTTTGTAATGGATGATGTACTGTGGTATCCAAATATGTTATGTCTCGTAAAATGGTAATCACAGGATTGCGATGTATGGCATAGGCATCGGATTAAAAATCCGGGTGTTGACACTCAACAAGGTTGTGAAAAACGGTTTTGAAAAGTTTGAAAAGGCTTCCTAATGCTGAAAGGAAGGTACTCATTAGATTTGAGCTCCTATTGCCCCTATCATAGGCATCTTTATGTGGTTAAGGTGAAAGTGAGGTCCAATCGAGTTATGTGCTGACAGGCCATAAACCGAAATCCCAAGTCCCTTGAGTACGAGGGCTCCACATGCTACTCAACTTTGGTTACTTGTAAGTTCTTGTCATTGTACATACATGCATATCATAGAGAACCGCCACGGATACCTCTTGCACATGATACAGAGCTATCCGTGATCAAAATGACAAGGCAAGGCAATGAGCATCCGGCGATCTTTTTATTTACTATGTGCATAGCTTTTATTGAGGATGTTTCACAAAATGCTCATTATAGTGATCGCAAGTTTCCACCATGAGTAGGCATGGCTTAGGCTAGCGGCTTTCTCTAACACAAGATATATACTCCATGAACTCACAAGCTCCCTTTATTTTTCACACCGTCGACATCCGCAAACAAAAGAGCAAAGTATCAACTGGATAGGATATCCAAAAAGTGTTGAAAGCGTTCCCCGTGGCAACACGGTTCTGCTGACTCCCAACATATAATTTGCAAGCATATAACTTTCATGGACATGTCACAATGGTTCAGGATTATTAAGTGCAAGAAATAAAGTGTGCCATCAAGTTCGTGAGAGCTTTACTAACTAACTTTCTCAAAACAGACAAACATTTTATTTGGAAGAAAACAAGGCATATATAATATGCACTGAAATAGCAAATGATGCTAATAGGTAGGTATGGTGGACACAGTTGGCAATATTGGTTTTGGGGAATTGAAAGCACAGGTAGAGACCATACTCGGTGCAAGTGAAGGCTAGCAAAAGAGAGGGAGCGATAAACGAGGGAGCAATAATTGTCATAATCATGCTTGCAACAAAACATGACTAATTATGGCATGGAAGTGATACAAGAACTCTGAGGCAAAATAAATCATCGAGGCTTACTGACTATTGATTAGTCATATGCATGCGTGAGCATGTGCCAAGTTGATTCAAATGAAACTTCCAGAGGAGGATACCACAATATCATACCAAAATATGAATAAAACAATGCAAGCAAACATTCATATGACATGCTACAAACTATTAGTAAGCTGGAGCTAGTCATAGACAAGCAAGAACTACTAAGAATCCATCAGTAACACACTCCTTACAATGAACAGACTAAGCATCCTCACAATGATGAGTATATGTACAAAAATGAAAAACAAATAGAGTTTGTTACCAGCCTCTTACCACACCTCGAGTTGTCTTAATCTTCATTATTGCCCTTCACTTGTGTGACTTGAATAATAACATGAAACCCAAAATCCAATCGAGGCAATTTGAACCTCGCAAAGAACTCACAAAACCAAAGAAGAACAACAAATATTTTTGGTGTTTTCAATTTTTTAAAAGAAATCAAACAAACCAAAACCAAACAAAGAAAAGGCAAACCAAACAAGAAGCAAACAAAGCAAGAGAAACAACAAAAATATTTTTGGTATTTTTGTGTTTTTGAGAAAGAAGAAACAAGAACCAAAAAGAAAGCGAAACAATGGATATACAAAGAACTGACTAAACATGATATATAGATGAGTGTGATGTCGGTATACCTCCCCCCAAGCTTAGACTTTTGTCCTAAGTGGGTCTCAATCCCACGGTGCCCAAGTAGATGCACCTTCGTAGTACGACGAGGAGGATCCCTCGTCCTGGTACGAGATCGAGGACTCCCCAGTGTAGTGTAAAGCAGGGTCATACGAGGGTTCTTCCTCTTGAAAGTGTCCATAGAAGCTAAGAGAGCGCAACTTGTCATCCATCTCATCCTTGGAGCGTGACAAAGGTCCCTGAGAAATACTGAACAAAGTGGTTTGGGGGAGAGGGATCTCTCTCTCTTCCCCATCAATAAACAACATTTTATAGACCAAGTTCTCAAGGGTAGAGCCATTAGTGACAAAGTGGTGTGCCTTCATGGCAGCAAGATCAAGCATTTGAGGAGCCAACTGTATCATTTGGATCGACAGCAATGTCCAAGGCAGTAGCAACACGCATAGCAATAATTCCCCCATAAATGGGTCCCTTAGCAGTGAAACGACGAGCAATGAGAGAACCGAGATTTTACTTGGTATCATTGTTGAGCGCAGCGTCTAAGAAAGCTAAATGATAGCTGGAAATATTACTAGTGTTCTCCCTACCAAGAACACTAGTTGCAAGATAGTAAGTGAAGTACCTGATGGCTGGAAGCTAAATGTTTCTTATGTTTCCCTATTGAGCTCCACGGTTATCATCATTGGTTATTCCGCGGTAGAGATCCAAAAAATCAGCGGGTTGAGCTAGAATCTTCTTTGCTGATCCAGCTGTACCAAGTCCCAGAGCCTCATAAAATTTCTTCAGTGTCATATGATAAGACCTTCCATAAATATTGAAAGAAACATCGGGGTTGAACATGCTGTTAGTAAAGGAGAAGCTCTCCACAAATGTTTTAGTGAGCGTAGCATATTGCACGCTCTCATCCTGCATAATACTTGTTAGACCAGACCTCCGAACCAAGGTCATAAAATCATCAAGAATCCTAGCAGCCTGCAAGAAGGTTTGGCAAGGAAATGCAGAGGGGTGCGCATCCCCCTCATCTCCCTCGTCACCGAATCGCGGAGTGATGAGATCCTCATTGTATGAGGGCCTAGCATGGGAAGATGATCTTGAAGGCCTTTCCCTTCTAGGTGCATCACTCTCAAATATCTCTCCAAATGTGTGGTTGTCCATGACCACTCTATTCTGAAATTTTTAGACAAACATCAAACCAAGTGATTTTCAAGTTGATAAATGATGAGAAACTACTATAGGAACTTGCTAGAGGACTACACATGCATCAAAATGAAATCTCTAGGCATAGAACAAGCATGCAAGCTCACACAACATGTCACCTATAACAGCAAAATACTCAAGATACAATCTATCAATCACAAATCTAATTGGACAAGTGGAGGAGGCACATACCAAGGAGCAATCCCTCCAAAAATCAGCAAAGATGATGTGAGCAAGGAGATCGAAAAATGAGCAAGAACAGAAGAACTCGAGCTTGAGCAAGTTTTCCGGTGTTTTTCGGAGAGAGAAAGAAGATGGCTGTGAGGGGGCACCTTGAAGGGGCCCAGGTGGGGCTCCACCCATAGGCAGGCCGTGCCTACCATGGGTGTGGTGGCCTGGGGTGGCTCCCGGGGTCACTACAGGTGTCCCTCTGCCCCTTTTTTCGAGGAAAAATTTATTTTGAATTTTCTAGAATTTTCGGGAAACTTTATTTTTGACCAATTTTCAGGGTATGAAAATTGATTTTCTCGCAGAAACAATTTTTTTAGAAGAAGCAAAAGCAAACAAAAAGCCAAACTACACAAGCTCTAAGACACTCTAACAAGCAAACAACTAACAAAACCAAAGCTAGCAAAAGAAAAGCAAAGACTAGGAAGGAGAAAAATAAAAGAAAGCAAGTATAAACATAGTGAAAACATTATTTTGTTCATTAAAATCCTTTTGTTAACAAGGTTGAACAAGTCTTGTTACCAAAACAAATATTATATGAAACAAAACTTTGCATTCCACAAGGTGATTATGTTACCTCATACTTGATAGCAATGGTCCCAATCATAATAGTTTCAAAATTTTCTTGTGGAATGGGACAATATATTTCTCCAACCTTCATGCTCTCAACATTTTGAATGGAGTTCAGGCAATAGCTTTTAGCAACCTTCTTGGGGAAATATACAGTATGCTCTTTGTCATTAATATTGAATGTTACTTTTCCTTGATTGGAATTAATAATAGCACCTGCAGTATTAAGAAAAGGTCTCCCAAGAATAATAGACATGTTATCATCTTCAGGCATCTCAAGCACAACAAAATCAGTTAAAACCAAGCATTTATAAGCTATTTGAATAGGAACATCCTCACATATATGTAGGCTTCGCAGCATAGAAAACAAAAAATTTCCTACGATGGGAACTATGTACCAAGATCTATATACTAGATACAAACAACGGGCAGATGTATATCCGTAGAGAACATACCCTTGAAGACTGACAAAGCTTAACGAGTTAAACTCGTGGTTGATGTAGATGATCTCTTGCCGATCTCAAGATCGAGAGGAAGTCCTAGCGCCGCAAATCAGCAGCGCATCCATTCTCGCACACACGTCCGAGGCACCGAGCAACCTCCGCCTCCTCGCTCTAGCGATGCAGCGGAAGCACAACTCTTTGTTGCCGAATAACCACCGGAAACATGTATCTCGCTAGTACGAGACCATGGGGGATAAATTCTAGAAGGGGAGAGAGATCCTTCACGAGGAGGTGTGAGTGTGAAGTGAGGAGGGGGTGCCTTTTATAGGATAGGGGGGGCCAAGGGGGTGGACGACGCATGGGGGCTGCCCCTTGCCCTCCCCTCCACTCACAAAATTCCTTTAAATTCCCTCCACTCAAAATTGCTATTAAATTTCCACCAAATTTAATGCAAAATCTCATTAAACAAAACTCCTTTTATTTATTCAGAATTTTTTCAATTACTTTAATGACAAACATTCACATATAACCCCTTGCTAGAATTCTATTTCACATGCAAAAATACTTTCTGCAATTTCACCCGAAAACCTGTTTCGGTATCTAGTGAAATAAATTCCTGCGCTTGTTATTCTTTCCAGCATGAAACCTTTGCTCCAATTGGATGTCGGTGTCTCTTAAGTGTGTCACCCTATGGTTCGTGAATAATGCAAACATGATCGAGACCCCTCTCAGATCAATAATCAGAAGCAGGATCTGGAGACCCATACTGACTCCCACACATTCAACGATGACTTTCTTGTGATCGTCGGAACCTTTTACGCTAGTATCTTAATCCCTTTGTTTCACGATATATTACATGTCCAAGATTCGATCATCGGTATATCCATACCTAGTTTGATCTCGTTACTGACATGCACTCTTTTCTCGTTCCCGTGATACATTCTAGTGATCAAATCACTTGCTTGCAAGCTAACCAATGTGATATCACCGAGAAGGCCTAGAGTATATCTATCCGTCATCGGGATGAACAAATTCCACTCTCGATCCATGGGCCTCAACTGTCACATCCCAAGATTTTCCAAATCTGGTAATGTGAAAATAAATGAATAAAATAAAACTTTGTTTGATTTTTAGAGCCAAAAGAAACTTTTTGAATTCAATTGGAACTCCAAACCCAATTTGAATTAAATAAAACCTAAAGGGATTTAAAAAGATAAACATTTCATTAATGGAAAAATGAAAACATTTGAAAATACCATTTTGAAACAATTAAATGAAAAGACTGTTTTCCAATAAAACAGAAGTATATAAATAAAGAATATCTTATAAAGCCAAATGAAACCTTAGCCAAGCTTGGAAATTAAAAACATTTTTATTATTTAAGTTAGCAAAAATTTATTTAAATAATTAATAAGGATTTAATATCCAATCTTATTTAAATAAAAGGTATTACCAATTTAATTGAGACATCAAAACTTCTTAAATTAATTAAAATAAGACTTTCAAATATTTTATATTCACAAATAAAGCCTACTGAAGTTTTGGTTTTATTTTAGATTGCAAAATAAAGTTTCTAATAAAACAAATCTTATTTGATTTAATAATGAAGGACTATTGTATTTAATTATTAATGGACCCAAAAATTAAATGTTATTTTATTTTAAACAAGTTTCCAAATATTCCTTACTTTCAAATAAAACCTACTAGACTGGTTTTGAAAATATTTGGATTTTAAATAAAGATTTTATCAATTAAAACAAACCCTAATTTATTAAATAACAAAAAGGTCCATTTTTATTTAACTAAAGGATAGATCCTAAAAAGAATAAAATCTTTATTTTACTTTGGAGTGTGGATTATGTTGATAAACAGAACCAAATTCATAGCTACAAAGTTTGTTAATTGTTTGAATAGGTTTGAGTGTGAATTGTTTGTTTGAGATTCAAAACAGAAATTAGAAATAGAAAAAGGAAAAGGTTACAGAATAAAAAAAATGGATTTGAAGCAGACCCAACCCAGCAGCCCACTAAGGCCCAGAACCAGCCCAACTTTCCTTTCCGAAAGAAAACGATTCGCACGGGATCTCAAACCCACTGAGAGAATGACTGGTGGACCCTCCCCTCCTTTCTTTTCCCACTGACAAGCGGACCCCACTTTCCCAGCCGTCTCCTTCCTCGCGACGACCACGCCGGCCGTTTCTGCCGTTGATGTCGCGGCTTCAATTCGCAGTAATGACACGCCTTAACCGCGCTGCGACCACGGCCTATTAATCGCCGCCTCCTCCTCCTTTCCTCACACACCACTCTCTCGCCTGAGGCTCGCAATTTGAGTCGCCGCAGCTCCGACCACCGTCCTCATCAATTCCGGCCAAACCACATCACCCCGAGCCTCCCTGAGCACACTGACAGCTTCCCCATTCCCAGACGCTTCTCCCCGTGTCCTTCACTCGACCGCGGGCGCCCCAGAGCTTTGGCTTGGACTAGCTCTGACAACGCCACGCCGCTTTTCTCCGACGATGACTCCAGTAAACTGCACGCCTCTTCTTCTCGTTCACGCTCACAACACCCCCGTGATCTCCTGCGTCTAACCATAACCTCGGTTGGCCTTCTCGTGATTTGTAGCGACGTCTTCGACCACGACTGAGACCACCCGACGCCGTCCTCCACTCCGGCGAAATCGCCAAGACCAGCGCGCCGACCAACACCTCCTCGAGCATCACCGTGACCTCCTGAACCCGGTGAGCTTCTTCTCCTCCTCCCTCGCTTCCTCGAACCACCGTAGCACCACCGCCTGGCCGTGCACCGCCGCTAGCCGCCGTCAGCGCCGCCCGCATATGGTCAAACTCGCCAGCACCATCCGATCTAGATCTAGCGCCCACGATTAGCTCACTTATCGTCGAAAGGGTAAGTGTCCAGGACCGTGCGATCGATCAGATCCAACGCCCCACAGCCGCGATCCACGCGAAGCAGCCAATAGAAACGCAAGCGTCACCTACTTCGTTTTAAAAGAAAATTTGAATCTGATTAAATTACAAACTTCAAACCCTTATAACTTGAGATCTACATGTCCAAAAATTGCAAATTTTATGTCGTTGGATTCAGGAGAACAAGCCCTAGCTAACTGTGGTCTTAGTTTAGAAAATAGTATCTGTTAACTTGATTGAATTTGCAGAAACATTTGTGTACTTGTTTAGAGTAGGAAAATTATTTAAAATTGATTTTAAGATTAAATCTTTTGCAAAATGGTTTGTAGTGACGTTACTGACCCTAGGAACCAACCCATGGTTTTGAAAATGAAATTAGGAAAATTTAGAATGGATTAATTGAATTAGTCTATTTCTAGCTAAATAAAGATAAGGATTTTATTATGAAAAAGGTTTTTGGAATAAAAAACCTTGGGAAAATATTTTTTCAAAGATACTGAACCAAAACACCAAGACTTGAGAGTTAGAAACTTTTGGTGAAAAACTTAAAGATTTTGATTTGATAAAACCATTTTTTCACCATATAGAATATTGAATGAAATTTTAAAATAGTTTTTGGGCAAAACCCTCTAACTAATGACTTTGCCATTTTGGTAAATGACCAATTTGGACCTTACAAAGTTTAGAAACCTAGTGGAGACCATCCTTGCAATAGAACCATCCTTTGCATACTTATGCATGACTTAGCTTCCTTCTTGTCTTGTGTGTGTGATTTTGTTTGAGTAATGGTGGTTTGGAATGTTAGTTGATTTGGTGTTTGCTTGATTGACTTGTAGTGAAATTAGCAAAGTGTGAAACTAGCAAGATCAAGGAGTGAACCCTCATTCCCTACCAAAAAGGCAAGTGACACTATCATCTAAAGTCCTACTATTTTCATTATACTTAGTGGATTATGAAAACATGCAAGAAAAAGATTTCTTTATACTTATGCTATGCTAAATCCTAATAGGATTCCCTATACACTCCTTAGTGAAAATATTGAAGTTGTACATGCTTAGCCATGCTTTATTTTGACAAGAGATACATGTTGAGATTTTACAAAGGATTGAGAAAAGGACTTATGTTTTACATAATGAAACAAGGACTCAATGAACCACCTAGGTGGTGGACACTTAAGTTTTGGAGAGGGTGGCAACAAGAGGAACCATGTCTATGGGATTTCCTTTGTGTTGTGCTCCAAATGAAAACCACCTAGGAAACTTAGAGATTGAACATGTTTCTCCAATTGTGGCTTTCGTGTGCAACCACATGCTATTATGGCTCTGGCTTAGTCAACTACATTAGGAAGACCCATACATTGTCTTTAGTTACCGGACATGGGGATCTGGAATGCTTCATGGGGACTAAAGACAAGCTAGCAATGATGTATGGGAGAACCTTTTGGAAAGACTTCACACTCTCGATCACGCAGTACTCCATCTTGGTGAGCACTAATCCAGTAGGCCACTGGTGGAAACAAGATGGGATCGTGTCATGTGGGTAAAGTGTACTCCTTCTCCAGAAGTTAACAAAATCTAAGTACTTAGCCGTGTCCCCGGTTATGGACAATACTAAGCAACTAAAGTTTGAACTATGGGAGATCTCGACATTCCAACTTCTAATATAAAAACTTGATGTACTTGGGGTACCAAGGAATTCAAAGAGATTTTGTTCAGCTTATTGCACTTGGGGTTACCAAGGTGCTCAAGAGTATGATGTACTTGGGGTTACCAAGGAACTCATGAGTTTGATAAAACTTGTTGCACTTGGGAGTTACCAAGTGGCTCAAGAGATTTTGACAAGGACTTGAACACTTGAGTTTCTACCAAGGAGTTCAAGGGATTCTTGGAAAAGAAAAGATTTGACAAAGGACTTAAAACCCTTTTTGAAAAGATAGGATAAAATGTTGCTTTATGCAATTAAGCCTTAAACTCTACTTAGCCAAATATGCATATATGATAGGATCCACACTTATTATACATAGAAGTGAAGCTTGCCAATACAATTCAAAATGTATTGACCCTTGTGGCTGTAACTTGTAATGTTGTAGGTTGATTGTTTTTAAATGAAGATTGTTTGATTGACTAGGACTACAAAGTCTACAACCAACATCTGCCTGTGGCATTTTGAAGATGAAGGACCCATGACTATAGTTATTCCGCTGCAATGTAATGTAATATCCAAATGAGCTATGTATGATGTAATAGAATTAGGTTATTCCTGGTTATAAAGTTATAATATGACCTTTGTGTCTTGATATTACATCTTAACTGTGGATGCTAGCTATTGATCCAGGGACTAGCATTGTAAAACACAGGAGGACTCTACCTTATTAGGTTGGGACCTCTACATCAACCTAACACCTTATTAGTTCTGAACCCATCTTTATAATCACCCTGTTACGGTGTGACGTTTGATGTTATCAAGAAACTCTTCCGGTGTTAGTGATTGACATGATCTCATGGTCTAAGGATTAGGATTACTTTGTAAGTTGTTATAGCAATATAAACTGAATGACTTTGATCGTAATGCTATACTTCGGATGAATGTTCATCACACCATTATACTAATGTTGTGATCCCGTTATTAACAACATCCAATGTCCATGATCAGGAAACCTTGATCATCTTGTTAATCAACGAGCTAGTTTATGAGAGAGGCATAACTAGGAAATTTCTGTTTGTTTATTAAACACACATGTATTAACGTTTCCGTATTAATACAATTATAGCATGCAAAATAAACATCTATCATATACTTGGAATATACATAATAAACACTTTATTATTGCCTCTCAGGGCATATTCCCTTCAGTCTCCCACTTGCACTAGAGACAATAATCTAGTTACATAGTGATGAATCTAACACCCATGGAGTTCTGGTGATGATCATGTTTTGATCTACGGAGAGTTTTAGTCAACGGATCTGCTACATTGAGATCTATGTGTACTTTACAAATCTTTAAATCTCCATCCTTGATATGCTCGCTGATGGAGTGAAACCGGCGCTTAATATGCTTGGAATTCTTGTGAGACCTTGGTTCTTTGGCATTCGCAATGGCACCATTGTTGTCACAATAGATCACCATTGGGTCCAACGCGCTTGCAACCACGCCTAGTTCGGATATGAACTCTTCATCCAAACCGCTTCTTGAGCCGCCGAAGCAGCAACATATTCGGCCTCCATTGTTGATCCCGCCACCACAGGTTGTTTGGAGATCCTCCAACTAACTGCTCCACCATTCATGAGAAATACATATCCGTATTGATACTTAGAGTCATCCGGATCAGTGTCAAAGCTTGCGTCAACATAACACTTAGCGACGAGCTCTTCTTCACCTCCGTATACAAGAAACATATCCTTAGTTCTTCTCAAGTACTTAAGGTTATTCTTGACCACTATCCAGTTTTCTGAACCTAGATCCGATTGGTACCTACTAGTCAAACTAATAGCATGTGCCACATCCGGTCTTGTACATAGCATGGCGTACATTATAGAGCCTATGGCTGAAGCATAGGGGACTTTGTCCATTATCTCTCTATCTTCCGCCATAGCCGGACTTTGAGTCTTACTCAATGTCTTGCCTGGCAACATAGGTAAGAACCCCTTCTTACTCCAGTCCATTTTAAACTTCTTTAAAATCTTATCAAGGTATGTACTTTGTGATAGCCCTATTAGGCGTCTAGATCTATCTCTATAGATCTTTATGCCTAATATGTATGACGCTTCACCTAGGTCCTTCATTGAAAATTTTCTATTTAGATAACTTTTAACACTCTTTAAAAGATCTATATCATTTCCGATCAATAATATGTCGTCCACATATAATATCAGAAATGCCACATTGCTCCCACTCACTTTCTTGTAAATACAAGCTTCTCCATAAGTTTGGACAAATCCAAACTCTTTGATCACCTCATCAAAGCGGAGATTCCAACTTCGTGATTCTTGCTTCAATCCATAGATGGATCGCTGAAGCTTGCACACCTTGTTAGCATCCTTAGGATCGACAAAACCCTTTGGTTGTATCATATACAACTCGTCTTCAATGTACCATTGAGAAACACGGTTTTGACATCCATCTGCCATATCTCATAATCGAAATATGCAGCAATTGCTAACATAATACTAACTGACTTTAGCATCGCTACGGAAGAGAATGTCTCATCGTAGTTAACTCCTTGAATTTGTCGAAACCCCTTTGCGACAAGTCGAGCTTTATAGACGGTCACATTACCATCAACATTAGTTTTCCTTTTGAAAATCCATTTATTCTCCACGGCCTTTCGGTCGTGAGGTAATTCCACCAAGTTCCAAACTTGATTTTCATACATGGATTCCATCTCGGATTTCATGGCTTCTAACCATTTGTTGGAATCCGGAGCTCATCATTGCTTCTTCATACATCGCAGGGTCATCAATTTCATCAACCATGAAATTCATAACATGGTTTCCGTATAGCTCGGGAGTTGCACGCGTCCTGCTAGACCTGTGAGGTTTGGTAGTACTCTCTTTCAGAGTTTCATGATCATTATCATTAGTTCCCTCTTCAACTGGTGAAGCCAACTCCAGAACAACTTCCGGCGCTGCGCTACTCGCCATACTTTGAAGATAATGTTCAATAACCTCTTCGAGTTCTACCTTCCGACTACTCACACCTTACACGAGAAACTCTTTCTCTAGAAAGGATCCATTCTTGGCAACAAAAACCTTGCCCTCGGATATGTGATAGAAGGAATACCCAATTGTTTCCTTAGGGTATCCTATGAAGATGCATTTTTCCGCTTTGGGTTCGAGTTTATCCGGTTGAAGTTTCTTCACATAAACATCGCATCCCCAAACTTTAAGAAGTGACAGCTTAGGTTTGTTTCCAAACCACAATTCATACGGTGTCTTTTCAACGGATTTAGATGGTGCCCGATTTAAAGTGACTGCAGCAGTTTCTAGTGCATAACCCCAAAATGACAACGACAAGTGCGTCAGAGACATCATAGATCGAACCATATCCAATAAAGTATGATTACGACGTTCCGACGCACCATTTCGCTGTGGTGTTTCGGCAGGTGTGAGTTGTGAAACAATTCCACACTCTTTCATGTGAGTGCTAAACTCGTAACTTAGATACTCACCTCCACGGTCGGACCGTAGAAATTTGATCTTTCTATTACGATGATTTTCCACTTCATTCTGAAATTCCTTGAACTTTTCAAAGGTTTCAGACTTGTGTTTCATCAAGTAGATATAACCGTATCTACTCAAACCATCCGTGAAAGTAACAAAATAATGATATCCACCTCGCGCTAACACACTCTGTAAGATCCCTCCCTTTATAAAGGTAAGGATCCCTGTGATTGCAATGCTAGTCCCTGGATCAATGCTAGCATCCACAGTTTAAGATGAAGTACACAGAAACAAAGGTCATTATTACATATCATTCCAGAGACAAACATAGTCTTTTACAAACTCCATGGCCACAGGCCTAATACAAGAGTTCAAGTATATAATAAGATAAATAAGTCTTCATCTTCATGTGCCACAGGCAAGCATGTTGAGTTGTAGACTCATAACCCCTAATCATCATCAGAATAACCTGCAACATCACAAGTTACAGCCACAATGGGTCAATACATTGGAATAGTATTGGCAAGTGATACCTTAGTAGAATATTAGTAGTCTAGATACTATATGCATTTTTGGCTAAGTGTATCTTAGGCTTGCTTTGCTCAAAATAGGTTTTACCTATCAGTTGAAAACACTAAGTTTTTGTTTGACAAAACTTTCCCAAGGAACTACCAATAGAAATTGGTGAACCTTTACCCTTGTTCACCCACAAGTTTTTAACTTAGAAATTGGGATGAGGAGATTCTTGATAGCTTCCATGTCTTGATGATCAAGTTGTCCTATACCAGGGACATGGCTAAGTACTTAGATTCTTCCATCTGCAGAGGTTGTGCACTTTCCCCACAAGACTTGATTTTCACCAAGACAGGACCTTTCAGAAACCTTCCCTTAGACCAAATGGACGCGCTCCAACCTATCATCCCACTACCACCAACTGTCCAAATGGCTAAGTTATTGCAACCTATATGATCCAGGCAGAGCCCATAATGCCATGTGGCTGCACTAGAAGCTTCTTAACGTTTGGCATCTCAAATCCCTTTGTTCCTGGGTGGCTTTCCACAAGTGAGATACACAAGGTAAACCATAGAAATGGGCCTTGTGTAACCACTCAACACAAACCATTCTTTCCATTCCACCTAGGTGTTTCATTCACTTAGTTGTTTTTGTTAAGCAAAAACACAAGTCCAAAGAGTTAGAAATATTTTGTCATAGCATGAATATATAACCACCCTTGGTTGCTACTGGCTAGGCTAAGCATGGTATTGATAAGCATCTTAACTTAGAAATTTCTAGCAATTCTACAACTACTAGGATTTCCCAAGCATAGCATATAGATCAAAATATTCATGCAAGTCCTATACAAAATATTTCTAGTGCATAGTTGAAAAACATAGGAATAAATTTATGAAGCACCACTTGCCTTGGTAGTTTGGGGAGTAGCAACAATCTTCACAATCACAATCACTATTTGCACCAAAATCTACACATAAAATAATGGCACAAAATCACATACACAATATATACAAGCAAAAATACCCGAATGTATGCAAAATGCCATGTGATGATTTTCTACACCAACAAGAAAAGTACACAGTACTTAATCATAAACAAGTCCAAAATAAGCCAAACAAAATCTATTTGATTAGCATAACATTTTCCAAATAATTACTATACACAAATTATGCCTACAAATGTTTCTGTAAAAACAACCCTTTTTATAGAGGCAAAACATTAAACACATTGCATAAACAGAAAGGATTTTATCTCCTGATTCCAATGGTCTAAAATTTGTCAAATTTGGACATGGGAATCAAAAGTTATGAATTTTTCAAGTTTAAACATCTAATAGATCTAAATTCTGTTTTTAAAACAAAGGACTTGCCACGCGGCGCTCTCTGATTGGTTGATACCGATTCACGCCGGATCACACTAGCGGGCCGTTAGATCTAACTTAACACGCACGGCCCAGATCTGCTCGTACCGCTTCGCTACAGATATATTTCTGATCGCTGGATCTAGATCCTACGACCACGGATCAAACGACCACAGACGTGCGACGCTAGCGGCGGCGATGCGGCGGCGTGGCTTTGTCAGAGATGTTGCCGGCGATTCAGATTGCACAGGGAGGGGTGGAGGTGGTTACCGTGATCGCGGGGTTGCAGTGAAGCTCAAGGTGGTCGAGGGAGGGACAGGGGCGCTCGGATCTGGCTGCTATTGCTCGTCGGAGTGGAGCCTATCGTGGGGCAAGATCTGGCGTCGTCGGGGGCGAGGTTCTGGTGCGCGCTAAGACAAACCAGAGACGCTGTTAGATGCGCACAAGCCTGGCGAACAAGTGAGTATCCAGAAGAGAGGAAGGGGTGGTCGAGAACTACCAGGAGGGGTCGCTGGAGTTGTGTCGAGCTTCGGTTGCTTCCAGAGGTGGACGGTGGCGACGCTCTAGGATGATACAGAGAAAAAGGAAGGCATGAGAAGATGCGCAAGGACATGCTGATTACGCTCGCATGAAACAGAGACAGGGGCGGACGGTGCTTACCGGAATCGCACGCCGGAGTTGCAATCATGCAGTGCAGAGTGTGGGCAGCTATGAGAGGGGAGCGAGTGAGGAAATGGTCCCAGAGGGGTGGGGGTTATGTAGGCGGAGCAGGGCGAGAATCTCGCGAGCATTCAACGTCAATTAAGCGCATTTGCGTCAGGGAGGAAACGGCTGCGGTGGCGCTGGTCGCAGGCGTGATTTGAGGACGAAGCTGACGGGGCAAGGTGGGGTCGAGCTGTCAACAGATGGGTGCACGCGGGCGTGGTGAGGAAAGGCAGAGGAGTGGCCCGGGTGCGTTGTTTTGTCTGATGGGCCAAAAGGCTGGCGCCAGGCCCAGTTGGGTTTTTAAACCTTTTTCTTTTTCTAATTCGATTTTCTGGAATCAATTTCAAATGAATTTAAAAGCATTTGAATTTCAAATCTTTCTGGCCTTTTGTAATATGAATCCTGTATAAATTTGAGTATTAACCATGCTGCCTTGCTGGACTTGCTTGGTCCTTTGAAGATTTTTAAAATAATAGTGCCTTAGCACATGGTTTGATGAAGATTTAAAAATGGTTTTCAAACCATATTTGTTTTGAAATTTTTTGTCCAAGCTTGGAACTCATCCAACTAATCCTATGCAATCAAACAATGGTTTTTTAAAACAAATATTCTCTGTCTTGAGAGTGGCATTAGATCAATACTTGCCCACATAAAATAATAGCACTTAGTGTTATTGTTTTCTTGAAATGAGTTCGAAATTGATCCCTAAATTATATGCATGCATGAATGATATGAAATCTTTGAAAACATGATTTTAGGGATGTTACAAATCTAACCCCCTTAAGGTGAATCTCGACCTCGAGATTCGGGTTGGCTAGCAAATAGGTGAGGGTGGTCTTTCCGAAGATCATCTTCTCTTTCCCATGTTGCTTCTTCTTCGGAATGATGGTTCCATTGAACTTTGCAGAATTTGATTGTCTTAGTCCGAGTAACTCTTTCTGCAGTCTCAAGAATCTTGATAGGTTTCTCCTCGTAAGTGAGATCACTTACCAATTGAACTTCTTCCAAAGGTATAGTACTTTCAAAGAAGTCTCTTCCATCTCTGGATGGCATTGTGAACGGCAAACATTGATTCTGGCAATTCAATCTCATAAGCTACTTCTCCTTTACGACTTAGAATCTTAAATGGTCAAACATATCTTGGGGCCAATTTACCTTTGATGCCAAATCTCTTCACTCCACGAAGTGGTGACACTCTAAGATAATCTCTATCACCCACTTCATAGGTGACTTCTCTACGCTTAGGATATGCGTAGCTCTTCTATCGGGATTGTGCTATCTTCAATCTGTCCTTAACTAGTTTGACTTTCTCTTCAGCCTCTTTGATTAGTTCTGGTCCGAACAAACTTTTCTCCCACAGTTCCATAACAATGGGTGGTACACTTTCTCCATAGATAAATTCAAATGGTGTCATCTCAATCGCTTGATAGTTGTTATTGTAAGAGAATTTTATGAAGGCGACTTTCATCCCAACTAGCTCCATAGTCTAGGGCACATGCCCTCAACATATCTTCAAGAATTTGGTTGGTCCTTTACATCATCCATCACCGAGGATGAAAAGCTAAAATTCCAACCTCGTTCCCAATGACTCATGTAGTTGCCTCCAAAAATGAGAAGTGAATTGAGTTCCCCTATCAGACACAATACTCTTGGGTACTCCATGTAGACATACAATTCTACTCATATAGATCTTGGCTAACTTAGCACTTGTGTAGGTTGTCTTGACGGGTATAAAATGATCCACTTTAGTTAAGCAATCCACAACTACCCAAATAGAGTCATATCCTGACCTGGTCCTTGGCAATCCAGTGATGAAATCCATGACAATCTTGTCCCACTTCCAATCAAGAATAGGTAGTGGTTGTAGCAATCCTGCTGGTTTCTGATGTTCCGCTTTCACTCTACTACATACATCACACAAAGCAATATGTTCGGTGATGTCCTTCTTGAGATTATTCCACCAAAATCTTTCCTTCATATACATGTACATTTTGGTGTTACCCGGATGAATGGAATACGGCGAGTTGTGTGCTTCTTGTAAAACCAGTTTCCGAAGCTCCGGATCTTGTGGAATGAATACGTTCCATACCATAAAATACCCTGTTCATCTTCATGGAATCCTTTGGCTTTTCCCCTGTCAATCTTTTCCTTAATCTCATCAATTTCCTTATCTGTGTTTTGGGCTTCTTTGATTTTGTCCAACAAAGTGGGTTGAACATCCAACTGAAGGAAATATGCCCTAGAGGCAATCATAGAGATGATGATATTTCATATGTATCCATGAGTTATTGTAATGTTCCTTTAATATCCATATTAGGCAACTTGTATTGATTGGCAATTACGTGAATTGTTTGTGAAACACTATACTTGTATGGTTATTTAAGAGCTGTCCCTAGTCGGAGTTCATGTGAGGACACACGTGAATATTAGAGTAGCACATCGATTGGTTGATGACAATGTTTCGCAAGTCATAGACATGGAGATGTCAAACCAATGATATGGACAGATGTTATGAACATGGGGTTGGACTGACCCAACCTGAGACTGGCAATTAGTTGCAGCTCTCTCTCTACACATCGTGTACGTTTTGTCCTTAGACCTGAGATTGTCGCATGTACTTGAGATGTGGATCGACCTACTTTGGGGCTACCAAACGCTGCACCGTAACTGGGTAGTTATAAAGGTAATTTTCGGGTTTGTCCTGAAGCATGCTGCAAGGCATGGTCAATCAAGATGGCATTTGCCCCTCTCTACTTGAGAGAGATATCTCTGGGCCCCTCGAGTGATCGGATCCAGAAATGCATGGCCGTGCTACATATGGTTAAGAGTTAACCTAGTAAAGGGATTCCGAATCACGGTATCGAGAAAGGGAGGTCAGCTTGGAGCTAGACCAAATATCGTGAGGAAAAGGGAAAGACATGTACTAAACCTTGTGATGGTTCGTCCGATATGATCTTTGTATGCGTTTAGGAGTTGGCACGTCTTGCTAGAGGCCGCTACCAACTATTGACAGAATAAGTGTATTCGTGTCATGTCTATACGCATATGAACCTATAGGGTCACACACTTAAGGGACTGGAAGCCTAATGAGGATTGGATCCGAATTAGACCAGGCTTAGGCTACTAATGGGATGCTAATGTAGAAGCCCACTAGAGACGCCTATATAAGAGAGGGTGGGGCGAGCTGACCAAGGTTAGACCTTAGACCTCAGATCATTCCCAGCCGCCACTCCTCACGCCTGTGTTGCACGCGCGGACCTAGCAGTCTGACGTTTGGCGCTTCCACCCTATACGTGTGGATACCTCGGAGGCGCTGCATCTGTAGCATTTTGGACGAGCCGCGCAAGGGGAGCTGCTCGTGGGACGAGGACAAGGAGGAGACGTGGAACGTATGCACTACCTCGACGTGCTTCATCAATTCCGCAACTGCGCGTCTAGTGGTAATCCCGTGATCTATGACAACAATAATCCTGGTATACGTGGTAGAATTTTTTTGATTTGCGCTAGTGTAGCCTACCCGTATCACTTCAGTGGTATCTGTGACACCCCGGTTCTGATAAGACCGTGGCCTCTATGTGACATGCCAATCCCTGGATCGGTTCATTGGCCCACAATAGAGTAAGATAGACAATCATAGCAAATAACCGTGTATCATGATCTACAAAGATCCAGAGTACCATTATTACAATATAAAAGCTTAGCATAAAGCTAGCTCAAATTGTTCAGGTAGCAACAAAAGCGAGTAAATCCTCCAATCTTCAATTTGCCCACAAGTGAACAAGTGCCGAGTGGAGTACCGTGGCCTATAACGATCAATCAGAATCGGAATAACCTGCAGCATAAAACGCATAGCTCGAAGGGTCAATACATGGAATGTATGTCAAGTAGAGCTAGTAATGGAGACAATAATACTAACATCTACATGCATATTTGGCAAGTGGAGCTGTGTCCGCTTGCATTTGCAAATAACTTTGTCCTACTTTCATAAACAGTTTTGAATTTTCTTTGAAAAGATCCCAATTAAGTTAACCAAACAATATTAAAACAATTATGAAATTAGAATGAGCGAGAAACATGTCATGGAATCAATATCAAGCAACTCGGTTGTCCATAACCGGGGACACGGCTAATCGATTAGATTATACACCCTGCGGGGTTTAGTACACTTTTCCCTTGTGACTTGGCCAGCCCAGCTCGTACCATCACTCTCATTTTGGGTGATGATAGGGAGAAGACCAAGAAGAGACTGTTCGGGAAGTAGCTCCTCAATCCCGATGCGCACCGGTCCAACCTACCAAAATTCTACATCTCTGGATACGCGGGTTCGAGTTACCACAACCTACTAAGTCCAACCAACCGCCCATTTCATTATTGGCACATGGTTGTACACGTAAGCTACACAATAAAGAAGCCAATCATTCTCTCTTGATACCTGGGTGCCTTTCCGCAATGAAACCATAAAAAAATATCAATACCATCACACCCAGGGGATTCATTGATTAAGTTGTTTTAGTTTTCACAAACCAATACTTTGAGAAAACAAGTATCATTGATGTAACCCAGCCCTCGTTCAACATAGCATGGCTAAGCACATCTACAACGGTGGTTCATCTACAAGGAAAGCCCTACCACATAATAGGACATAGCATAGCGATAGTATCATCCTACACATGCATCTACAAAATACACGACAATGCATTGAAAATAGTAGGACAATATCATGAACAAAGTAGCATCTACTTGCCTTGGTTGAAGCGGTCGGAGGAACAATCCAAACACGAGCAAGGGTTGCACTCCACACAATCTACACGACACAATTGCATTCATAAACAAACAATTCACAAACATATGCAACAAAGATGATGCATGAATGCAAGAACGGCAAGCGGATTGGTGCTACAGCTGCACCACATAATACTAATACATATTACTACCGAAATACATGCATAGAAAATAGATTTGGCGCAAGGGAAACTATTAACCAAAAGTAGTGATCACTACTAGAGCTAGAACTTAAATAATTCACTACAGGTAGTAAACAGTTCGTAAAATTCTGGAAAATTCTACCTCATAGGCATCGCTGATAAGAAACAGTACCAATTGGAATTACTCAAAAAGGAGTTATAAAACATCCCGAATAATTAAAACACTGTAGAAAGTCATTAGACAAATACTGCAGAAGTTTTTACTATAAGCCTATATTTTTATTTCACGATGAGATTCCCCTCGTTTATACGAGTTCAGGGACATATCACACGCGATTTTTGGAGCTACGAAAATTTTACTACGAATTTATTACTCCGAAAAGGCCACTAACTAGTTTGATTAAACTGTACTAAACCTGACGGTAAAAGTCTGAACCAAAGCGACAGCGAGATTCTACACGACTGACTGAACGCGTACATATTTTATTTGCAATTTTTGGCCAAGCGGTTTAATTTCTACGCAATTTACAAGATTCTACCGAAATCTGCCAACTAATAGGATTAACGAGATTGACCCAAATCTGTTTCGGATGATTGGCCGATCAGGCGTCGACCAGTCAACGTCTGGGCGTCGACTAGTCAACGTCTGGTGCTGACCAGTCAACGAGCGACCTAAGCCGCTGATCTGAGATCGGCGGTGGCTGTCTTACCGGAATCGATCGGTGCGAACGAACTCCGCGAGCTCGGACGGCGGCGGCGATGGTTCCCGGCGTTCTACCGCGACGCATACACGCCAACTACGGCTTCGGAATAATAAACGCGTCTGGCAGCGATCTGCAGGCGCAGATTGGCGGCGGCGGATGGAGACGCGAGCGGAACGGAAAGAGGGCGCGAGCGAACCCGGCAATGACGCGGCATTTAACGGCGACGGAGGGCATGGCGGCGCGGCGGCGAAGGGCGAAGCGGCGCGCGGCGCGCGAGGAGATGGCCATGGGGTTTGTGTGGCGGGGTGTGGGCAGGGCCCGGTGGGGGCCCTCTTTAATTGGTCTCTCGCGAAAAAAAAACAGAATCTGTCGCGGTTGGACTCCGAGGAAATCGGTCCGGATTTTAGACGGTTTTGGCGGTTTACTAAAACGTCCGAGTCTTTTGCATACGAACTCCGATTGAGCGATTCTCGCCCTACGTTCAGATCGTCGAGAACAACCTTCAGTCAAGTTTATGCGAAAACTCGAACCTACAGGGGTGGTTGTTGCAAGTCTCTTGGTTTACTAAAACGTCCGAGCCTTTTGCATACGAACTCCGATTGGAGCGATTCTCGCGCCTACGGGTTCGTATCGTCGAGGGGCATAACCTTCAGTCGAAGTTTGAGCGAAAACTCGAACCTACAGGGGTGGTTGTTGCAACTCTCTCTAAAGCCTCCCGCAGGAAACTCGCAGCGAAACAAAATAGGTTTTCGAAATAGCGTCACGATCCTCTCTACTCGCGGTAATGCATGGAAAGATATGATGCGATGCAATGAATGATATGCAAGACCAAATCTAAAATTTGGGATGTGACAAGACTAACCCCTTAAGATGAATCTCGCCCTCGAGATTGGTGGCTAGCAAATAGGTGTGGGTAGTCCTCTCGATGTCATCTTCACGCTCCCAAGTGGCTTCCTTCGGTGGTGGCTCCAGCACCTTGCAAAACTTGATTATCTTGGTACGGTAGTCCTTCTGCTGTCTCGAATCTTGACCGTTTCTCCTCATAGGTCAAATCATTCTCAAGCTGAACCTCCTCTAGTGGTGGTGTCTCTCAATGGTGTATCCACCATCTCCGGATGACACTTCTTCACCTGGGGGACACGTGGAACACATTGTGAACAGCAGCAGATCCTCCGCAACTCAAGCGATAAGCAACCTCTCCTTTGCGTGCTAAGACTCGTCACGGTCCAATAAATCGAGGTGCCAGCTTACCCTTAATACCAAATCTCTTAATTCCACGGCGATACTCGAGGTATGCTCTATCACCTATCTCATACACCACTTCCTTGCGCTTGGCGTCGGCGTAGCTCTTACGCCTAGATTGTGCTACCTTGATGCATCTCTAATCAAGGCGACCTTCTCCTCAGCATCCTTGATCAAATCAGGTCCAAACAACTGACGTTCTCCTACTCCATCCCATAGCAATGGTGTTCGGCACCGTTTCCCATACAATACGTCGAACGGTGACGTCTTGATGCTGGTTTGATAACTGTTGTTGTAGGAAAACTCGGCATACGACAAATTCTCATCCCAACTAGAACCATGAGCCAAGGCGCAAGCTCTCAGCATGTCTTCCAAAATCTGATTCACTCTCTCGGTCTGTCCATCAGTCTGTGGGTGAAACATTGTGCTAAACTCCAATCTAGTACCAAGTGACTCGTGCAGCTGGCGCCAGAAGTGTGAGGTAAATTGGGTGCCTCTATCAGATACGATGCTCTTGGGAACTCCGTGTAGGCACACAATCTTGTCCATGTAAATCTTGGCCAACTTTGCACTCGTATAGGTCGTCTTCACCGGTATAAAGTGGGCTACCTTGGTCAAATGGTCGACCTTCACTCGGCTACATACATCACATAGGGCGATATGCTCTGCGATGTCTCCCTTCATGTTGTTCCACCAGAATCTGTCCTTTAGGTCCATATACATCTTCGTATTGCCCGGATGTATGGAATACGGCGAGTCATGAGCTTCCTGCAGAATCAACTTCCTTATCTCGGGATCGTTGGGCACACACAAACGATCTCCATACCACAAGGTACCTTGCTCATCCTCGCGGAATTCCCTTGCTCGACCTTCCTTCATCTTTTCCTTAACTTCATCTATCTCTTTGTCTCCCACTTGAGCCTTCTTGATTACGTCTCAAGCGTTGGTTGGACTTCCATTGTAGCCAAGTATCCTTCAGATACTACCTCGATCTAAGGTCCTTGAATTGCTTGCACAAATCCTCGGGCAATTCACCAATTGTCAATCCATTGGCATAAACCTTCCTACTCGAGCATCAACTACTACATTGGCCTTTCACGGTGGTATTGTAGATTCATATCATAATCCTTGATAAGTTCCAACCATCTCCTTTGTCTCATGTTCAGTTCCTTCTGTGTAAATATGTACTTCAGGCTCTTGTGGTCGGTGTACACATCACAGTGTTTTCCCATTAAGTAATGCCTCCATACCTTGAGCGCATGAACCACTGATGCTAATTCCAAGTCGTGTGTGGGGTAATTCCGCTCATGGTGCTTGAGTTGTCGCGAGGCATATGACACTACTCTCCCATCTTGCATCAGCACACTCCCAAGTCCCTGTCGTGAAGCATCACAGTACACTTGGAAATCCTTCTGAAGATCTGGTAAACACAGAACAGGCGCAGTTACTAGTCGGCGCTTCAGCTCCTGAAAGTTGGCTTCACATACATCTGACCATTCAAACTTCCTCTCCTTCTTCAGAAGTTCAGTCATCGGCTTAGCAATCTTGGAAAAGTTTTCTATGAACCTCCGGTAATATCCAGCAAGTCCCAAAAAGCTTCGAATCTCTCCCGCATTCTTGGGTGCTTCCCACTCTGTTACTGCAATCACTTTGTTTGGATCAACATCAATTCCTTCTCCTGACACTACGTGTCTAAGAAATCCAACAGTGTTAAGCCAAAATTCACACTTACTGAATTTGGCATACAACTTGTGTTCTCTCAGCTTCTCCATAATCATCCTCAGATGTTTCTCATGCTCGGCATCATCCTTGGAATATATTAGTATGTCATCAATAAACACCACCACGAACTTGTCCAAATACTCCATAAATACCTTGTTCATCATGGTCATGAAGTATGTCGGGGCATTTGTTAGTCCAAAAGACATAACTGTATACTCATATAAACCATACCTAGTGGTGAAGGCGGTTTTTGGTACATCCTCCTCTCGGATCTTCAATTGGAAATAGCCAGATCGCAAATCAATCTTGCTGAACACCTTTGCCCCTTCCAGTTGGTCAAACAAATCATTTATGTTTGGCAGAGGGTACTTGTTCTTAATGGTTACTTCATTCAGCGAGCGATAGTCTACCACTAATCTCTTGGTGCTGTCTTTCTTCTCCACAAATGAGCAGTGCTCCCCATGACGACGCACTAGGCTGAATGAATCCTTTTCCGTTGTTCCTTCAACTGCTTCTTCAACTCCTTCACTCATCGACATCCATCTTATATGGTTTCTTTGCTATAGGTCCTGTTCGGCATCGTCGATAAGAAACTCTACATCCTGTCGGTGGCATCCCCGCAGCTCTTCCTAAACACGCCTGGGTAATCCCTAATCACCGCACAAGATCCATGCTAACCCCTTAAGAGAATTCAGCTTACACCTTCACGGTCGTGCGGTGACTTGAATCTAATCCTCTTACCATCCGGGTTTTGGTGAAACAGCTCATGTGCACAATCTATGTGTCCCCCATGCATAGACATCCAATCCATACCCAGAATGACATCTAATCCCTGTGAATCCAGTACTACTAGATGTGCAATGAAGTAGTGTGTTCCAATCCTCACAGTCAAGTCGCGACATCCCGCACTAGCTATCATATCTCCTCCAGGTGAACTCACTCTAATAGACCTTTTCATAGACTCAGTAGGTAACTTATACTTATTCACAAATACCCTTGATATGAATGAATGTGATGCACCAGTATCAAAAAGTATAAGTGCAGGGTAAGTGTTGATTGGGAACTTACCAATCACAATGTCAGGCTCATCTGGAATCTCCTCCACATTCATGTGGTTCACTGTGGCCTTCTCGCCGTTGGTTGTCTTCAGTCCTTTCCTCTCCGGACAGTTGTCAGCATAGTGTCCCTTCTGCTTGCACTTGAAGCACGTCACCTCACTCAGATCCTTCTTCACGAAGTTGCAATCACGGTTGCGGTCATGCCCACCGTGTCCTCCAGAGTGGTGAGAGTGTCCTCCCTTGTGGTTGTGGTGGCTGCTCCTATGGTTGTCATGACGATGTCCATCACGGCGGTCATGGCTCCCATGGTCACTTCCTCCATGCTTGGAGTATCCATCATATGAAGTGCGAGACTTGTGGTGTGAACCAGAGTGGTGATTGTTGTTCTTTCTCTTGCGGTTCTCCACTTGCTTGTGCTTCCCCTCCAAGATCCTAGCCTTGTCCATAAGCTCCTGGAAAGTGGGGCAGTAAACCACAAGTAGATGTACTGAAAGCTCATCACTGAGGCCATCCAGGAATCTCTCCCTCCTTTTGGCATCAGTGTCAACATCCTCAGGTGCATAACGGGACAGGTTGTTGAACTCCTCAATGTACTCGGCCCGCAGTGCGATTGGTTTGTCGCAAGTTGAACTCCTTCCTCTTCAGGCTCAGAACTCCACGAAGACACGTGGTTGGTCTGAAACCTTCCTCAAACATAGCCCAAGTCACGGTATCCGGCGGGTGGGTGATCCGAAATGTGTCCCACCAAGAAGCGGTGGTCCCTCCGGTGGGTGGCGGCGAACCTCACCTTCTCAGCATCAGTGCATCCGACAGTTACTAGATCCTTGTTGACTGAACGCAACCAGTCGAGAGCAACCATTGGTTCCGTTGCAGTAGAAAACTTAGCTGGCCTTAACCTCAGAAATCTGGTGAGAGCATCTCCCTGAGGCTGATTGTTTCCATTGTTGTTGTTCTGGTTTGCCATGAACTGAGTCATCACTTGGGTCAGCTGTGCCTGAGCTGCCATGAGCTACTCCATCTTAGTGGGTTGACGGCGGGGAGGCATCTGCGGTTCAGCATAGGTAAGTTTAGAAAGAATCAACTACGACAATAGGATTCTACCCATGCATATGATCAATCAACAAACAATAGCAGACAATCACAAGCAAGCAACACATCAACAAACAAGCGATCCAGCAACATCCCAGGTGTTATCCTAGCAGTATATAACTACTGAAATAGTTTTGCAAGAGTTGGCAATGGTTAACTAAACAATAGATCATCTAATCAACCAAAACAGCAATCTGCCAGAACAGTCCAGCAGCGTTCACGAATTTTTCCGCCTGACTTAAACTCGTCAGAAAATTTAGCCAATTTTTGTGCATATGGCACAGAGAGTTTCGCATCAGCCCAATTGTTTTCAGATTTTTCCGAGTTACCAGAAAAATATGAAAAATCGCGCAGTACTGCTGTATCAGCAGAAAAACTGCAGCGAAAAACACACAGATAGTAACAAAATTGCCATAACTCTTTCATTAAAATTCGCACAAATAAATCCTGGAATATTGGAGTACACAAATAAGCAACTAAACACTTTTAAACTAACACGAACTAAGCTTCACAACGATCGAGACTAATTCTAACGAATTCTCCTAACATGGACTAATTGGTGGACTTCTATCTACTTCTTGAAGAGATTGAGGTAGGTCCTTGCGGTCATGCGTTGGCGCTTCATGGGTACAACCATGGCGGAGTGTACACCTCTCTGAACCATCACTTGAGACTTCAAACTCCACCTCTTACGGATCTTCCTCTTCTTCTTCATCCTCACCGCTAAAGAACAACTTCATCTCCTCCACCATCATCGTCATCCTCGTCCTCATCATCATCATCGTCTCCACTGTCATCATCATCCCCATTGTTGCCATCATCTCCATTGTCATCATCAGAGGGTGGATTTAACTGTGCTTGGAGAGCGGCAATCTGGGCTGTCATAGCTTCAATGGTTTGGTCCCTTTCCTGGACGGTCCCTTACAATTGTTGTATGTTCTGGGTATTCTCTTGCACAATGCCATGAATATGTGCTATGGTTGCATCTCTGGCTATCAGGGCATTCTCCAGAACTCCCACAGCTTCATGCAAAGTGTTTATCTCCTGTCCTTGGACCACCATACCATTGCTAGTAAAATCTGCAATCTCCTTTATCATCCTCACCTTCTCTGCTAGAGCTCCATTCTCTCTCTCCATGTCCTCTATGTGCCTCCGACGGGGCGGCATGTTGTTCCTGTCACCCGGGGTAACCACAATGTTCCCATCTTCATCACTTCCCATAATCACGGTAGGGTGAATCTGGTGAGGTGCTCGGACATAGTGGCCTTTGGCGAGACAGGGCTTCATGTACAAGTTGATTCCAAGTCCGATTGCCAGTATATCTTGGTGTAGACCAAGTGCTGGGTTTGCAAGGCGCATCTCTGAATATGAAGGTAGTGATCTCCCATGCATCCTCTCCATATCCATAGGTGTACACCTTCTTCCCTTGAACATAGGGAGTGGCAATCCCAATGACTGAGAGCTGCTAATCGCCTTGCAAAGGGCCTTGGTGACTCCATGGTGACATACTCGATCCTGACGTCTCCATCTATCAAGTAAAAGAGGAAAGTGTGAGAATAGCATATGGTAAGAATTTACGAGGGTGAAAGGCATAAGAGAAAGGCGGTGTTAATATAGGCTTAATAATTCTATGGCTTCCTAATCCAATCCTAGGTCACGATCCTACTGATCGACACACGGGCTCGATACCATCTGTGACACCCGGTTACGATAAGACCGTGGCCTCTATGTGACATGCCAATCCTCGGATCGGTTCATTGGCCCACAATAGAGTAAGATAGACAATCATAGCAAATAACCGTGTATCATGATCTACAAAGATCCAGAGTACCATTATTACAATAAAAGCTTAGCATAAAGCTATCTCAAATTGTTCGTAGCAACAAAAAGTAAATCCTCCAATCTTCAATTTGCCCACAAGTGAACAAGTGCCGAGTGGAGTACCGTGGCCTATAACGATCAATCGAATCGGAATAACTGCAACATAAACGCATAACAGCCTCAAGGGTCAATACATGGAATGTATGGCAAGTAGAGCTAGTAATGGAGACAATAATACTAACATCTACATGCATATTTGGCAAGTGGAGCTGTGTCCGCTTGCATTTGCAAATAACTTTGTCCTACTTTCATAAACAGTTTTGAATTTTCTTTGAAAAGATCCCAATTAAGTTAACCCAACAATATTAAAACAATTATGAAATTAGAATGAGCGAGAAACATGTCATGGAATCAATATCAAGCAACTCAGTTGTCCATAACCGGGACACAACTAATCGATTAGATTATACACTCTGCAGAGGTTAGTACACTTTACCCATGTGACTTGGCCAGCCCAACAGTACCATCACTCTCATTTTGGGTGATGATAGGGAGAAGACCAAGAAGAGACTGTTAGAAGTAGCTCCTCAATCCCGACGCGCATCGGTCCAACCTACCAAAATTCTACATCTCGGATACGCGGTTCGAGTTACACAACCTACTAAGTCCAACCAACCGCCCATTTCATTATTGGCACATGGTTGTACACGTAAGCTACACAAAGAAGCCAATCATTCTCTCTTGATACCAGGTGCCTTTCCGCAATGAAACCACCAAAAAATATCAATACCATCACACCCAGGGGATTCATTGATTAAGTTGTTTTAGTTTTCACAAACCAATACTTTGAGAAAACAAGTATCATTGATGTAACCCAGCCCTCGTTTAACATAGCATGGCTAAGCACATCTACAACGATGGTTCATCTACAAGGAAAGCCCTACCACATAATAGGACATAGCATAGCGATAGTATCATCCTACACATGCATCTACAAAATACACGACAATGCATTGAAAATAGTAGGACGATATCATGAACAAAGTAGCATCTACTTGCCTTGGTTGAAGCGGTCGGAGGAACAATCCAAACACGAGCAAGGGTTGCACTCCACACAATCTACACGACACAATTGCATTCATAAACAAACAATTCACAAACATATGCAACAAAGATGATGCATGAATGCAAGAACGGCAAGAGGATTGGTGCTACAGCTGCACCACATAATACTAATACATATTACTACCGAATACATGCATGGAAAATAGATTTGGCGCAAGGGAAACTATTAACCAAAAGTAGTGATCACTACTAGAGCTAGAACTTAAATAATTCACTACAGGTAGTAAACAGTTCGTAAAATTCTGGAAAATTTTTACCGCATAGGCATCGCTGATAAGAAACAGTACCAATTGGAATTACTCAAAAAGGAGTTATAAAACATCCCGAGTAATTAAAACACTGCAGAAATCCATTAGACAAATACTGCAGAAGTTTTTACTGTAAGCCTATCTTTTTATTTCACTATGAGATTCCCCTCGTTCATACGAGTTCAGGGACATATCACACGCGATTTTTGGAGCTATGAAACTTTTACTACGAATTTATTACTCCGAAAAGGCCACTAACTAGTTTGATTAAACTGTACTAAACCTGACGGTAAAAGTCTGAACCAAAGCGACAGCGAGATTCTACACGACTCACTGAACGCGTACATATTTTATTTGCAATTTTTGACCAAGCGGTTTAATTTATACGCAATTTACAAGATTCTACCGAAATCTGCCAACTAATAGGATTAACGAGATTGACCCAGTCAATTGTTTCTGATGACTGGGCGCTGACTAGGCGTCTGACCAGTCAACGTCTGGGGCGTCTGACTAGTCAACGTCTGGTGTGCTGACCAGTCAAAGAACGATCTAAGCCGCTGATCTGAGATCTGACGGTGGCTGTCTTACCGAATCGGATGCGAAACTAACTCCGCGAGCTCGGACGGGCGGCGACGTCGGTTCGCGTGGTTCTACCGCACGCACGTACACAGTCAACTACGGCTCCGGAATAATAAACGCGTGCGCATACGGCGATCTGCGGGGCGCAGCTTGGCGGCGGATGGAGACGGAGCAGGAACGGAAAGAGGGCGGCGCGAACCTGCAATGACAGCGGCGATTAACGGCGATGAGGGTGCGGGCGCGGCGGAAGTAAGGTGGCGTAGCGCGGCGCTGTGAGCGCGCGACGCAGGAGATGGCGGCGGGTTTGTGGCGGCGGGGGTGGCCCAGGCCGGCGGGGCCCTCTTTTAATTGGTCTCTCACGCGCGAAAAAAAAAACTGAAACAGAATCGGTCCGCGGTTGGACTCCGATTCGGAAATCGATTCGGATTTTCGGACCGTTTTCCGGCGGTTTACTAAAACGTTCGAGTCTTTTGCATACGAACTCCGATTGGAGCGATTCTCGTGCCTACGGGTTCGTATCGTCGAGGGGAACAACCTTCAGTCAAAGTTTGCGCGAAAACTCGAACCTACAGGGGTGGTTGTTGCAAGTCTCTTGGTTTACTAAAACGTCCGAGTCTTTTGCATACGAACTCCGATTGGAGCGATTCTCGCGCCTACGGGTTCGTATCGTCGAGGGACACAACCTTCAGTCGAATTTTGAGCGAAAACTCGAACCTACAGGGGTGGTTGTTGAAACTCTCTCTAAAGCCTCCCGTAGGAAACTCGGGTCGAAATAAAATAGGTTTTCGCAAATAGCGTTTCGTCGATCCTCTCTACTCGACGGTAATACATGGAAAGATATGATGCGATGCAATGAATGATATGCAAGACCAAATCTAAAATTTGGGATGTGACAGTATCAGAGCCGATGTTGTTCAGTTATAGGTTCGGTATGTTTGCATATGGTGATATGCAGATTGATATGAATGATGTGATCGTTTATATGGCGGTGGTTCAGGATTGATCTATGATTTTGCTTTCCGTGATCGTGATCTGAGGTTGTCGAACGACTTACCCCTACCGGTCGGTTTCCGCCATCGGGGTAGACAGTGACACATAAATCCTGTTGAATCACATGAAGATCAATATGATTGATCAAATCGGAACCTAGATCTAAAATCGATGTACCGTGATCAAAGGAGTTTGATTGAATCGGGACAGGAGTAGGTTTATGGTAAATTTGATTTGCCAAACAAAATCAGCGAGGGCTCTTCAAACCCCAGGGGAGACCCCTAGACCCCCTTAATCGTAGCCTGTTGTATCTCGTTAAGGTAACTAGGTGCTGATGTCACATGATCCCAGAGAATGCGATTCTATGCATAACTTGTTTTTGCAGGATGTATGTGATCAAGATGGCCCATATGTGTATGTGATGCATGTATGAAATTTATCATGACCAGCGTGTCGTGAGTAGGGCAACATGGTCGGAGCCATGTGTGTTGTCAATTATTGTAATGGCTCATGTACAACTTGTGATGATCCAAATTCTATGTAATTTCGATTACTAGCTGTTAGGAGTAATAGCTTGTATTAGTTCTTGGAGGACTCATCACTTGGAGGATGGCTCACATGGAACATGAAGATGGAGATCATCATGGTGGACAGGTTCTATGGCGATGGAGATCACCATGAGAAAATGGGCCATACTGTTTCATATTTATGTGAATGCTATTCTTATGCGTTTTACTACTATGCATGCTTAGATGATAGAAGTAGAACGATCCCTCACAAAGTTTAAGTTAAACCATGCCCTCCCAACCAAACCTTGCAACATCCTATGCCCTGTATAATCGTTGGTGGGCCTATGAAATTAGGGTGCCGCGGTTTTCCTTGGCTGGATGGGTATGTATCGGATACCTACACGCATAAGGGTTGGTGAACTTGACAAGGTCATCTTAACAGTTAAGGACCTTGGGGAATAAAGGTTGGGAGCCTAGTCTTGACATAGAGATGTCACCCAACAACAAGAGTCATATGTGATATGATTAGCAAGTGTTGCTTACCGATTTACCTTGTATTCTAGCAGTGATGCTAAAGCTCACTAGTCGACTTGTTAATTGTGGATCTTGAATCACTTAGTATCAATAGAGGGATATTGATTTAAGTGGGAGTATATGCTATTAAACTGTTTAATATGTTTTACTCTTTCATGGTTACATGGCTTAGTATTTTGCATGTTTTCTGTTGTAGATCAATGGCACCGAACACTACATCACCTTTCTCTTTATGCTCGATTCTTGACAAAGATAAACTAAATGGAACAAACTATTCAGATGGGTCCGTAATCTGGGAATTGTTCTGTGTCCGATAAAAAGGAAACGGTTCGATACCCCAATCCCGATGAACTCGGATAATGCATCTGCTGCCCTAAAGAATGCCTACAAGAGAGCATGTGATGATTCTCTTGAGGTTAGCTGCCTTATGCTTGCATGCATGGAACCTGAAATCCAAAAGAAGTTTGAGGATCAGGATGCGTATGATATGATCGTTGCGCTTAAGGACATGTTCCAAGACCAGGCAAGGATTGAGAGGTACAATGTTGCCAAGTCCTTTGTCGAATGCAAGATAGCAGAGGGAGCAGCTGTAGGCCCCCATGTGATCAAAATGGTTGGTTACAGTCAGACTTTGGAAAAGCTTGGTTTTCCACTAGGCCAAGAGTTGGCCACTGACATCATTTTGGCGTCTCTTCCATCCAGCTATGGGCAGTTCATTTTGAACTACCATATGCATGGGGTGGATAAGGGACTTAATGAATTATGTGGGATGCTTAAAATAGCAGAAAGTGACATGAAGAAGTGTGCAGGGCATAGCCATGTGATGGCTGTGCAGAACAAGCCTAGCTTCAAGAAAAAGGGTACTTCATGGAAGAAGAAGGGCAAGGCTAAGGATACGATCCCTAAGTCTGCACCCAAGCAAAAGGCTGGACCTGTAGAAGACACTGAGTGCTTCTTTTGTCATGAACATGGCCATTGGAAGAGAAACTGCAGCAAGTATCAGGCTTCTTTGAAGAAGAGTGGAAGTAAGAGTACTTCCAACTCAGGTACGCTTGTTGTAAATGTTGTGGACATTCTTCTCGCTGATTCCTATGTTAACTCTTGGGTATTTGATACCGAATCAGTTGCTCATATTTGCAATTTGATGCAGGGGCTAATAAGGACTAGAGAAGTGCAGAAAGGCGAAGTGGATTTTCGCGTCGGAAATAAAGCAAGGGTTGCTGCATTGTTCGTCGGCGTCATGCAACTTCACCTTCCTTCAGGATTTATTATGGATTTGAATAATTGTTATTACATTCCAAGTATGGGTCAAAACATTTTATCACCTTCATGTTTGATGAGGGATGGTTATTCATTCGCGAGTGCAAACAATGGTTGTGTAATCTCTAAGAATGATATGTTTATGGCTAATGCTCCCATTATGAATGGGTTATTTATTTTAAATCTTGATGATGCATCTGTTTACAATGTTAGTGCTAAAAGGCTTCGGCCTAATGATTTGAGTCCTACCTATTTATGGCATTGTCATTTGGGGCATATAAGTGAAAAGCGCATGAAGAAGCTCCATGGTGATGGTCTTCTAACTTCGTTTGATTTTGAATCATATGAGACATGTCAGGCTTGTTTACTTGGAAAGATGACCAAGTCACCTTTTTCGGGTTTACCCGAGAGAGCGACAGACTTTTTGGAACTCATACAATACTGATGTGTGTGGACCAATGAGCACGACAACCAGAGGAGGATATCACTACTTCATTACTTTCACTGATGATTTCAGTAGATATGGTTATGTCTACTTGATGAGGCATAAGTCTGAAACTTTTGAAAAGTTCAAAGAGTTTCAGAGTGAAGTAGAGAATCAACGTGGCAAGAAAATAAAGTCCTTGCGATCTGATCGTGGAGGTGAATATTTGAGTCACGAGTTTAGCGATCATCTTAAGAGTTGCGGAATTGTTCCACAACTTACGCTGCCCAGAACACCTCAAAGGAACGGGGTCTCCGAACGGCGTAATCGAACTTTGTTGGACATGGTTCGATCTATGATGAGCCAGTCGGATTTACCATTGTAATTTTGGGGTTACGCTCTAGAAACGGCAACTTTCACACTTAATAGGGTACCATCTAAATCCGTAGTTAAGACACCATATGAGATGTGGACTGGAAAGAATCCCAGTTTGTCTTTTCTAAAGATTTGGGGTTGTGATGCATTTGTCAAGCGACTTCAGTCGGACAATCTAACACCCAAATCGGATAAGTGCATTTTCGTGGGATATCCGAGGGAAACCTTAGGGTATTACTTCTACAACCGAGAGGAGGGCAAAGTGTTTATCGCTCGTAGCGGTGTTTTCCTAGAGAAAGAGTTTCTCACAAAGGGAACAAGTGGAAGGTCGGTGCGACTTGAAGAAGTTCAAGATGAGCCAATTGGGGATGCTTCTAAGAGTGATGCTATTGTAGCAGAACAAGTTGAGGAACCCGTGGAAATAGAAGCACCACAACCACAAAGGTCGGCGAGGCTCCGCGAAGCGCGGGAATTATTATTGTTAGACAATGATGAGCCTGCGACCTATGCAGAGCGATGGTGGACCCAGACTCTGAGAAATGGCTGATCGCCATGAGATCCGAGATAGAGTCCATGGGAGACAATCAAGTTTGGAACTTGGTTGACCTGCCTGATGGTTTTACAGCCATCGAGTGCAAATGGATCTATAATAAGAAGATTGATATGGATGGAAATGTTCACATCCATAAAGCTCGACTTGTTGCAAAAGGTTTTCGACAAGTTCAAGGAGTTGACTACGACGAGACTTTCTCGCCCATAGCGATGCTTAAATCTTTACGGATAATTCTAGCCATTGCTGCACATTTTGACTATGAAATATGGCAGATGGATGTCAAGACGGCTTTCCTAAATGGAATCCTAACTAAGGACGTGTATATGATGCAGCCCGAAGGTTTTGTCGATCCAAACAATGCTGAAAAGGTATGCAAATTTCTGAAGTCCATTTATGGGCTGAAGCAAGCATCTCGGAGTTGGAATATTCGATTTGATGAAGTTGTAAAGGAGTTTGGCTTCATCAAAAACGAACAAAACCTTATGTTTACAAGAAGGAAAGTGCGAGAGCGCTGGTATTTTTAATCTTATATGTAGATGACATATTGCTGATTGGAAATGACATTACTATGCTCGAGTCTGTTAAGACCTCATTGAAAAATAGTTTTTCGATGAAGGACATGGGAGAAGCGGCATATATTCTGGGAATCAAGATCTATAGAGATAGATCAAGAAGGCTAATTGGATTAAGCCAGAGTACATACATTGACAAAGTGTTGAAACGGTTCAGCATGGAAGAGGCTAAGAAGGGGTTCTTGCCCATGTCTCACGGCATAAAACTCAGCAAGACTCGGTCCTTCGACCATCGATGAGCGTGAGCATGATTAGGGTTCCATATGCTTCGCTATTGGATCCATCATGTATGCAATGGTATGTACCGCCCAGATGTTTCCTATGCTCTAAGTGTTACGGCAGATACAGGCTGATCGGTGAAGGTCATCGACAGGGTAAAGAACATCCTTAAGTACTTGAAAAGGACTAAGGATGTGTTCCTAGTTTATGGAGGTGAGGACGAACTCAGTGTAAAGGGTTACACAGATGCGAGTTACCTTAACGACTGATGATTCAAATTGCAATCGTGTTATGGGTTTGTCATGAATGGTGGTGCTATGAGTGGAAAAGTTCCAAGCAAGATACAAGTTGACCTCCTCTTCAATGGTTGAATATATTGCTGCCGGAGGTCAGAAGGAAGCCGTTTGGATTAGGAATTTCCTGATCGCTCTCGGTGTGGTTCAGGGTGCGTCCAATCCGTTGGACGTTTATTGTGATAACAATGGTGCTATTGCACAGGACAAGGAACCTAGAGCACTAGAAGAACAAACATATTCGCATGCGTTACCATCAGATTCGAGAATTCGTTGAGGATGGTAGTGTCATGATATGCAAAATACATACGGACTCAAATGTTGCTGATCCCTTGACTAAGCCTCTCCCGCAGCCCGCGGATGAAGCGCACACAAGAGCAATTGGTATTAGATACATTTTAGATTGACTCTAGTGCATGTGGGAGACTGAAGGAAATATGCCCTAGAGGCAATCATAGAGATGATGATATTTCATATGTATCCATGATTTATTGTAATGTTCCTTGAATATCCATATTAGGCAACTTGTATTGATTGGCAATTACGTGAATTGTTTGTGAAACTCTATACTTGTATGGTTATTTAAGAGCTGTCCCTAGTCAGAGTTCATGTGAGGACACACGTGAATATTAGACTAGCACATCGATTGGTTGATGACAATGTTTCGCAAGTCATAGACATGGAGATGTCAAACCAATGATGTGGACACATGTTATGAACATGGGGTTGGACTGACCCAACCTGAGACTGGCAATTAGTTGCAGCTCTCTCTCTACACATCGTGTACGTTTTGTCCTTAGACCTGAGATTGTCGCATGTACTTGAGATGTGGATCGACCTACTTTGGGGCTATCAAACGTTGCACCATAACTGGGTAGTTATAAAGTTAGTTTTCGGGTTTGTCCTGAAGCATGCTGCAAGGCATGGTCAATCAAGATGGGATTTGCCCCTCTCTACTTGAGAGAGATATCTCTGGGCCCCTCGAGTGATTGGATCCAGAAATGCATGGCCGTGCTACATATGGTTAAGAGTTAACCTAGTAAAGGGATTCCAAATCACAGTATCAAGAAAGGGAGGTCAGCTTGGAGCTAGACCAAATATCGTGAGGCAAAGGGAAAGACATGTACTAAACCTTGTGATGGTTCGTTCGATATGATCTTTGTATGCGTTTAGGAGTTGGCACGTCTTACTAGAGGCCGCTACCAACTATTGACAGAATAAGTGTATTCGTGTCATGTCTATACGCATATGAACCTATAGGGTCACACACTTAAGGGACTGGAAGCCTAATGAGGATTGGATCCGAATTAGACCAGGCTTAGGCTACTAATGGGCTGCTAATGTAGAAGCCCACTAGAGACGCCTATATAAGAGAGGGTGGGGCGAGCTGACCAGGGTTAGACCTTAGACCTCAGATCATTCCCAGCCGCCACTCCTCACGCCTGTGTTGCACGCGCGGACCTAGCAGTCTGACGTCTGGCGCTTCCACCCTATACGTGTGGATACCTCGGAGGCGCTGCATCTGTAGCGTTTTGGACGAGCCGCGCAAGGGGAGATGCTCGTGGGACGAGGACAAGGAGGAGACATGGAACGTCTGCACTGCCTCGACGCGCTTCATCAATTCCGCAACTGCGTGTCTAGTGGTAATCTCGTGATCTATGACAACAGTAATCCTGGTATACGTGGTAGAAATTTTTTGATTTGCGCTAGTGTAGCCTACCCGTATCCCTTCACCAATGACATGATATGTCGTTCAGGCACAATCTCCAATCTAAGATCTCTAAATTGGGCACACAAATCATCTGGCAATTCTCCCTTAGTAAGGCCATTCACAAAAACTTTACGGCTTAGAGCATCCGCTACAACATTTGCTTTACCGGGGTGGTATTGCAAACTCAAGTCATAGTCCTTGATGAGTTCTATCCATCTTCTTTGTCTCATGTTAATTTCCTTCTGGGTGAAGATATACTTCAAACTTTTGTGATCTGTGAACACTTCACATCGTTTTCCCAAAAGATAGTGTCTCCATGTTTTGAGTGCATGGACAATGAGGCTAACTCCAAATCATGAGTAGGGTAATTTACCTCATGAGTCTTGAGTTGTCTCGAGGCATAATCCACAACTTTCCTTCTTGCATAAGCATGCACCTAATCCATGATGAGATGCATCACAATACACTTGGAAATCTTTCTCCAAATCGCGTATATAAGACCTGTGTCACTAGTCTCTTCTTTAATTCTTGGGCGAGTTCACATCCTTCGACCAAGCAAATTTCTTGTCTTTCTTTAGTAACTCTGTCATTGGCTTAGCTATCTTGGAGAAATTCTCAATGAACCTTCTGTAGTATCCTGCCAAACCAAGGAAACTACGAACCTCTTTCACTGACTTAGGAGATTCCCATTCGCCATTCTTTGAAACTTTAGCGGATCAATCACACCATCTCCTGACACAACGTGTCCAAGAAATCCAACTTCATTCAACCAAAACTCACACTTGCTGAATTTGGCATACAGCTTATGCTCCCTAAGCTTCTCAAGTATCGAACACAAATGTCCTTCATGCTCTTCTTTGCTCTTGGAGTAGATCAAAATGTCATCGATGAAAACGACAACAAACTTGTCAAGGAACTCCATGAACACCTTGTTCATCATATTCATAAAGTATGCTGGTGCATTGGTCAAACCAAATGGCATCACGGTGTACTCATACAATCCATACCTAGTGGTGAAAGTTGTCTTAGGTATGTCTTGTTCTCTTATCTTAAGATGAAAATAACCTAATCAGAGATCAATCTTTGAGAACACACAGGCTCCTTCCAACTGATCAAACAAGTCGTTGATTCTAGGCAAAGGGTACTTGTTCTTGATAGTCACCTCATTGAGTGAACGGTAATCTATGCATAACCTTTGACTTCTATCCTTCTTTTCTACAAACAACACTGGTGCTCCCCAAGACGAAGAACTTGGTTGAATAAATCCTTTCTGCAACTGTTCTCCAAGTTGTTTCTTGAGTTCTTTCAACTCATCAACTGACATTTTGTACGGTCTCTTTGCTATTGGTCCAGATCCTGGTAGCAAGTCAATAAGAAATTACACATCTCTATCTGGTGGCATTCCCGGCAATTCTTCCGGAAACACATCCGGATATTCACTCACAATAGGCACACTGTCTATGCTAACCCCCTTAAGAGAATTTAGCTTACTCCCTTTCGATTCAAAGTTAGACTTGAATCTTATCCGTTTCTTTTCTGGGGTTGTGAGTGCAACAGTTCGATTAGCACAATCTAGCACTCCTTCATACTTGGTCATCCAATCCATTCCCAAAATTACATCCAATCCTTGGGAATCTAGGATTATCAGACTTACTGTAAACTTATGCTTTCCAAACTCTATTACCAGATTCCGGCATCCAAGACTCACTATCATATCTCCACCTGGAGAACTTACTTTTATTGGACACCCAATGTTTTCAGTTGGAAACCTATTTCTATCAACAAATGCTTTTGATATGAATGAATGTGATGCACCAGTATCAAAAAGAACAAGTGCTGGAATAGAATTGAGTTTGAACTTACCAGCCACAGCATCTGACTCTTCATAGATTTCCTCCACATTCATGTGGTTCACTTGCCCCTTCTGGAAAGGGTTGGGCTTGTTGGGTCCTTAAACTTTCTTTTACGGCATTCATTTGCATAATGCCCCATCTTCTTGCACTTGAAACATTCAACGACTAAGATCCTTCTTGACAGTGGCTTCCACTTCCACTTTCATTGTGGTGGTTCTTGTACCCACTCTTGTGACCCTTGTACTTGTCATTGCCATGACTACGGTAATGCTTGTTTTCATGATGACGGTTGTGGTTGTGGTGTTTGTTGTACTTTCCATGCTTGTGGGATCCAGAATTCCCACTATCATCATAATGGGAACACTTGTGAGACGATCCCGAGCTGTGCTTGTCAGAGTGCTTCCTCTTCCTGCTTTCAACTTGTTTCATCTTGCTCTCCAAGATGGCAGCCTTGTCACAAAGAGACTGATATGTGGGGACATAGGACACAGCTAACTGTAGGTTCAATTCATCGTTCAATCCTTCAAGGAACTTCTCTTTCCTCTTAGCATTAGTGTCAACTTCATCCGGTGCATAACGCGCCAGATTGTTGAACTCCTCAATATATTCAGCCACGCTGCGGTGGCGCTGCTTCAAGTTATGAAATTCCTTCTTATTCAAACTCATCACTCCGGATGAGATGTGAGCAGTACGGAAACCATCTTCAAAGATAGCCCATGTCACATCCTCAATGGGAGTGGTGATCTGGAAGTTATCCCACCAAGTAGCCGCTGGTCCTTCCAACAAATGTGCTGCAAACCTTACTTTCTCTTCATTAGTACAGCCAACACTTACCAAGTCCTTGTTCACTGAGCGTAGCCAATCATTGGACACCATGGGATCAGTAGTTCCTGAGAACTTTGCTGGCCTCAGTCTTAAGAATCTGGTAAGAATGTCAAAACCCGGTGGGTTATTCTGATTGTTGTTGTTGTTGTTGTTGTTGTTGTTGTTGTTGTTGTTGTTGTTGTTGTTGTTGTTGTTGTTGTTGTTGTTGTTGTTGTTGTTGTTCTGATTCTGTATGAACGTGGTCATCATCTGCATCGATTAAATCGAGCTGCCATCATCTGCTGCATCTCAGGGGTGATATTGTTGTTGTTAGGGTTGGGATTGGCACGTCGGGGAGGCATCTATGGTTTTCAATAAGGATAAGAATGAGATACCCATAGATGCTAACATGCACAATACAACACATAACAAACCACAATCATGCATCATAGTAGTAAAAGTTCAACAACAAAGACAACAAGTTCTGAAAAGTAAACACACTAATAGCAAGCCATCCACATGTTGGATGGTCATTGCGACTCAATAATCAAAAGCATGGTAAATGAATGGTAAATGAGTAGTCATCACTACTCCTCTGCATCAACCTCCTCATCATCAAGTGTAAGACCTGCATTCTCCATCGCGGTCTTGTATTCCTCGACATTGGTGGTCAAGGTCTCTACTTTGGCTTTGAGAGCCCTCTTCCGTGCACGAAGCCTCTCAATCACACCTTGCTGATGCTCGAGCTCGAAGTCCTTGGCCTCTAGTACTACAGTCATGTCTCGAAAGGCTGGCGCTAGGCCCAGTTGGGTTTTTAAACCTTTTTCTTATTCTAATTCGATTTTCTAGAATCAATTTCAAATGAATTTAAAAGCATTTGAATTTCAAATCTTTCTGGCCTTTTGTAATATGAATCCTGTATAAATTTGAGTATTAAACCATGCTGCCTTGCTGGACTTGCTTGGTCCTTTGAAGATTTTTAAAATAAAAGTGCCTTAGCACATGGTTTGATGAAGATTTAAAAATGGTTTTCAAACCATATTTGTTTTGAAATTTTTTGTCCAATCTTGGAACTCATCCAACCAATCCTACGCAATCAAACAATGGTTTTTTAAAACAAATATTCTCTCTCTTGAGAGTGACATTAGATCAATGCTTGCCCACATAAAATAATAGCACTTAGTGTTATTGTTTTCTTGAAATGAGTTTGAAATTGATCCCTAAATTATATGCATGCATGAATGATATGCAATCTTTGAAAACATGATTTTAGGGATGTTACACGCTCATTGGACCACATACATCATAATGTATGATTTCCAATAAATCTGTCGCCCGTTCCATTGAACCGGAAAACGGCGTTCTAGTCATCTTGCCCATAAGGCATGGCTCACATGTATCAAATGATTCAAAATCAAGTGATTCCAAAAGTCCATCCGAATGGAGCTTAATCATGCGTTTAACGCCAATATGACCTAGACAGCAGTGCCACATATATGCGGATATATCATCATTAAGTTTAATCCTTTTAGCATCAACATTGTGAATATGTGTAACACTATTATCGAGATCCAATAGAAATAAACCATTCATCATCGGTGCATGACCATAAAAGATTTCATTCATATAAATAGAACAACCATTGTTCTCGGATTTAAATGAATAACCACTTCGCATCAAACACGATCCAGATACAATGTTCATGCTTAGTGCTGGCACCAGATAAAAATTATTCAAGTTTATTACTAATCCCGACGGAAAGTGGAGAGGTAGCATTCCGACGACGATTACATCAACACTTGATCCATTGCTGACACGCATCTTGACCTCACCCTTGCTAGCGGTCGCTTGTTCCGCAGCCCCTGATTCGAGTTACAAATATTAGCAACTCGCGGTATCAAATACCTGTGTGCTACTGAGCACTAGTCAAGTACACATCAATAACATGTATATCATATATACCTTTTTTTGCCTTGACCTTCTTGTCGCCAAATACTTGGGGCGATTCTTCGATGGCCATTCCCCTTACAATAGTAGCACTCGGTATCAGACTTAGGGCCAACTCGGGGTTTCTTTTCAGGCACGGCAACCGACTTGCTGCCCTTACTTCCCTTCCGTTTCCCTTTCTTGTCTTTCTTGAAACCAGTGTTCTTATTGATAATCAACACTTGATGTTCCTTCTTGATCTCCACTTCTGCAGTTTTAAGCATTGACAGAAGCTCGGGGAGAGACTTCTTCATGCCTTGCATATTATAGTTCATCACAAAGCTCTTATAGCTAGGTGGCAGAGACTGTAGAACACAATGGATGCCTAAGTCAATGGGAATCGATATTCCCAAGGACACAAGCTTATCGGCGTAACCCGACATCTTGAGTACATGCTCACTAACGGAGCTGTGCTCTTCCATCATGCAGCTAAAGAACTTTTCTGAAGCATTCTAGCTCTCTACAACAACATGTGTGTCGAAAATCATTTTCAACTCACCCATTGTATCAAATGCATTGCCGTTTTCAAAATGCTTTCGAAGTTCTGGCTCTAGCCCATACAATATGCCGCAATGAAGTAAGTTGTGGTCCTCCTGATGAGTCTGATAGACATTCTTCTCCTCGTCAGGGGCATCCTCAAAAGATGGGGGGCCTAGCGGCGCTTCTAGCACATATTGCTTTTGTGCAAAGAGAGAATCCTCAAATTCATGGCCCATTCGGTAAAGTTGCTACCGCTCGCTGTAAAGTTTCTTTTCCATGAACACATTGAAATTAAAAGTAGGTGGTGCTATCTACAACATAATTTGTAAAGTTTATACTAAGTTTATGATAGATTGAGTTCAACTAATCCACATTACGAATGAACTCCCACTAAAAAACGACATCCCTCATGCCTTTTTGGTGATTACATGAACCGAATCCACTACACCAAGTCCGATCATCACGTGAGTCGGTGTAGCTTCAAAGGCGAGCATCAAATGGGCATCATATCTACTATATGACTCATGCTTAATCTTTCGGTCCGTGTTCCGAGGCCATGTCTATACATGCTAGGATCAACAAGTAAGAACCTTAGTATTCGCGTGTGTAACTATCTTACACCCGAAATATGGTCGTGGATCCAAGAACACCCGATCATCACGTGATGTCTTGGAGCGATGAAAACATAATCGGTGCATACTAAAGGAAGAACACATTCTTATCTTGATATTTAAATGAGGGGTCATCTTATTATGCTAATAAAGCGCCAAACAAGCAATATAAGATGCTATTAAACATCACATGTTTATTAGTGAAATGATATGGTTATTGCATATGATCTCTATCATGTGCATCGTGGTATGATCACAATCATACCTTTATGTGTAAGGCCAAGGTCTATGGAACTTACAGGTTATGTGTGTTGTAAGATTATCATCTCATACTTTTACTTACAACATCACCATATCATAACGCTAGCCCAACAACAATCTAAACTAGACGCCTCTAATTTATCCATTGCAAGTTTTACGTGGCTTAGGGCTTTAGAAGATAGAACCATTCTTACCTACGAACATGAACCACAACGAGGATAACCAAATTGTTGACAACTCGTTGAAAAATAGATATTGACTATAGTAGGAGAGACAGACACCCGCTAGCCACTTATGCAAACTAGTTGCATGTCAAGCGTGGAACAGGTCTCATGTGCGAGGACATGTAAAGTTTGTCCGGGCCGCTTCATCCCACTATGCCACCAATATCCAAAATTACAACTAAGAAGCAATGACATGATCATCATCGCCCACATACTCATATGTGTACTACCCGTGTAAAGCATCTACGCATAGATCCGGCTCTGATACCACTGTAGGGTTCGCAGCATAGAAAACAAAAAAATTCCTATGATGGGAACTATGTACCAAGATCTATATACTAGCTACAAACAACGAAGATGTATATCCGAGAGAACATACCCTTGAAGACTGAAAAAGCATAACGAGTTAAACTCGTGGTTGATGTAGACGATCTCTTGCCGATCTCAAAATCGAGAGGAAGTCCTAGCGCCGCAAATCAGCAGCGCATTCGTTCTCGCACACACATCTGAGGCACCGAGCAACCTCCGCCTCGCCCAAATGATGCAGCGAAAGCACAATTCTTTCTTGCTGAATAGCCATCGGGAACATGTATCTCGCTAGTCCGAGACCATGGGGGATAAATTCTAGAGGGGGAGAGAGATCCTTCACGAGGAGGTGTGAGTGAGAAGTGAGGAGGGGTGTGCCTTTTATAGGAGAGGGGGAACCCCAAGGGGTGGTCATCGGGCTGCCCCTTGCCCTCCCCTCATTCATGTGGGTGGACACTCCACTCACAAAATTCCTTTAAATTCCCTCCACTCAAAATTTCTATTAAATTTCCACCAAATTTAATGCAAACTCTCATTAAATAAAACTCCTTTCATTTATTCAGAATTTTGTCAATTACTTTAATGACAAACATTCACATATAACCCCTTTCTAGAATTCTATTTCACATGCAAAAAAACTTTCTGCAATTTCACCCGAAAACCTGTTTCGGTATCTAGTGAAATAAATTCCTGCGCTTGTTATTCTTTCCGGCATGAAACCTTTGCTCCATTTGGATGTCGGTGTCTCTTAAGTGTGCCACCCGACGGTCCATGAATAATGCGAACATGATCGAGACCCCTCTCCGATCAATAATCAGAAGGGTCCGAGACCCATATCGACTCCCACACATTCAACGATGACTTTCTTGTGATCGCTTAACCTTTACGATAGTATCTTAATCCCTTTGTTTCACGATATATTACATGTACGATATTCGATCATTGGTATCTCCATACCTAGTTTGATATCGCATCGACATGCACTCTTTTCTCGTTCCCGTGATATAACATTCTGGTGATCAAATCACTTGCTTGCAAGCTAACCAATGTGATATCACCGAGAGGGCCCAGAGTATATCTATCCGTCATTGGGATGAACAAATTCCACTCTCGATCCATGGGCCTCAACATAACACCTTATTAGTTCTGAACCCATCTTTATAATCACCCTGTTACGATGTGACGTTTGATGTTATCAAGAAACTCTTCTGGTGTTAATGATTGACATGATCTCATGGTCTAAGGATTATGATTACTTTGTAAGTTTTTATAGCAATATAAACTCAATGACTTTGATCGTAATGCTATACTTCGGATGAATGTTCATCACACCATTACACTAATGGTGTGATCCCGTTATTAACAACATCCAATGTCCATGATCAGGAAACCTTGATCATCTTGTTAATCAACGAGCTAGTTTATGAGAGAGGCATAACTAGGAACTTTATGTTTGTTTATTAAACACACATGTATTAAAGTTTTTGTATTAATACAATTATAGCATGCAAAATAAACATCTATCATATACTTGGAATATACATAATAAACACTTTATTATTGCCTCTCAGGGCATATTCCCTTCAATATACCAACATGAATAGTAGTTGACTTATCAGCCATTTGCAATGATATATCAGTTGGTATCAAATTTTCTAGCTGGAGTCTCTTGTAGAGAGAAAAAGGCATAACACTAACTCCACCTCCCAAATCACATAAAGCGCTCGACATAATTATTCTTAATAGAGCAAGGAATAGTTGGTATACCTGGATCACCAAGTTCCTTTGGAATGTTACCATTGAAGGAATAATTAGCAAGCAAAGTAGAAATCTCCTCATTAGGAATCTTCCTTTTATTAGAGATAATATCCTTTATATACTTTGAATAAGGAGGCAATTTAATAGCATCAGTCAAAGGAATTTGCAAAGATAAAGGTTTCATTGATACATCAGAAACGTATCTATAATTTTTGATGCTCCATGCTTGTTTTGTATCTACTTTTCTTTGCTTTGTCTACACTTTGAGGTGTTTTTATATATTTTCTAGAACTAACCTATTAAAAAGTTGCCACAGTGCCAGTTGCCTATTTTCTTCTGTTTTTGGTTCCAGAAAGGAAGAAAATCAATATTCTCGGAATTGGACGGGACAAAAGCCAAAGTCATTATTTTTCTCGGAGCAACACGGAACCACGAAGTAGAGCCGGAGGGGGCTATAGGGTGGCCAACCCCCCTAGGCGCGGGCAAGCCCTGGAGGCGCCGGGAGGGAGTGTGGCCCCCCTGGACCCCCACCAACCTTGATTCCTGCGGCTGTAAGAAGCCCCCGACCCAAAAACCCTATACAATCTAGAAGAAATCAACGAAAACCTCTGCTGCACCGCCACGAAGGGAATTCGGGGATGAAAGTCTGCCCGCACTCGCCAGATCGGAAGTGCCCCCGGAGCCATCTCCATCGATCTCCATCACCATCTTCATCACCGTTGCTGATTCCCATGATGAGGAGGGAGTAGTTATTCCTTAGGGCGAAGGGCTCTACCGGTAGCTATTTGTTCATCTCTCTCTCTATGCATGGTCATATTGTGGTCATGAGCTTTGTAATCAAGTAGATCTACCTTGCTACTCAAGTGCTTCATTAGATCTCTGCTCTCCGCATGTGTATGAAAGTGACAGCATGCATGCCATGGTGGCACTTAGGCTTGAGTCTACATAAATACTCTTTGTGCTTTAATAGATCTATGCTTTTCCCCACGTGTGTGAAAGTGATAGCGGGCATACCGTGTGTGGCACTTTGGCTAGATTGAATATTTGTTATGAGTTATATTTGGATTTGGATGTCTCTATGAAATTGTGGTGTTTGTTGGAACCATCTAGCGCTCAAGGTGACAGTGCGGGGTTATCTAGATTGGGGGAGGTGGACTTTAAGGAGCGTTGTTATAGCCCTACTGATGATTAGAGTTTCCAACTAGAGAGTAGTTAAGAGTAGTATCATGAAGAGAGGATATTTATATGAGAGAGTGTTCACTAGTGAAAGTATGATCCCTAGGCCTTGTTTCTAAGCATTGAAACACTGTTTGCTACTAGATCTGTTGCATGTTTGCTTGGTTCTTTCAGTTTGCCTTTAGTCTGTTCCTCCACGCCATCAGCTATTTTCTCGCAATGCTACTCCACGCCAACAACAAGTCAAGCTTTTTCGCATCGTTACCACTTGTATTTCACTATCTCTTCGCCGAACTAGTGCACCTATACACCTGACAAGTGTATTGGGTGTGTTGGGGACACAAGTGACTTCCTGTATCTTGATTGCGGGGTTGCTTGAGAGGGAATACCTTTGACCACTTCCTCCCTGAGTTCGATAAACCTTGGGTAATCCACTTAAGGGAAACTTGTTGCTGTTCTACAAACCTCTGCACTTGGAGGCCCAACAACTGTCTACAAGAATAGAAGTGCGTAGACATCAAGCTCTTTTCTGGCGCCGTTGTCGGGGAGGTAAGGTCAAAGGTACTCACATCCTCCGATGTGGGTGCTCGAAGTTATTTCCTTTAGATTCTGCAGTTTTGTCTTTTTTTTCTTGTTTTCACTAGTTAGTCTTAATGGAAAACAACAACAAAATTAGAGAGCTTTATAGTATTTATCTTGAGTTAGGACATGAAGTGTTTGAAGAGAAAATTAAAAAACCTATGGTGCTTTATTTGCATGCTAATAGCAATGTTATTAGTATGAATTCTTTGGACACCATTATTGCTAATGCTATGGAAAAGTCTAAGCTTAGAGAAGCTAGTTTTTATGAAAATGATCTTTTTAGTTCCCCAGCTTTGGAAGATAGCTATTCTATTGCTTATGATGATACCAAACCTCCAATATATGATGATTATGGTGATGAATATGATATTTTCAGTCCACCTACTATTCAGGAGAAAATTAATTGTGATTACAACATGCCTACTATTTTTGATGATTATGGTGATGAGAATAACAATGATAGCTATTTCGTTCAATTTGCTCCCACTACAATTAATAAGAATGCCAATTCTTATGTGGAGAGTAATAATTATTATATGCATGTGGCTCATGATAAGAATGTTTTATGTGATAGTTATGTTGTTAATTTTATTAATGATGCTACTGAAAGTTATTATGAGAGAGGGAAACATGGTTTTATGCATCTCAACAATATTAAGTTTCCCCTCTTAATGTTGAAAGTCTTGAAGTTGCACTTGTTTTGCTTTCCTATGCTTGTTGCTTTGTGCTTTCATGACTTGTTTCTTTACAAGATTCCTATGCATAGGAAGTGTGTTAGACTTAAATGTGTTTTGAATTTTCTTCTTGATGCTCTCTTTTACTTCAATTCATATTTCTTATGTGAGCATCTTCTCAAACTATCAAGCCTAACTTAAAGGTCAGAAAGAAACTACTTGTTGAGAGATAACCCAAGAGTTTTCTTGAGACTTGGAAGTTATTACTTCTGTAATGACCTCTCCTTATCCTTTTTATTTGCTTTTTGTGCCAAGAATGACCTCTAATGAGAGGGAAGTAAGATTTTGGGAGTTGCTGTCCTGAAACAGATTTCTGTCCTCCACCATAAAAATTCGTGAGAAGTCTCTGTAACTCGTATTGAGCTGAAAATTTACGAATAAATCCAACGGTATGTTAGCTAACTTTAGTTAGTTCAACACTTTGTGATTTGAGCAACAAAATATTTTCTAAAAATCAGTTTCTACCTGCTGGTCTGTTTTGACAGATTTCTGTCATTATTTGCATTTGCTTCTTATTGATTTCTTTTTGAGTTCTCTTTTGGGGAATTGAGCTTTTTGAAGGATTTATTACAGTAGCTTATGTTTTTATTGAAAATCCTTGTTGTTCCAAAGCTTTGCTAGAGGTCTAATATCTTTTGAATACACTAATGTTGCTAATGAAGATTGTGTGAAGTTTTGTATGAAGGAAAAAAATTCAGGTGTAGAGAGAGAATGATGTAATGAGATGAAGAATGGACAAAAGATCAAGCTTGGGGATGCCACCCCTGGTTTCACCCCAAGAAATATCCAAGAGATACAAGCGTCAAAGCTTGGGGATGCCCAAGGCATCCCCTTCTTCATCAATAAAAATCTCAGGTCTTTCTAGACACTTCGTTTTTATTGTTTCATGCATTCTTGTGTTGTTCTTGGAGCGTCTTAGTTTTTGTTTTTGGTGTTTGTTTGCTTAGTTTGCTTGAATAAATTTGGTTGATCACAACACACCTTTTTGGAGAGAGACACACTCTGTTTTCATTTCCTAGAACACTCTAGTTTTCATTCTTATTGTCTTGTGAGTGTTTTCTTTTGCTAGCACTCTGTTTAGCCTTAGTTTTCTTGTGATTATTTCTTAGAACTTTTTAGTTCTTCTTTGTGGATTTGTGAGACAAGCTCATTGATCTTTATTGATTATCATCTTTGTGAGTTGTTTCAAATAAGTTGTTTGGTGTTGGAAAAGAGTATAAAGTTTCATGCTTATAGTGGTACAAAAGGGAGCTTGTTATGACTGTGGCTTAGACTTTAGCATGACATGCTAGGTGTTGTTTTGGCGTTATGCTTAGTAATTATTGCTGTAGCATGTCTTGTTACAAACAATTGGGATTGCTTAGTGTGTCTTGAAGAAATTATGCGTTGTTTTAGCATGCAAAAGCATAGTATTGTGGTATTCTCCTTTGATGTTTTGCTTGGGTTGACTTGGCACATGCTCACACCATGTTATGACTATGAAAAGTCACCATTAGCCTCTATGATCGTTTAGTTCTTGACTTGTAGTACCACTCTTTGCTTTGATTAGTTTGCTTTATTGCATTGCATGATTTTGGCCATTATTGCTCTCTTAGTTGGTTGCTCCTAGTATGTTGCTATCCTCCACTTGTATGAGTAAGTTCTACTCATGCCTCAAACTCACAAGAAACCAAGTTATTCCAATGTGTCCACTATAAACTCCTATGCATGGTGTGTTACACCATTCCAAGTATATTCTTGTTTTCAACTATCTTCCAATTAAAAACTATTTTGTTATGTGAAAACTTAGTGATTAAAGCCCTCACGAACTTGACGGCACACTTTATTCTTTGACCCTAATAAACTTGAACCATTGTGACAACTTTTTTATATATGCTTGCACTTATAAGTTGGAATTAGCAGAACCGTGCTGTCACGAGGAACGTTTTCAACATTGCACTTGTACCTTGTTGTACTAAGTTGATATCATCTTCTTTTGTCTATGGATGTCACTGGTGTGAAATAAATAGGGAACTTGTAAGTCCATGGAGTTTGTATCATGTGTTAGAGAAACGCCTGGGCCGCTAGCCTAAGCCATGCCTAATCATGGTGGAAACTTGCAGCATCACCATAGTGAGCTATATATGAAGCATCCTCAATAAAAAGCTATGCATATGGTAAATAAAAAGATTGCTGAGATGCTCATTGTCTGCTTGCCTTGTCATTTTGGTTATGGGAAAGCTCTTGTACCATGTGCAAGGGGTACCCCGTTGGAGGTTCTCAATGATATGCAAATACTTACAGTGACAAGAACTTACCCGGACCCAAAGTTGAGTATGCATGAGGTGTGGCCTCAGATTCAAGGCATGAGATTGCCAACTTATACTTCGTCAAGCAAATACTCCAGCTTTGCCACTTTAACCTTAACCACTTCAAGATGCTTATGATAGGGGCAATGAGGGCTGAAAGCTAACAAGTACCATAATTTTTGGAAGCTATTTTTGAAACTTGTAATCCCTGCTTCCTTTACAAAAGGCCTTTCTTCCACCATTATTGAGTCTCCACCTTCTACCTTTAGGCACCATTAAGAGAGCATAGTTGTCATTATGTGTGCAGTGTTCCAAAGCTTATTGATTGATGCATATTGTGATATTACTTGTTCTTGTGCTATTTGTTTATAGTCACCCTTGTGAACTTTGAAGGTGTCCTATGCATATATTTGCTACTCTATGAGGGACAAGCTGATTGCACACTATGCTATGTTTTCTGTATGTGAAACAAACAAACGTTTTTCAATGCATGTTACTCATGATATTTGTTTGTAGACTTTCATGTTGCATGCACAGTTACTTTGTACTATTGTTATAACTTCATCTTTCATGCACATGTTTAGAGTTCTTTGATCCAGCTTTCAATATTTGCAAAAGGTTTGATCTTTATTGTGAAGGTGCATGTCACCTCAAAAATTATTCTTTTATCACTTACCTACTCGAGGACGAGCAGGAGTTAAGCTTGGGGATTCTTGATACGTCGGAAACGTATCTATATTTTTTGATGCTCCATGCTTGTTTTGTATCTAATTTGCTTTGCTTTGCTTTGTCTACACTTTCAGGTGTTTTTATATCTTTTCTGGAACTAACCTATTAACAAGTTGCCATAGTGCCAGTTGCTTGTTTTCTTCTATTTTTGGTTCCAGAAAGGCATAAAATCAATATTATCGGAATTGGACGGGACAAAAGTCAAAGTCATTATTTTTCCCGGAGCAACACGGAACCATGAAGCAGAGCCGGAGGGGGGCCACAGGGTGGCCAAACCCCCCTAGGCGTGGGCAAGCCCTGGAGGTGCCTGGAGGGTGTGTGGCCCCCCTGGACCCCCAGCGACCTTGATTCCCGCGGCTATAAGAAGCCCTCGACCCAAAAACCTTAGACAATCCAGAAGAAATCCACGAAAACCTCAGCTGCACCGCCGCCACCGAAGGGGAGATTCGGGACAGAAGTCTGCTCCAGACCGCTCGACGAGAAGTGCCCCTGAGACATCTCCATCGATCTCCACCACCATCTTCATCACCGTTGTTGATTCCCATGATGAGGAGGGAGTAGTTCTTCCTCAGGGCTAAGGGCTCTACCGGTAGCTATGTGTAGATCTCTCTATGCATGGTCATATTGTGGTCATGAGCTTTGTAATCAAGTGGATCTACCTTGCTACTCAAGTGCTTCATTAGATCTATGCTCTCCCATGTGTATGAAAGTGACAGGTGCATGCCATGGTGGCACTTAGGCTTGAGTCTACATACTCCTTGTGCTTTAATAGATCTATGCTTTTCCCCACGTGTGAAAGTGACAGTGGGCATACCGTGTGTGGCACTTTGGCTAGATTGAATATTTGTTATGAGTTATATTTGGAGTTGGATGTCTCTATGAAATTGTGGTGTTTGTTGGAACCATCTAGCACTCAAGGTGATAGTGTGGGGTTATCTAGATTTGGGAAGGCGGACTTTAAGGAGCACTGTTATAGCCCTACCGATGATTAGTGTGTCCAACCAGAGAGTAGTTAAGAGTAGTATCATGAAGAGAGGATATTTATATGAGAGAGTGTTCACTAGCGAAAGTATGATCCCTAGGCATTGTTTCTAAGCATTGAAACACCGTTTGCTACTAGATCTGTTGCATGTTTGCTTGCTTCTTTCAGTTTGCCTTTTGTCTGTTCCTCCGCGCCATCAACTTTTTTCTGGCACCGTTACCCCCACGTCAACAAGTCAGAAGCTCTTTCCTGGCACCGTTACCACTTGTATTTCACTATCTCTTCGCCGAAATAGTGCACCTATACACCTGACAAGTATATTGGGTGTGTTGGGGACACAAGAGGCTTCTTGTATCTTGATTGCAGGGTTGCTTGAGAGGGAATACCTTTGACCACTTCCTCCCTGAGTTAGATAACCTTGGGTAATCCACTTAAGGGAAACTTACTGCTGTTCTACAAACCTCTCGCACTTGGAGGCCCAAAGAATCGACTACAAGAATAGAAGTGTGTAGACATCATTCATCCACTCACAAACTTGTTGTAGTGTTCTTCCTCCTTGACTTGTGTTCTTACCGAAAAGGCATAGGTTTCTCGCACCCAATGTTCTCTCTCACTACCATGTTTATTAGCAATAAAATCTTCCTTAGTGTACCTAGTGTTCTTAGTGTTTCTCGTTCTTCCTCACCTTCCTCCTTATCAGGAGACTCATTTTTATCATCACCACTCTCAGTTTCAACATCAAAGACAAATATACTATTAGGATCTACAGCAGGTTCAAGTGGTTCCTCAACTTTCTTATGTTTCTTTTTCTTCCTCTTACGAGGACTACCACTATCCTCACCTTGTTGGGAATCTTGCTCTATTCTTTTAGAGTGTCCTTCAGGATATAAAGGATCTTGAGTAGCTATACCACTCCTAGTTCTAATTCCATAAGCATGTTTATCTCCTGAAGCATTAACTAGCATATCCTTTTGTACCTTAGCAAGTTGATCAAGTTGGGTTTGGACCATTTGAAAGTGTTTGCAAAGCATTTTAATATCATTAGAAGTTCTTTCCACAATATCTTTCAACTCATTGATAGCTCTAGAGTTTTCCAATAAATGATTCTGAACTTGTTTATTAAAATTACCTTGTTTAACAATAAAAATGTCAAGTTCCTCTAAACATTGATCATGAGGCTTACCATAAGGAATATCACCTTCATCAAAGTGTTGGAGAGAATGTACCTCAATAGTAGATGAGTGGGGAATTGGCTTACATAATTCTTCTATAGGAGGTAAATTCTTCACATCTTCAACTCTAATTCCTTTCTCCTTTAGACATTTCTTAGATTCCTTCATCACTTCATCATTTAATGCAATAACTCCCCTCTTCTTTGGTGTTGGTGTTGGAACTGATTCAGGCACAATTGGTTCAGGAGTAATAGGCTCAGGTATATTAGCTCAGTTGAAGTCCAATCATCATAATTCTTGCTTGTCTTAGCCATTAATTCTTCAAAGATCTATAGGAGTTCTTTCCGAAAACACAATCAAAAGCTATCTAGGTATGTCCTAGAATCATTAGTTAGTCCATTATAATAAATATCAAGAAGCTCATTCTTAGGCAATGGACATCCAAGATGTGCATGAATCAAGGCACGTAACCTTGTCCATGACTCAGAAATTTCTTCTTCTCCCTGTTTAAAATAAAAAAGTTTCTGCAAAGCAGCATGTCTAGCACTGGGAGGAAAATATTTCTGGAAGAAAGAAGCAATCAAGCAATCAGGGCTGTCAATGGAACCAGGAGGTAATCTATTAAACCAAGCCCTAGCTTCTCCTTTTAGTGAAAAAGGGAAGACCTTAGTAACAAAATACTTGCGCATCTTAAAATCATCAGAGAACAAAGAACTCATAGTAGAAAGCTCATTCATATGAGCCACAACACTCTCATTTTCAGTCCCACAAAAAGGTTCTTTCTCAACAATGTCCAAGTAGGATAAATCAAGAGAGAAATCATAATCCTTATCTTTAATATCTATGGGAAAGGTGGAAACTTAGGATCAGAGGACAACTTAGGAATAATGGTGTGTCTAGCAAGGAGACTCTTAATAGCACTAATACCATGTGTGTTTCGGCACTCTTCAACAAATTCATCAGTGAACTCAATGTAACCATCATTAATATCATAACTCTCTCTAGACTCAGGTGAGCTAACAGGTGTAACAGTGTCTTCACTAGGAGTTTCAGTATTTCCTAGACTAGCCATAGTGGCATCTAGAAAAGGACCTAATGAGCCACTCGCATCAAGCACAGTAGAAGTAACATCATGAGCATCAAAAGCAGTTTTAGATTCAGCAGTAGTAGCAATGTGTGTAGCATGAGTATGTGGTGGTGGTGTGACAAGCTTACTTATAACAGACGGTGAATCAAGTGCAATAGAGCTGTTTAGGATTGTACCTCTTCTTGTAGTGGATGGTAAAATAGGGAACTTTCCATCACGAGACTTACCCATGATGAACGGAGTAGCAGTGAACAATAGTAGATCCAAGTGAACTTACAAATAAAGTTATGCTCCCTGGCAACGGCGCCAGAAAATAGTCTTGATGACCCACAAGTGTAGGGGACCGCAACAGTCTTCGCGGGTAGTATTACCCAATTTATTGATTCGACACAAGGGGAGCCAAATAATACTTGCAAGCCTTAACAACTGAGTTGTCAATTCAGCTGCACCTGGAAATAGTTCTTGCTCACAGAAGTTTATAAGTAGCAACAGTTTGATAGTAGCAACAACAATGTAATGTGAGCAATAGTAACAAAGAATAAGAAAAAGGATTCGAGTGCGGTAGGCATAGGGATGGATGGACGGGCGTTGCATGGATGAGTCTAAACATGTAACTTCAAGATCTAGGGCATTGCAGATAAATAATAACAAGCATCCAAGTACTAAACAATCCTAGGCATGTGCTCCATATATAGTCATATGTGCTCGCAATGAGAACTTGCACAACATCTTCTATCCAGCTATCCCGTGGCAGCAGGGCCTCTAGGAAACTACTGGAAATTAAGGTGCTCCTTTTAATAGAGCACCGGAGCAAAGCATTAACACTCCATGAACACATGTGATTCTCACACCACAGCCATCCCCTCGGTTGTCCCAATTATTGTCACTTCGGGGCCTTTGGATCCGGACAATGATATGTGTACACAACTTGCAGATAAGATCACAAAAAATACTATCATAATGATTTAATAATAAGTTCATATCCGAGATCATGGCACTCGAGCCCTAGTGACAAGCATTAAGCACAACAAGTTGCAAAAAAGTCAAATAGCACTAATAGAGATACTAGGCACTATGCGCTAACAATCTTATTTGATTACAAGATAGAACTCATCCAATCCCTACCATCCCCAAGTCTACAGCAGGGGATTACTCACTCATGGATGAGGGAAACATCGATGGTTGATGGAGAGGCGTTTGTGATGATGCTGGCGATGATCCTCTCCAAATTCCCCGTCTCGGCAGGGTGCCATAACCGAGTTTCTGGATCCAAATCTTGGTTTCTGTTGGTGGCGGCGAAGCGGAACTCTTCTCTGGAAAACGTTGAACCCCCTAGGTTTTTAGGTCAAGGGGCAACTTATAGGCGCCGAGGGAGCCCGAGGGGGTGCCTGGGGTGGCCGCACCCCCTAGGCGTGGGGCAGGGCCCACCCGCGCCTGGCAGGGGTGTGGGCCTGTGCCTCCACTCCGCTTTTGTCTTCCTGCCCGTGGGTCTCCGTGAAATATAATTTTTGGCATATTTTTCGGGATTTTCCTAATAGTTGATTTTCTGCACAAAAACTAGACACCAAGGTAATTCTGCTGAAAACAGTGTCAGTCCGTGTTAGTTGTATCCAAATCACACAAGTTTAGAGGAGAAACAATAGCAAAAGTGTTCGAGAAAGTAGATATGTTTTGGACGTATCACCGCTTACCTGCTCGTCGGTGAGGAAGAGGATTTGGAGGGAGAGCTCAAAATTGGGAGAAATGGAGGCGGGGACTTTGGAGCCGGCGAAGGGGCGGTGTAAATAGGCGCGGCGAATCGGCGGGCGGTAACCCCAATTTCTCCTGCCGGATTCTGCAAGCTCCCGCCATCCCAACCTTGCACGAGCGCGTGTAGCTTCTTCCCCCGTGAGCGCAAGAAGAAGTTGGCTCCGTGAAAACGCCCGATTTCGACGTTCCTCCAGGGCTTTCTGAGAGAGTCTTTAATAATCGTGCTATACAAAGATTCCATCCGCCGCGCGGAACCAAACGTCCTTATTTCTTTACACCCCATATGAGAAACGAGGGTCAGGACAACCAAACACGCCCTCTGTGTTGTGCGTGGCGCACGAGTGATGCGCTGGCGCCTGGAGCGCCTCGCGACTGTAGACCTGCACGCTGCACACACACTTCTGGCTGCAAATCGATCCGATGGATTTTCCTGTAGCGAGAATAAGAAACGAGGAGTATCTTAGAACATGGGCACAATAATCGAAGGTGTTCAACTGTTTTTTTTTTCAAAATGGGGAGCGAAGCCCCGGCCTCTGCATCAAGTGATGCACACAACTTTTATTTATTACAAGATGGACACGCGCGCTTCGCCGCGCCGTCTGCATGGCGTTGTCACGTAGTGTGACTTTTACAATACATTAACCGACGCTTTATTTTGTGACACCTGCATGTGTTTCTAGTGTCATTGTCCATGAGACACTCAAGCTCTTCTTTAGAAGTCGGGCCTTCTCGATGTTTTCCTGTTTCTCACCATAGACGGTCGGCTAGTCGTCTGAAGAATAAAGTACGACTTATTTAACAACGCTTCATCATTTATTGACGGATGTTAAACTATCTGAGTTATGTGCGACACACACGACATGATTTATTTTGGGTACCGACGGAATCATATCATGTTGGCCCTTACTTAAGGAGATATTCAATTTAACCATGCTCTGGTCTTCAAGACTTCAAGAACTACATGAGAGTTTTAATAACCGTTTTAGATTTTGGCACGGGACCTAATTTTTTCGAACTTGAACGTGTGGTAGACCTTCTCTCGTACCTCCTACATGGTCGGGCGCCTGACGGTGTGTTCAATAGAGGTGACCGCACGACACCTGGCACCTGGGTGTCTATATCCTTCTGCCTATATCACCGGCTATGACACAGTGGCCGCCTAGGTCGATTCCATGGCGATTGCTGAAGGGAAACTCAACCCATGCAAGAGGTGCGTCAACTACCAATATTATGAGAATATCCAATATTTGTATTAAAAGAGTGCATGATTTTTTGGTTTTGGGGCGCCATTTTAGCTGTTTTAGTCTCAAGAATGTCGCAAAGATTTTCAGACGCACTAAAATGCAATGCACTGCAGGTAACAGTTTTCCAGGCGCACTAAAATAAGCCGCGACTAACTGTCTCTTGCTAAGATCAAACACATCTCAACTTTCCAATATCAAACAAAAATGATGAACATATAAATCTAACTCCCAACACTATGCACATATATTCAAGATCATGACTTGATCATCATAGCATAGTTCAAAACCATGGCATACTTTAAAAGCATATCATAATTCGACACAACAAATTTCTTCATAATTGAAGTTCACACGAACACATCAAACATCAACATTAATGCTTATGATCATCATGCCTTGTACTTTCCATGACATCTCCATCTTGTTCGTCATCATCAATGGAAACTTGGATGGTGTTGGTAGTATTATTCTAGGAGCACGTGCCATCACTCATGGAAGCTCCAAAACAACCACTCATGGGAGGCATGGGATATACCATTGTATCCATAATCCACCCATTGTAGCTCACATGCCACGCATTGTAGATTTCATGTCTTAATGCCACCCGAAGGTGAGCCCATGCCGCCAATGCCACCCATTGTAGCTCTCATGGGTGCGCCCATGCCTCCAATGCCTCTCATAGGTGCACCCATGCCTCCAATGCCACTTGTAGGTGCTCCCATGCCGCCAATGCCTCCCATAGATGCACCCATTCCACCCATGCCTCCCATTGGTGCTCCATGTCACCCATGTATCCTCCCATGTTAGCATCTCACATGTATCCATTCACGTAACTTCCCGTCATTCTATTTTGAGCCAAGACTTGATCATGACAAAGGTTGATGTATTCCTTTTCTCCTTTCATCAAGGTTAGTTGTGTCTATGAAGAAGAGATTTTTCTCATGCTCCATGAGACGGATAGTTTCTTCGGTAGCAATTTTCTTTTCCTCTACGGCAACCCTCATCTCCTCGCCCGCAACCCTCCTCTCCTCACCCTCCAACCTCTCCTCTATTTCTTTGTTCCTCAAAAACTTCCGCTCCTCAAAAGATTCCTTTATTACACTCACAATAACGTCCAATGACTTCTTTATGTCATCATATCTAATCTACTTCCCTTTTTATTTTGCTTGTTTCCTTCATGAGGGTCTTCTTATTATTTTTGCAAACGAGTTTGGAGCAAGGCTTCTCTTTCCATCCTTGCTTGATGCTTCATTTTCATCAATGATTGTTGCCTCCATAGTTGACCTCTTTGCTCTGTTGGCACTTCCAAGACATCATGTTCTTCCATTTCTCTTTATAATAATGGGCCAATATGAATGGCCTTACTTGAACCATCTTGCCCTTCTTGGTCGTCTTTGGATATCCGTTGAATAAATTTTAGGCAATGTTGAGCTACATGAACCAAAAGAGAGAGCAAATTAGTCATGGACAAAGTATCCACATAGAAGATACAAAAAAATCATAAAAAATACAACATACTCTATCTCTGTCATTTGTTCCACTTGGGTTTATTCGTTTAACATTTGTCAAATGTCGTCGCCCACCTTTGACACTTCGATGAAATTGTAGACCAACGGGAATGAAGAGATATATCCATCCACTTGATACGCCCAATTTGCATCACCATTCTATATCATAATTTACCTCTATTCATTGATATTTATCTTATTATGAGGTATTACTTATGGCTTTTCATCTGTTTATGCATGTTGGATGATTCCTGGAGGATGAACTGCCGGATTCTAGATTCTGATGGAAAAGAAGGCGCGTGCAATTTCAAGATCGAAAAATACCAAAAAATATGGAAACATATTATTTTACCGTAAGACTAAGGAAGCGTAGGAGGATTTGAGTTAGCTCGGGGCCCACACCCCAGGCACGGGCCCACCGACCTCACGCCTAGGGCAGGTGTGGACCACCTGCCCGACTCCGCCTTCGCCTATATCTTCCCTGGAACCCTAACACTGGGAGCGACCACGAGATAGATTTCCCGCTCTAGGGGGCGGAAAACATAGAGAGAGAAAGATCTCTCCAGCAGACAGATTTCTGCCGGGGGTATTCCTTCCCGGAGAGGGGAGACCGTCGCCATCAACACCATCATCAAGCTAGGCTTCATCGGGATCATCATCATCCACACCATCATCTTCACCAGCACCATCATCACCACTCCGTCCCGCTGTAACAATTGTGTTGGATATTGCTTTAGTTCTTAGGGGAAACTTTCCCGGTGTTGATTACTATTGTAGTTGATGCTTTTGAGTGGAACCATTGGATTATTGTTTATGTTAAGATTGTTATCTATTATCATATCATCTTTGATCTTGATACATACGATGTCGTGTGAGTAATCCATTTAGTTCTTGAGGACATGGGAGAAGTCATGTTGTTAGTAGTGAATCTATGATGAGTTATTATTCAATGGTTTCGTATTTAAGTTGTGGTGCTATTCTTCTAGTGGTATCATGTGAACGTTGACTACATTATACTTCACCATTTATGGGCCTAGGGGAATGCATTGTGTATTTGGCTACTAATCGTGGGGTTGCCGGAGTGACATAAACCTGAACCCCCATTAGAACACCTTTGCACAAGGGAGCGTATGATCTCAGAGTTTAAGGTTGTGGTTAGATTTATATCTTAATTACTTTCCTGTAGTTACGGATGTTTGTAGGGGGTTTAATCACAAGTATGTATTAGTCCTAGGAAGGGCGGTATGTTATCACAAGTTCACCCACACAACACTTACAAACACCAGAGAAGAGTACTCAGCTATTTGAAGCGAAAGCACTTGACAGATTCCCATGTGTCCTCGAGAACATTTGGTCCTTATAAGTATTTCCACCGTCTTGTACTTTTCTAAGAAAGGATTGGGCCACTTGCTTCGTTTGTTTGTTACTTCTAATACTTGCTCCTTTTTTTGTTGCCTTGTCAGAAAACCACTAAAATTCCGTTTGCTAAGTATTCACAGGGATTTCCTGCTCCATACCACTGTTCAGAACCTTCTGCTCCTCGTTGGGATCGACACTCCTATTTATCAAAAGTACTACGATACACCCCCTATACTTGTGGGTCATCACCATCCAATTCCACTTTAATTGTATGTACCGAGGTACTCCTTCATTCATCCTAACCCAATAGGTGTCTCTTGTTTGCTCCGTGCTCATGGTCGAATCCATGCTCACATTGCACCATGTGTTGCATAATAAAATGTCTTACTCCATGGTATAGTTGGCCGCCCGCCCCATTAGTGCATCAATGAAACCCTCCCCTCTCCCTAGGGATGTAAATGGCACTTAAATGGCATCCGCAAGTCCCGTTTATTCAAAATCTTAGTTCTTTGTTTTAGAAAAAACAAACTTTGTTGAACTAGAATTCAAATAAACGGTATTACGCTAGATTAAATGGTGTGCCACTTACATCCCTACCTCTTCCCCATTCTCTATGTCAACTTCATCACCATGTTTTTCTGTTTCATATTCTTGAGATCAATACTTATGTGAATGTGATGACCCAACATTCATAGTTGACATAAATGTTTCATCATCCATACTACAATGCATGGAAGTTAACACACATCAAATTATATTAAATTTTATCATTTCTATTTATCTACATAATTCAAAACAACAAAAAAGAAATTACGTGCCTTGTTGTCATTGAGTCAAACACGTTCGGCGCAACAGACGACGCTACCTCCTCCGCAGTCGCTGGCGGCTGGGGTAGTTGTGACGGCTGGAATTGGCTGGCCGCCCTGCCGGAGGTTTGTCGTGCGGACCCATGCCGATCTTTCCCTTCTTCTAGCTGCACCACCGTAGACGCTACGCTTGGGAATGACATTCCTTGGCTTCAATGCAGACGATGGACGATGGCATGCGCATTTGTCGGCCGTGGAGGAGAAAACATCTAACCGTAGACGATCGTGGCGTTATGGTTGGGTGCATCGAGGGGGAGGGGTGATGTTGCGAGCGGCGGTGAAACTGCTCCATCGGCGTACGTGGGTGCGGAGGAGAAGGTGGGTGGGGAGCGTAATAGTCGCCTATGGGTGATTTTTGTCAAGGTCGTCGAGCCGGGATGGAGGAGGTCACGCATAAGTTTTAGTTTGTCACTAAGTAGCTGGCTGGCACACCAAATTTGCAGGATTAGACTTTTTGTGTGCGTTCCCTAAATTGTTTTGTGTGCGACTTATTTTTGCATGTCTACAGGAGCATGATTTTTACCCCGCCGCGCTAAATAATAGCAGTTTTTTGTGTGTATTCTAGAGATTCTTTAACTATGTTCGTTGGTTGTTTTCCATCTAGACCTTGGATAATTCCTCGTTTTCTTTGAGGTGGCCCATATTTGATATTTTGAGGTTTGTCGTGCGGACCCGCGCCGATCTTGCCCTTCTTCTAGCCAGGCACCACCATAGATGTCGGCCGCTTGGGCATGACATTACTTGGCTTAAAGGCGGGCGGTGGACGATGGCATACGCATTCGTCGGCCGTGGAGAAGCAAACATCTAGCCACAGACGATGGTGGCGTTATGGTTGGGTGCATTAAGGGAGGGGTTGGAGTTGCGAGCGGCGGCGAAACTGCTCCATTGGCAGACTGGGCAGAGGAGAAGGTGGGTTGGGTGAGTGGCGGAATAGTCGTCCATGCGTTCTTTTTTGCCGGCGGCCGTCGAGGAGGGATGCAGGAGGTCACGCGTGGAAGTTTTAGTTTGGCGGTTGGGCAGCGCCGGCTGGCACACCAAATTTTTAGCATAGGATTAGGCTTTTTGTGTGCGTGCCCTAAATTGTTTTGTGCGTGACTTATTTTTGCACGTCTGCTGGAGCATGGTTTTTGCCCACCACGCTAAATAATAGCGGCCTTTTTGTGCACCGGCGGATTTTTATGTACGTATGCTAGATATTTTTTAACTACGATTCGTTGGTTTTTCCCATGTAAGCCTTGAATAATTTCTTATTTTCTTTGAGCTGGCCGATATTTGATATTTTTCTTCTTGGGTCCACAAGCCATAGATACATAGCCTTTGGGTCCACAAGCCATAAACACATACTCTCACATGGTCTCAAAATGCTTCCTTTCCACTAGGCTTAAGTCTATAGTATCAATGATTATTGCCTCCATAGTTGACTTATTTGCTCTGTTTGGCGCTTCCAAGACATCATGTTTTTCCATTTCTCAATATTCTCTAGCTCCTTATAATAATGGGACAATATGAATGGCCTTCCTTGAACCATCTTACCCTTATTGGTCGTCTTTGGATATCCATTGAATAAATTTTAGGCAATGTTGAGCTACATGAACCAAAAGAGAGAGAAAATTAGTCATGGAAAAACTAGCCACACAGAAGATATAAAAAAATCATAAAAATACAACGTACCCAATCTCTGTTATTTGTTCCACTTGGGTTCATTCATTTAACATTTGCCAAATGTTCGTCGCCCACCTTTGACACTTCCATGAAATTATAGACCAACGAGAATGAAGAGATATATCCATCCACCCAATTCCACTTTAATTGTATGTACCGAGATACTCCTTCATTCATCCTAACCCAATAGGTGTCTCTTGTTTGCTCCGTTCTCATGGTTGAATCCATGCTCATATTGCATCATGTGTTACATAATAAAATGTCTTAGTCCATGGTATAGTTGGCCGCCCGCCCTATTATTGCATCAATGAAACCCTCCCCTCCCCCATTCTCTATGTCAACTTCATCACCATGTTGTTCAGTTTCATATTCTTGAGATCAATACTTATGTGAATGTGATGACCCAACATTCATAGTGGACATAAACGTTTCATCATCCATACTACAGTGCATGGAAGTTAACACACATCAAACTATATTAAATTTTATCATTTCTATTTATCTACACAATTCAAAACAACAACAAAAAAGAAATTACGCGCCTTGCTGTCATTAAGTCAAACATGTTGGACGCAACAGACGACGCTACCTCCTCCGCAGTTGCTAGCGGCTGGTGTGGCTGCGATGGCTGGAATTGGCTGGTCGCAGGCCCTGCCGGAGGTTTGTCGTGCGGACCCGCGCCAATCTTTCCCTTCTTCTAGCCAGGCACCACCGTAGATGTCGGCCGCTTGGGAATGACATTCCTTGGCTTCAATGCGGACGGTGGACGATGGCATGCGCATTTGTCGACGGTGGAGGAGAAAACATCTAGCTGTAGACGATGGTGGCGTTAGGTTTGGGTGCATCGAGGGGGAGGGGTGATGTTGCGAGCGGTGGTGAAACTGCTCCATCGGCATACGTGGGTGTGGAGGAGAAGATGGGTGGGGGGAGTGACATAATAGTCGTCTATGGGTGATTTTTGGCCGGCGGCCGTCGAGGCGGGATGCAGGAGGTTACGCACGGAAGTTTTAGTTTGTTAGTTGGGCAACGCTGGCTGGCATACCAAATTTGCAGGATTAGAATTTTTGTGTGCGTGCCCTAAATTATTTTGTGTGCGACTTATTTTTGCACGTCTACTGGAGCATGATTTTTACCCGCCGCTTAAATAATAAAAGTTTTTGTGCGATTCGAGATGCTTTAACCACGCTCATTGGTTGTTTTCCATCTAGACCTTGGATAATTCCGCTTTCTTTGAGGTGGCCTATATTTGATATTTTGAGGTTTGTCCTGCGGACCCGCGTTTATCTTGCCCTTCTTCTAGCCAGGCACCACCGTAGATGTCAGCCGCTTGGGCATGACATTCCTTGGATTAAAGGTGGGCGGTGGACGATGGCATGCGCATTCGTCGGCTGTGGAGGAGCAAACATCTAGCCACGGACGATGGTGGCGTTACGGTTGGGTGCATCAAGGGAAGGGGTGGAGTTATGAGCGGCGATGAAACTGATCCATTGGCAGACGTGGGGGCGGAAGAGAAGGTGGGTTGGGGGAGTGGCGGAATAGTCGTCCATGCGTGATTTTTTGCCGGCGGCCGTCGAGGCGGGATGCAGGAGGGCACGCGCGGAAGTTCTAGTTTGGCGGTTGGGCAACGTAGGCCGGCACACCAAATTTGTAGCATAGGATTAGGCTTTTTGTGTGCGTGCTCTAAATTATTTTGTGCGTGACTTATTTTTGCGCGTCTGTTGGAGCATGGTTTTTGCCCGCCATGCTAAATAATAGCGGCTTTTTGTGCACCGGCGGATTTTTGTGTGCGTATGCTAGAGATGCTTTAACTACGTTCATTGGTTTTTCCCATGTAAGCCTTGAATATTTTCTCATTTTCTTTGAGCTGGCCAATATTTGATAATTTTCTTCTTGGGTCCATAATCCATAGACACATAGCCTTTGGGTCCATAAGCCATAGACACATACTCTCACATGGTCTCAAAATGCTTCCTTTCCACCATGATTAAGTCTATAATATATTAAAACCACATTGTTTGGCAAAAGCCATTACAAAGATCATACAAAACAGAACCGTCAAAACAAAATATCGAGCAAAAAACGATAACCATATCGAGAGCTCCCAAGGAAGATCTATCAAACACCTATGCTAGTTTCGACCCCGCCCCATGGTCACTCTCACTGTTGCTACTCGGCAAGAGAAGCTGGAGTGCCTTGGTGCAATGACTTGAAATCAAGAAAAAGGAGCCCTAGAACCAGACAGCATATCCACGGAGCGGCGCACACGCACACGCTTCAAATGTCGTCGCCTTCATTATCTTCTGCCAACCCGTCATCAGCTTGTAGATCAATGCACAAAATCTCGCCACAGCAGCCACTGACACCATCCGTGCAACAAAGCACCATCCTCGTATAGCCACTCCACCTCTCCTGCCACTTCCATCGAATGCTGTTCCACAGGCGATGCTACCAGGAGAAAACGCGATATCGACACTGCGACACCGCCATCGCCCGAACCGAAGATCTTATGGTTTCCCCCGAAGTAGCATGAGTAAGGTCGACACAAGCTGCACGGCGATGCCTTCATCAAGGTAACGGCGTGGTAACGCCGCCATCGCCTGCCAATGACTCGATTTTCACTGGCACCTAGGTCTCCCCGCCTCGCTGTTGGGACTGTGTTGGCGCTCTGTCAATGTGGGAGCGCTTCGTTGGGAAACCCCAAGAGCAAGGTGTGAAGAGCACATCAACAAGTTTTCCCCCAGTAAGAAACCGAGGTTATCGAACCAGTAGGAGGAAGGAAACGTCTCAAAGGTGTTGCAAGCAACTTGGAAACCTGCATAACACAAACTCAAGACTTTGCCCCAACGAAAAGTGAGGTTGTCAATCTCACCGGTTGCTGTAACAAAGGATTAACTGTATGGTGTGGAAGGTGATGATGGTTTGCATTAATCAATCTGACATAGTAATCTCAATATCCATCGGATCCCCGCAAACACAACATGCATGATTACAAATAAATGAGTTCTTGATCATGAACGGAGCTCACAAGATCTAGACATAAAAGCACAAAGGAGATGCAACCATCTAGCTACTGCATGGACCCGTAGTCCAAGGTGGAACTACTCACGCTTCATACCGGAAGCTGGCATGATAAAGAAGAAGGCCTCCGGGATGATATCCCCTCCGGCAGGGTGCCGGAAAGAGCTTCAGATCCCCCCGATCTAGGGACGATGGTGGCGGCGGCTACAGACGGTTTCGTGGAATATTGATCGGGTACTTAGAGTTTAGGCATCGGGGGTTTCTTATAAGCGAAGAGGCGAGGCAGGAGGGCGGCCAGGGGGCCCATACCCTGCCCAGACGCGACCTAGGGTTGGCCCGCGCCTAGTGCGACTGTCCTGTGGCTCTTCTCTGTATCTCCTCTAGACTCCGTGTTTTCCTCGGTGAAATATTGACTTTGGCTTTTGTCCCGTACAATTCCGAGAATATTTTCTTACTAGCTTTTGTGGAACCAAAAACAACAGAAAACAGGCAACTGACACTGTGGCAACTTGTTAATAGGTTAGTACCAGAAAATATATAAAAACACATCAAAGTGTGGACAAAGCAAATTAAAGTAGATACTAAACAAGCATGAAACATAAATAATTATAGATACGTTCCTGATGTATCAGACTAGAACAGTGGGATCGCGAGATCCGCCAATCCAGCCGCAGGCCGGCCACCTTCGATGGAGAAGATGTCCACCTCCACCAAACCCAGGGCCTCCGCCCGGGGCGTCCTCGGGCATGCACAGTAGGCCCCGAAAGACATCCGGATGGCACCAGCCGACGTCGAGGAGGCGAAGAAGTCAGCAATCTAGGAACCCTAGATCTCGCCATCATCTGCCGCCCCGCCGCCCATGGACCGCTGCCGCCAGAACTCACCGGCCGCCGCCCACTCGCCATCACTGCTAGAGTTCCGCTAGAGAGCCGCCACCGTTGCTGGAACTCGAGCCGCCGCCGCCATGGAAGGGGCGCGCGCGAGGGCATCCGATTTTGGTTCATGGATACCCCTTTCTTTTAGGTGCCGAAATTGTTTTAAAAGTTGAGACTAAATCAACAACTACTTTATGTTCAGCAAAAAGTTGCTCAGTCGTAAGCTTTTGGGTACGAACTAGGAAGCTGAAGAAATAGAGAGTGACCCCGACACGAATGTCTCAAGAGCCTGAAGGGAAATTTGTTAAGCAGTCAGGCAACATATATAGCACAGCAGAGCAGCAACTGAACAAGTCCAATAGTATCCGTGTCTCTTCAACCTGGAAAGCACCAACAATGTGCAATGCCGATGTCAGCTTCCGACACACGTCCACTAGGCTTCATCTAACACCCTTGCACTCTGACAAGTCGGTCCATAGCATAAATCCACTTAACAGCAGGAGTACATAGCATAAATCCAATCAGTTCATAGTGGAATAGGCCATAGGGGATAGTACTACTTTGGTAACAGAGTTGCATGATAAAAGAAACATTATGATAAGTTCCAGCGGACTTGCAAGCCTCAAGTTCAAGCAGCAGCAAAACAGGAGACAGCCCAACGCTCCAGCAGCAAAACAGGAGACAACCCAACGCTCCAGCTTCATGAACCGGCCGTCTCTTCACCCGGAAGAGACACCACTCAGCTTGTCTTCCAAGTTCACCACAGCACCAGGCCCACGCACAACCTGCACCACCACAAGTATGTTAATCAATATCTGAGATAGTACCTTTCATGCGTCAGGGTACAACAGCATAGCACATGAGGAAATTAGGCCTGCCACTTACTCTAGATACCCTCATATGTTGCAATTGATTTGTTTTTTCAAAAGGAGGTTGAATATATACTAGCAATTGATGGAATTTTATCTACATATTTCTATAAAAAAAACCTACTACACAAGAAAGGATTCGACTACTACTACTATTGTTATCGTTAATAAAATTAGAAACCACCGTCAATCCCACTATACATCACAATCAAGGACAATAGGACACCAGCACTAAACCCGTTATCTTACCGGACTTGCTTCGCAAAATGACCCAGTTAACCGCTGCCGTTTCAGTTCACGTTTTAGCTTAACAATTGTTGACTCCTCCCTTGAATTCTTTCTCCCATCAAAATCCTGGCGAGCAGTGTTGGTGTCACAACCTACTTCAACAACGTGCTGATCTATGCCTGCACGAGAATGGATATCAATTAATAGTATTTCAACATAATGTTCTCTAACAGTGAATATCTCATCCATGATTTTTGGCCAATACCAATAAATTGGTGTAAGAATGAACGCTTGCAAGCATTTATTAATCTTATTGTCCCATCAAGTAGATACAACTGCACGACCCAGTCTCCACATACGAGAATGCACAAGAGCTCTCGGGCAAAAATAACGTCCAAGAACTACCACGAGGCCATAAAACAGGGAAATGAGCTAACAAATGCAAGATTCAGAAAAATATATCTACCCCATTATTTATAGGATAAATTTTCATAGTGGTAAAAAACAGCAGAAAGCGGCATATCCAGTTAAGGAAACTGTATGCTGAAAAATCACGTAATACTATCAGGTACTGCATACGGACAACTGGCAATATATTTGATGCTCTCTAAAAAGTAATAATATCAGGGATCATCTGTCTCTAAGAACTAAAGTACATCAGAGATCAACAAAGCAGAGATTCAACTAATTTACCTGCATTTGCCAGTGTCCCACTGGTTTTAGCTTCTGTGGAAGTAACAAACATGGGTTGACAGAATTGAGCACCTGCGACGAGCTTGGCAGTTAGAAACAGAGGCTGCACTTATGAACTAACATGACAAGTTTGGCAGTTCGAAACGGTGGTTTTTTTTAGGGTTGAACAGTAGGGTTCGAAACGGTAGTTACCGTTATAAGCTATCATGCAAAGATAAAGCCAGTAGATGACATAAGAGACTGAGGGCATAAGAACATGACATTTCCACAATACATCTAAAGACAACTTACACAAAAGGAGGCCACAATATGTATAGGAACCAAAATAATCGAAATGTATTACCAGCAGATAAGCCACAAGGCATCCATGGCATGTACATACATTTGGTATAATTTTAGCAAGTGCCTTAAGATAAAATCACAACTTTGATCATGAATTTTGAAAACATATAATTTTTAGCATAGAATTATTGCTATGAAATTTAAACATTATCACTATTTGTCAGATGAAATTTCAATAGGACACCCACCTAGTCTGACGGCTAACCTTAATCCATGTTATGTTATTAGAAAGTAAAATATAAACCACAACTTTGACCATGAATTTTTTCTCTATAATTTGTACCATAGATTTAGTTCTATGAAATTTAAACAACACTGTTTGTCAGAAGAAGATTCAAGAGCAAACCTACATAGTTTAAGTTTGATGTCTAACCTTAATCAATGTCATGTAAGTTATTAGAACATAAAATATGTGGCCCCAAAAAACTCAAGATATTACGCAGCCAGTAAAGAGCCGGACAAGAAGTATCCCCTGATAAAGGTTTGGTACGTATTTTAAATTTGACTCCAGTACCAAAATTTACCAAAAGTAATATTTTTCAGTTTGACACTATTTGAGAGACCCACTTGCTTATTGCAATTCCGAATTGTATTTGCAATTCAATCGAGCTAATTATAATCATATCTCGTAGTCGCTAAGAAAATTTTACAGCACGCCTGCATAGGCCCGTGGCTAACTTTAACCATTGGCTATGTAAGTGCTCAGAAAGTAAAATATTGTGTGAATGTGGCCCAAAAATTCTCGATAAGTTAAAGCATCCAGTAAAGAACCTAACACTGTCAGCCGTTGGAAGAGGAGTATATTTTGGTAAAGTTCGAATTTGACTTCAATACCAAAGAATCAATACCAAAACTTCACCAAGAATATCATTTTTGTCCCCTTGAATAGTAAGTTAATACACTTGCAAAAAGGATATCTACCAAATTATTTATAGGATGCATTCCATAGTGGTAAAAAAGACAGCAGAAAGAGGCATGGAAATTTATATAGCTGAATATAGGAAACTGTAAGCATCACCTAATACTATCAGGTAATGCACAATATAATTGATGTTCTCTAAGTAACATTATCAGGGATCATCTTTCAACTAATAATATCAGAGATCAACGATAGTCAAAAAAAATATCAGAGATCAACCAAGAAGAGGTTCAACTAATTTACCTGCATTTGCCAATATCTCAGAGGTTTTAGCTTTTGTGGAAGTATCAAGCAAGGGTTTGCAGAATTGAGCACCTGCAACTACCGTGACAAGTTTGGCAGTTCGAATTTGGCTTCAATACCAAAGCTTTACCACAATAATATCACACCCCCCCCACACACACACACACACACACACTAGTAAGTTAAGACTAAATATTGCGTGAACAAAACATGTGTGAGGTTTTACCTTCATTCCCACTCGGCTGAAGTGGACGGCTTAGACCATCCATGGTCACGTGTACACCATTTCGTACAGTTTCATCTGAAGGTCACACAAAAAATTCATCAGTTACCATATATATATACAAAAATCCGTAGCTGGTTTCTTCAGACAGTGAACCAAATAAGTAGATCAGATCTATTCTACTGTATTGTACTCCCTCCGTTTTAAAATATAAGATGTTTTAGGTTTGTAAAAAAAATATATCTAGACTTGTTTTAGTGTGTAGATTCATTCAAAACATGAGTGAACCTATATACTAAAACTAGTCTAGATACATTTGCTTCACAAAGCCAAAACGTCTTATATTTTGGAACGGAGGGAGTAGATGCTTTTGAGCTACACTAGAAGATACACTAGTTTTTACCAAGGAGATCCGCCAGCAATTCCTTTGCTTCCTCAACCGACCCTGCCCATTATTTGGAACACATGGTTAATAAACTGCTGCAGATGCGTAGAAAGTTAAGACGTATATATGCTGCTTAATCATATAGTAACATTTTTGTAAGTAGAGGGAGTACATCATACCAATTTCTGGACCGGTAAGGCGCTGGCTGCAAAAAGCGAGGAATGTATGTGGATATGATCAAATGTCAGCAAAAAAAGTACTTAAGGGATTGAGGAGAGGTCTAGTGAAGATGTACAGTTACCTCTTCAACGCCCTGATGATAGCTTCAGTTCGTCCTGTTTGTTTCTTCTTCACGTAGCGCCTCCGACTCCATAAACTATCAGAGATCAAATACAGGATAACTGAGATTTACTACTACTAAAAGTCTGTAATCGGGAAGTGGAATCATGCATACGGTAGACTAGATTGAGTAGCACTCGGACAAGCAACACCCAAAAAAAAAAGATAAACACAAGAATTTGATGAAGAGAATCTGGATCTGAGGAAATCCACATTATCCGGAGCCAAAATCAAGGAAATGGATCAAGATCAAGCGGAGAAATGAAGAAGACGCGAATCCAGATCTAGATTAATTAATAAAGGGATCTCAAAGCCACATGAAACGATTTGTAGTAGAGTAGTACTACATCACTTTTGTGGGAGGAGTTAGATCGAGATTGGAATGTGTACGTACCCTGAAGCAATGGGAAGTACATGGTGCGGCTTGATGCTGGTGGCCGGCAGTTGGACGAGGCATCGCAGCTCTGGAGCAGAATGAGCCAATCTGGCGACGACAATCGATGCCCTGTCCCGCACTCTCTGCCAGTTCATGTTGGCCCTGGTCCAAGAGGAAGGCCATGAGGCGCCGGCCGGTGAGAGATGAAGTTTACGAGGGGATTCTATCATCATTTTGAGATGGTGGATACATATTACTACATAGTACCTGACATGGTCGACAGCGAGTATGTGGAGGGAGATGGAGCGGAGCCTGAAGTCGGCGTGGCTGACGGCTCTGTCGTTGTTAACTTGGAGGTAGTGCCTGGGCAGGTTCTTATCCCCCATGCCGGCGACGGCGTTGGCGAAGAAGTGGTGAATAACGAGGAAGCGACGGAGGACCTCGCCGTGTAAGCTCCTCGGCGCCGGCGACAGGTACCTGTCTAGGTATTTGACGGCATCCCCCCATAGGCCCCGCTCGACGAGGCCGCGCAGGTGGTCCAGGCTCATGTATGCGCGCGTCTTGTTCATCAACCTGCATATGGATCGAGCGGTGCGTTAGGAAAGAAGGGGGGAGCCATTGATTTGAGGCAACTTTGAAGAGAAGCGTACGGATGCGCACCCGTTGTAGGAGTCGTGGAAGCCTTGGTCCAAGAGGAAGGCCATGAGGCGCCGGTGACGAAGCCGCGTCACGCGCGGATGCTCCGGCGGGCTGGAAAGCTTGTGGGCCGTCTCATCGTCCGCCTCGCCGACTGAGACGCTCATGTGGGACTCCGGGCCGGAGCTCTTGACGTCGGCGGTCTCGCCAGAAAGCGTGTGGGCGGTCTTGTCCTCCGCCACGACGGAGACGCTCATGTGATCCGCCGGGCCGGAGCGCTTGTCGGCGCTCTCGCCAGAGAACACGACGGAGGCATCCATCACTGGGGATTGGGATGGGTGTATGGATCGCGTGCGCGCGGATTGAACACGAATAGAGCATTGGGGGAAAAACACATCTTATATCGAGAGAGGAAGGAGGATACGGAGCCCACTCTCTCTCGCTCATCTCTCTCTCTCTCTCTCTCTCTCTCTCTCGTTTTCTCTCTCTTGCTTTTCCCTCTCGCACCATTGGTTGTGTTGGATCAGTTGGGCTAGTAGATGACGGACAATGCCTGGGCCAACTTCTGCTACCCTCGGTTTCTTTCCGGTTCATTGATAGGAAGTTGGATTTTGATGCTCATAATAATCTAGCTAAGGGCATGTTTAATGGGAGCCTCTTAGACGCTTAGGTGAGCCAAAAAAATACCCCAAAACTCATTTAATACCTAAGAGTCTGTTCTTGCAATGGGAAGTGCTAAATTGGTCGCTTAGCCAAAGCCAAAGAAAAAAAACGACACAAGCGTCCGAACTCTTTCCAACCGGAGGTATCGCGCTAGCCAAACAAGTAGTACGGCTGTCCAACTCTTCTATTTTTAAACGTCTATCGCTAGCTCCCGTCGCCCTTGTTTTCAGATCGTGAAAAAAATGTTAGCGACCGCCGCCAGACTTTCCGTCGACGCTTCGAAGTAACTCTCGATTGTTACGGAATCTATCAATACGGGAACGGGATCTCGGCTAGCGCCCTCTGTAAACACCCACGTTGTACGTGTCCTAAGGCAGTCTCCTCTCTTCAGGAGGGTCGTCACATTTGGTTGTTAGATACTCCGAATATTACTTGTATCCCTGTGAACATTATGGATGAATAAAGCTAGCCCGTTTTCACCCCTAAAAAAATACTATGTATGAAGTTTGATTTCCTCAACAACAAAAAAATATGTAGGAAGTTAGACCTTACACAGATAATTGAGCACATATTTTTTAGCGTGCGCTACGCGTTCGCCGGCCGATCGCGCGCATCAGTCGGATCGAGATCATCTCTAACGAGTTTTTTATTACAGGAAACAAGCGGCTTTATTAATTATCAGAAACACGTTTGTTACAAATGAGGGGCCGGCTAGCATCCGGAACCTCATCATTCCACAACAGCGTCCTTGTGCTGATCGAGGTGAGACCCCTGCTAGGCATGTCGCACGAATGTGCAAATAAATTGCATAAAATTATCATAACTCGCTCTGACTACGAGTCAGTACCAATGTTGATAATTTTCGTGAGTTAGTACCAAGATAGATCGAGGAGTCACAAATCACACTAAATTCATGGCTAGGAGCATTTTAATAGCAACACTAACATGTGGGGCCCATTTGTAAGAGAGATGACTTGGCAGCCCACGTGGAGGACCAGCTCAGGTGGAGGTAGGGCCCTCCTGTCATCCACCCATCTTAATTCTCCTACTCTTTCTAAAAACTAAGTAAAAAATAAAAAAGGCAAATACCACCATATCATCCTCAACCGCCAACCTGGCCCTCATTGCCGTCACTGGAAGGGAGAGGCTTCGCCGACGGGGGATATAGACTGGGCGCCGCCAAAGACACGCGGGCAAGCTCATCCCCTAGACGCCTCCTACTCGTCGCCGGCTCTGAAGGGCTCCATGATCCATGCCGTGCACGGGTGGCGTTGGGCGGGGCTTGGGGCCGCAACGGAGGCGGGGTTTAGGAGGTCGTCCGGGTGGACGCTATAGGGAGGGCGAGAGTGGGAGGGCGAGAGTGGGAGGGATTGCGGGGACGACACGAGAGCTGGGCGTCGGAGGCGGTAGTGGGATGCACGCCAATGTCGCGGAGGCGCTCGCTGGGGCGGTGACGATGCTTGGAGTAGGGCCGCATGTGGAGGTCGGTTGCTCCAGCCTCCACCGCGGGCTCCCTGAGAGGCAACACAACTTTGGAGGGGGCAGCGCTTGGAGTAGGGAGACACGGGGAGCTCACCACTGCATCCTTAATTGCGGTCTTCCTAGGAGGCAACGAGGCGGTGGCAGCGATGGGGGCAGGATGGCATGGGGAGCTCGTCTCTGCATCCTCAACTATGGGCTTCCTGGGAGGCAACGTGGCGGTGCGGCGGCGAGCCGGGGAGGCGGCGGGGGCAGGGCGGCACGGGGAGCTCGCCGCTGCATCCTCAACTACAAGCTTCCCGGGAGGCAACACGATGATGGCGGGGGCAGGGCGGGACAATTACTGCGCCCCTGCCATTGGTGTCGGGCTTCGACGGGTGGAGATCGGCCATGTGTGGCCGCGCTGGCGGGATCCATGCCATGCGCGGGCAAAGAGAGGGGATGAGACAAAGAAGATGAGGCTGACGGATGGGCCCCATGTGCAGCTCAGCTCATCCTCCACGTATGCTGCCAACTCAGCACTTATAACTGGGCCCAACAGCCAGGGCTGTTGTCAAAATGCTCTTAGTCAGAATTAGTCCGATTCGCAACACCATGACTCAGAATTGATACTGACTCGCAAAATGTTGATACCGGCTCTTAGTGAGTACCCAAATTGTTTCCGTAGTTTTATGCAATTTACTTCAAATCTGCTATGGCCAAGGGCTGACCACCGGTGATGGCCGCCCATGAATCGTTGATGACCCCTCAGTCCTCACCTCCTCGTCGACCCCCACATCGACGACCGGCAAGACCCTTCGAGAGCTGCACGTAGGGCAGCTCCAGGTGAGCTTGTTCTCTGATATAGTATCTGGGAGTAGCAATTCTAGCGAGTACTAAGTAGTGGCTGAGAAAAGTTATTGAAAAATGGCAAGACGGGTAGCAGAGATGTCAATCAGGGCCTAAAATGGGTCATTCTGAGTTTCTTCCGATCCAAATTAATTGATTCAGATTTGTCAGATTCGGATGTATCAGACATTGTTAGACAGATACATCCGTATCTAGACAAACTTGAGTCAATTAATTTGGACCGGAGGAAGGACTCCTACTTGACTTCAATAAATATTTGGCTAATAGTAGCATAGTTCTTGACTTACATTTGAGGTTTCTCGCGTCTAACACAGCAACACGATGCATCATTAGGAGGTGTTGCTCAATATTAATTACTTCCTGTCTCACTGGTCTTGTATTCAATTATCACACAACCATGAGTTTTTCCTTGGTACAAATGACGGAACCATTATGGTCTCAGGACTGTTTGAACAAGTAATAAAGGTCATGGAGTTGGTAATAGAGAGACTCTTAGCAGATGTAAATCAATTTGTAAAACTTAGTTTAGAAAGATTGTGTTATGTAATGATTTGGTAAACTGATCACAGGACTCATGAATAATCAGTTGCGAGCAATATATTTGATATTAAGCAAGTTATCTGAGGATCTTCACTACCCACCTATATTTTGTTCCCCATTTCCATATGCATGTAAATCCTAGTATTTCCACACTTTCTGAATTTCTATTTTATCACATTCCTAAATGCTTCGTTAAATGGTTTGCCTTCTTATAGTACCTTTCTTGCACCTGTCGTTGAGGAGTTCATGTTATGCAGTTAACATGCTTTCTTTCTAGAAAAAAAGTCATAACTAAATGTAGTGATATATTGAAATGTGCAGCTTGACATACTTTTGTTTGCTATCCCTGGTATTTATAGATGGACAGACCCTTCACAAATGACATAACCATTTTCTCTTAATAGAGAGACTACAACCTATTTGTTTTTTCATAATTTTCAGGGTACATGCTCCAAAGACCGCCCCAAACCTTTCATAGTCTTGAAAGTTTCATATTGTTTGGCATACAACCACTCTATTTTTCATACTGTTTGGCATCCCTTTTGTTTATCTCCCTGATTTTTTCCTCAGAGCCTTTGAAAGGGCATTTCCCTAATAATCATGTTTTGGGTGTTTGATGTTAATACAATATCTAACTGACATAGTATGTCCTACGGGTACGTACTATTGGACTATCTGGTCCAGCCCAGCGGGAGGCCCACGTAACGATCCGCTGCTGACGGTGAAGCACATAACGATTGGGTGAGGCCAAGCCCATGAAGGACTCGACTTCTTGGAGGATGCGGCAAGACTAGATAGAAAATTTTAGGGTTCTACCCTCAAACTTGTAACCGACTCGGACGTATCCCGAGACCTGGCCTCCCCATATAAAGGCCAGGAGGGAGCGACGAGGAGGGTAATCAATCTCTCGCAGATACACTTGCCAGATCTAATCTGTGTGCCATTCCCATCTCGACGACCTTGTAAACCTTCGGTTGATCAATCAATCAAGAGGAGACAAACATGAGTAGGGTTTTCCCTCTGGGGGTCTGAACCTGGATAAACCACGTGTCCCTGTGTGTTTGTATGTTAGCCGAGAAGTCTCCAGCGTGCCTCTCTTCCCTAAAACCCAAGTACATCAAGTATGTGCATTGACGTGATCACTCCATGTCAATTGGCACCGTCTATGGGAAGCCCACGCACTAATGTTGTGACTTCGGCGACCCATCACCGGCGTTCAACAATTCGTCGGCATTGGAAGGACAGATCTGCTTCAGCTTCTTCGACTTCACCGTCCACTCGCCGACTACATGCCCATCTTTCAACTCCCTTAGCAACGAAGCCAACATGGCGATCAGTGATATGTGCTTCAAGATCGTCACCCTTCGCCTTCCGGACCAGATCCGTTCGATCCCGGAGCAGTCGATACCACCATCGTTTGCACCTGCCTCGTGGATCCCACCACCACTTGGCACCCTCAGCGAGCTCAACGCCTCTTCATTGATCTACGACTTGGATGGCAACAACAGTTGCAGCTTTGACAAAGGCAATTCGCTTGAAGGAGACGACAATGTCGGATCCGATCTATAGAGCTGCAAAAGCAACGTCTACCCCAACCACTCCATGTGCGTTGTCATCAACGCCAACGCCGGTAATGGCACTCGCATGGACCCTCAGGAAGGGAATAGTGCCAACCGCGACAACCCCAACCACAACAACACCAATCGCAACAACACCGAAGAGCTTCCCCAAATCCACCTTATGGACAACAAGTGAAACATGGTCAAACATGCCCTAAAGGGTACCCCTTACCGAAAGACTCGTCACACGAGGTGCTAATTGACATGGACATACCCCACGGGTACATGACATTGGTATACCTGTCCAGCCCAAGGAAGGCCCACGACAAAAGACACGTGGCCCATGAAGACTTCGGGTGACCCAAGTCCGTGATGTTTTCGACTCCTTGGAGGACAAGTCTAGATTAGATAGAATTTAAAAGGGTACCAACGCTAATCTGTAACCAACTCGACCTAAGCCTGGGACCTGCCTATCTATATAAATGCCAGGAGGGTACGACGAGAAGGATCTCTTCCACCATCGCATACACACCTCACGCCAGATTGCATCTATACACCCCTGTAACTTTCGGTTTCGCCATAATCAAGAGCAGACAAGCAGGAGTAGGGTTTTCCCTCCGAGGGCCTGAACCTGGGTAAATCCTATGTCCCGCGTTGCTTGTCTTTTAAACGTTCCACGACTTCTAGCATCACCATATTCTCCAAAACCCAAGTCCATAAAAATTGGCATTGACGAAATCAACCCTCGTCAATTGGCGCCATCTGTGGGAAGCGGCGACGCTGATCGTGCGGTCATGACGGTTCCATCCGGATCGATCTACAACTCATCGGCAATGGAGAGTCACCTCCTCTTTGGCGCCTTCGACTTCACCGCCCACTCGCCAGCCACCCTGAGGGATTTCGAGTCCGTCGACGACGGGCTCGAGATGCTGTTTGGGAGCTTCTGCTTCCAGGTGGGGCAGACCGGCACCTTCCGCCTCCTAGAGCGGGTGCCACCACCATCCATCAGGCCCGCTTCATGGGTCCCACCTATCGGCGCGTTACACGCGTCGACGCCGATGATTTGAGCCGATGACAAAGGGTACCGCAACTCAGATCCGTGCGGCCCTCCCTCAGATGAAGGAACATATGGTTCTGGATCCGAAAGCTATGGCAGCAGCGATCCAATCCGTGGGTGCTACCTATGCGCCATCATCATCAACAACGTAACGGACTTGCCGCCAGGTTCGAGTGCGCAGCAAACACCCAACCCCCCTCAACCCGCAAGCTGATAACGGAGGAAACAGGGGAGATCCGCCTAACAGGCCCAACGAAACAGACGCTCACGCCTACAACAAAGTCAACCTCAACGAGGAAGGCTGGCGCCAAGCACGCGAAGCCGTGGCAGGCAACATCATCCTACCTGTGAATGCTTCACGGGATCTACTGATGGCCTGCCACCTCCTCCTCATCGACGAGCACAACCGATAGGTGAAGCTGATGGAGGAGCTTGACAAGCGCAAGAAGGCAGCTGCTGAATCCAGCGCACGGCGAGCTGCGCTCTCCGCCGCCGGCGGCTCTAGTTCGCATGGCAACAACGCGAACAAGTACCGCTCCCGCACGAAGCACATGGACCCCGCCGCGCGACGCGAGGTCACCCGGGCCCTTAACACGTCCTTCATGACGATGGACTCGCACGACAATGTCATGCCGAAAACACCGCATGCTGCGATCATGGAAGCCACTACATATATCGCGTCCCATATACCTCCGGTGGTGACCCAAAGAGTGCCATGCACAAGTCCACGCTTAGTTGGCTCGACTCGCCTGAGCCACGCCCAAGATTTAGGTTTCGCGAGCCGAAGAAAAAAGATGCGGTCAAATTCAACCGCAGCCCTATGCCCTCATCCGAAGACGATGAGCACGACCTGCCCCGATGCCGCAAGAGCCCACAACACCGTAGTAACAACTATGACGCTCGCAACAAGCTCACCTAGCGCAAGATCGACAAGGCACGCACCAAGCGCGCGTGCTCAACTGAGTTCGACGAACAAGACGACGGAGAGTTGTGCGGCGCCAGATGCTTCAGCAGATCCCTTCGGACAACCCGAAGTTCGACGACACGTAGGAACCAAAGGTCTGGCTCGACGATCACCTATCGTCAGTCAAACTCCACGACAGAAACAAGAACACCGCCTTAAAATGCCTTCAATCGCAAATGACAGCGCGCGCTGTGGTCTGTCTCAACAGCTTATCCTCCAGATCCATCTGAAGCTGGTAAGAGTTGGCATACAGCTTCATCCGCAACTTCAAGGTCACCAACAAGAGGTCAGCATCGATCGAAGAGTTTCGGGCCTGCACCCAACGGTCCAACGAGTCCATCCGCTCGTACATACTTCGCTGGTCCCATCTCTGAATAACAGGCAATCAACGCCTTCAAGGATGATGCCAGGCGCCCAGATTTCAAGGAGGAGCTTGGGCGCGTTAATCCCAAGATGCTCAATCACCTCATGGACATCGCCAATTGATGGGCAAATGGTGAGGATTCCGTCACCCGAGCACATTCAGATGACGAAGACGACTACGGCCACAGGCGCGAACGCCGCAGCAAGAGAAGATCACGCGTCTACGACGATCGCGATGGAGTCAACATGGTCGCGGCTGGATACGCCGATCAACGCAACGATGGCAACCACGGCAGCGGATACCGTGGAGGAAACTATCGCAGCCGTGACGATGAGCCTTCAGCATACGACAAGCTGTCTGGTCCCTGCACCATCCACTTCTACATCGACAAACAAGATGGTAAGAAGAAGGCCATCCACATGCTCAAGGACTGTCGCGAGTTCTAGAAGCTCAGCGTGGGTCTCACCCAAATGCAGCGCCAGATCTTGAACCCTGGATTTGGGACCGCACCCACACCATGTGACATCGCCCACGGAGCTCCTCCTCCACCACCCATCGGATCGTCGCAGCCGGCGATCGCACCAGCACCAAATAACGGTGCTGGAGGGTACCCACCACCAAAAGGGTCCCCGATGATCCATAAGGGGCGCCCAACCAACAGGGTGCAAAAGAAGATCACCCGCCAAGTCAGCCTGGACGTGACCTCTCCACCAGCCATCCCTGAGTACCTTAGTGGCTCGGAGTCCTGCATCACGTTCGATCGTTCGGATCACCCACACCAGATCCCTCGCCCAGGTCATGCTGCCCTGGTGCTCGAGGCGCAGATCGAGGGATTCGAGATGAGCCGCATCTTCATGGATGGCGGCAACGACATCAATTTGATGTTCGCCAGCACACTCGCAGCGATGCGGATCCCGCTGTGTAGCCTGGAGCAATCAGACACGATGTTCCACGACATAGTCCCAGGGAAGGGCATATATCCCCTGGTCAAGATATGGCCCGACGTCATCTTTGGCCAGCACGAAAACTTCAGGCGCGAGCGGCTAGAGTTCGAAGTGGTGGACTGGCCATCACAGTACCACGCCATCCTCGGGCGCGTGGCATTCGCACGATTCTTGGCAGTACCGCACTATGCGTACCTGCTACTGAAGATGCCAGGACCTAGGCGTGTCATCACCATCCAATGGAGCTTCACCCGATCCAACCACTGCGACAGAGACTTCAAAAAAATCTCCTAGCCGTTCGGCATGTAGGAGGAGCTCACGAGGCTCAGAGAGGTGATAAACAACAGGGCACCCCAGTCACTAGACAAAACACATCTGATATGTCATTTTGAAAGAACATTTCATAATCCCTAGTGTTTTGTGTGTTAGATAACAATATCAAGGATTATTTAATGTGTGCTGAAGTGCTGCAGATATCTAAATTGAAAAGTAAAAGGAAACTGTTTTTGGGGGTCGGATAATCTGCCCCTGCCAGGGGCGGATAATCCGCCCCTCCCCGAACTCAGAAGGGCGCAACCTCGTAAGGGGCGGAGTATCGACGGTTTTCGGCCAAAGTCAATAATCCGCCCTATAGGGGCGGATAGTCCCCCTGTGTTTTTCTCCAAGTCCTGTGCACACACCTTCAGATGGGGGCGGAGTTTCCCCCAGAGTTTCCGCCCTGGGGCTGATTTTCCCCCTAGGGCGGATAGTCCGCCCATTGAGGGGGGCGGATAATCCACCCCCGCGTGGATTTTCTCCAAGTCAAGACTGGCCTCACCTTCTGTATGGGGGGCAGAATTTTCCCTGGAGTTTCCGTCCTGGGGGCGGATTTTCCCCCCTGGGGCGGATAGTCCGCCCCTCAGCCTTCCCCCTCCTGCTACAACGCTTGATTCATTCGAAAAAGTCAGGATCTGTTCTTCAACCTTCATCCAAGAGAGCTCCACCTTCATCCACCCAAAGGCCCCGTCCCTTGGGGAATCGAAGGAGGAGAACTCGATCTTCAACTACTGCAATCAAGCGCTTCATCTCCTCTCCATTCATTTGGAGAATCACCGATCTAGTATTTCTTGCAAATATCTAGATCCTTGCTTTTGTTTATATTGATAAACCTTGTTCTTGTGACAGCTTGTTGTCATTACGGGAGCCCCCAGCTTGTGGTGTGTGCCCAGAGAGTTGTAAAGGCACGGTTCCCTCAAGGGTACCAATAGTGGAGAAGGTGGACCAGGCCTTTCGTGGCGAGATCCATCGGAGAATAGAGCGAGGTTTATTGTGGCGTGGTGGTCTTAGAACCGCCCACCCTCCAACATATATGTACTTCCCTTAACAAGGAAGGAACTACGTAAAACAAACTCGTGTCTCCGTGTGCTCCATCATCGCTTCCTCGCCCTCTCTTTACATGCTTAGTAGCTAGGGTTGCATATAGGGAATTATCGTAGTTGCACTAGAGAATTTACTTTGTGTCAAGCCTAAAATTGAAAAAGAACTAAAAATTGAGTAGCACCTATGCAACCCCTCTAGGTTCCCATACGATCCATTTCAATTGGTATCAGAGCCCCGGCTCTTAATTCGAGCTTAACCGCCTAAGAGAAGTATGGGTTCCAAGGGATACGGGAGTGATGCTCCAGAGGTAGTCACCATGAACGATCTCAAGACATTGGAAACAACCTTGATTAGTTCTATGGAGATTAAGATGGAAGAGATGCGTCAAATGATAATGCGTCTCTCCCCATCCACAAAATCACCTCCATCTACCTCAGAGGCTACCACTCCGCAATCCAAGGAAACGGGTAAAATCGATTCCAAAGATAACGAAGTGGTTGGTGATGGCACTAGCAAGAGCTCCGCCTCGAAAAAGGATAGTGGTAAGGAAGGATACAATGAGGTTTCCCATGTGTATTCTCCTGATCCATCTATCCCACACCCACATATACATAATAGGTGTGATCCACCCAAACTTTTAGGCATCTACTTTTAATCGAAGGAAATTTTTGATGAAGTCTCATGTGTGCAGCTCCTCCATTGAGTTGTGGAAAATCATAGAGAATGGTCTTCATGTTGGAGATCCTCACAACCTAACAAGAAGAGTGGTTGCTGACAGTCAACTCAACGCTACGGCTCTACACATGATTCAACTTGGTGTGGGTGACAAAGACATGCCACACATTCAGCATCTTAACATAGCTAAGGAAGCTTGGGATGCCCTCACCGAGCTCTTCATTGGAAATGAAAGCATGAGAAGAAATAGATATGATGCTTTGAGTAATGAAGTCAAGGTTTTATATGTTGGATGGAGAAGATCACGAGGACATGTATAGGAGGTTCAAGTCAATAGCCACCACTTTCGTAAATCATGGTACCTCTCATGTTGATGATGCTTGATCAAGCGCAAGTATGTCGCTGTTTTATGCCATTTGAGCCCACAGATTTGAAGAGTCTCCAAGGAAGGCATAACTACCACCTAATGACATCCAATGGGTAATGCAAGAGATGGCGCTCAAAGTGGCTGCCAAGAATGTCAAGATGCTCGTGCACGAGCCATGGGGATGCAAAAGGGGGTCAACGTGGCCTTGAAGACAAGTGTGGCTGATCATGATGAAGATGACATAGAAGGTATGGACTGTCTCGAGGATGTAAAAACAATTCATGGAAAATACATGGCCTTCTATGCTAGAAACTTTTGGAAGGATCTAGACAAGGCCAAATCTGAACTAGAACGCAAGAGTGGAACTTATGGAAGAAAGGAAAACGGTCCCAAGCTGAGAACTTGTTTCAACTATGGAGACCGGCTGCACTTTGTAGCCGAGTGCCCATATCAAAGTAGGGAAGATAATGGAGGAAGACTCATTCTCAAGGAAAAGTCAAAGGCTCCACGCAAGAAATAGTTTGCAAAGAAGAATGGTCCTTTCAAGAAGCAACCAAAGATTGTTCTAGTGGCTCAAGAAGAATATTCTTCGGGAAGTGAAGATGAAGACGAGGATGATAGCTCTCGAGAGGTGGCTGCTATAGTCACCGCAACTACACCAACATCTCTCTTCGATTCCCCGAACGAAAACGTCATTAACAAGAACGTTACTTGTCTCAAGACTCTGAGGTATCAACTTCTAACACTTCTTTTCCTAAGGCTATGATTGACATGGATGATCCTACTAGTCTTAAGGTTAAAGAAGAGATTATTGCTTTGGACTATTTCTTCACTAACTTGCAAGGTGAACACAAAATACATTTTGAGGCTCTTATGGACCAGCTGGCCCAAAATGAAGTGCTTCTTGAAGAAAAGGGCAGGATTGAAAGGGAGGATGCAATGGATATTGCGTCCTTAAAAAATGCTCTAGAAGAAGAGGCTAGGGCTTCTCTTGAAGAGAGGCTTGAGTCTATTGAGGAGTCACATGAAGAAATGGTGACAAATATTGTTAAGGAACGTGAAAATGTAGTAGCCAAAGCAAAAAAATTAAAAAAGAAAAGATTGACTTTGGGGCTGCTCATGCTAGACTCTCCGAGGAATTGGAGAAACTTGACATTGCTCACAAGTCTTTGAAAAGTGAATTCTCTATTCTCAATGAGTCTCATGATCAGCTCCAAATTTGATTGACCAAGTATGATGTTCCTAGCACATATAAATCATCATATGTTCACAAGGAAAATGCTAGTGTGGAAGATGAGGTTGTCAATGACACCACTTCCAAAGATAATGGTGTACTTGATGAGATACTTGGCAAGCAAAGGTCAAATCTTGGAAAAGAGGGACTTGGATAAGTCACAAAGTCCAAGAAGAAGAAGAACAAGAAGAAGAAGACCAAGGGTGAACAATCAAAGACAAGCACCAATGTGAAGAATGTCAGAAGAGACAAAACTAACCATATTTGTTTTGCAGGGTCTCACAATCCAAATTATGAACTCTTTTGTGATTATTATGGCGATATATATGCTTATTATGTTGGTCCTTTTGATGAATATGTTGCTTGGTCTATTTGGGTTCCAAAGACCCTTGTTACTAACATGAGAGGACCCATTGAAAATGGGTACCTAAAACCAAGAAGTAATTCTCTTGGTGACTATGCTTCCGGGGTCTAAATGGGTGCGGATAGTGGATGCACTAGTCATATGACCTAAGCAAGGAGATCATCGGAGATGCACCCAATCATGATAATATTATAGTCTCCTATGGTGATAAGTCTAAATCTCGTATTGGGTCTTGGCAGTTGTGGTCGCCTACTATATCTCTCGTGGACGCCATGCTTGTTGAGACCCCGGTTACAACTTACTTTATGTTCGTGTTCTTGGTAAGATGCGCTTTTGTTTTCATTGATGATGATTTGGTGGTACTCTTGTGGAGCAAGTCTCTAAAGGTTGCTTTTGTTGGGTACGTCAAAAATGACCTGTATGTGGTGGAATTTTCAGGGAAAACCTCTTCTGGTTCGATGTGTGATACCTTCAAAACGTATCTAATTTCTCGAACACTTTTGCTATTGTTTCTCCTCTAAACTTGTGTGATTTGGATACAACTAACACGGACTGACGCTGTTTTCAGCAGAATTACCTTGGTGTCTTGATTTTGTGCAGAAAATTAACTATTAGGAAAAATCCCGAAAAATATGCCAAAAATTATATTTTACCAGAAGACCCACGGAGCCAGAAGACGAGATGGAGAAGGGGCCTGGGGGCCCACTCCCCTGCCAGGCGCGAGCCCACCTCTGGCCGCTCCTAGGGGTGCAACCACCCTGTGCACCCCTCGGCCTCCCTCTCGCTACTATAAGTTGCCTCTCGACCTAAAACCGAGGGGCTTCAATAGTTTTCAGAAAGAGTTCCGCCACGCCACCGTAAACTAAGATTCCAATCCGTAAACTCCGCTCGCACCCTGAGACGGGAATTTGGAGAGGATCATCACCATCGCCATCACGCATTCCATCAACCGCCGATGTTTCCCTCATCCATGAGTGAGTAATCCCCTGCTATAGGCTTGGGGATGGTAGGGATTGGATGAGTTCTATCATGTAATCGAATAAGATCTGTTAGGGCATAATGCCTAGTATATCTATTAGTGCTATTTGACTTTGTTGCAACTTGTTGTGCTTAATGCTTGTCACTAGGGCCCGAGTGCCATGATCTCAGATCTGAACTTATTATAGAATCATTATGATAGTATTGTTTGTGATCTTATATGCAAGTTGTGCACACATATCATTGTCCGGATCCAAAGGCCCCAAAGTGACAATAATTGGGAAAACCGGAGGGGATGGTTGTGGTGTGAGGATCACATGTGTTTACGAAGTGTTAATGCTTTGCTCTGATGCTCTATTAAAGGAGCACCTTAATTGCCTGTAGTTCCCTAGAGGCCCCGCTGCCACGGGATGGCTGCACAGAAGATGTTGTGCAAGTTCTCATTGCGAGCACGTATGAATATATTTGGAGCACATTCCTAGGATTGTTTAGTACTTGGATGCTTCTTATTATTTATCTGCAATGCCCTAGATCTTGAAGTTACATGTTTAGACTCGTCCATGCAACGCCCGTCCACCTATCCATATGCCTACCGCACTCGAATCCCACTATTTATCGTTATCACATTATTGCTCTGCTCATTGTTGCTATTGCTACTACCAAACTGTTGCTACTGATAAACTTCCGCGAGAAAGAACTATTTCTAGGTGCAGCTAAATTGACAACTCAGTTGTTAAGTCTTGCAAGTATTCTTTGGCTCCCCTTGTGTCAAATCAATAAATTGGGTAATACTACCATGAGAATGTTACGATCCCTACACTTGTGGGTCATCAAGACTATTTTCCGCGCCGCTGCTGGAGCATAGCTTTATTTGTAAGTTCACTTGGATCTACTATTGTTCACTGCTACTCCTTTCATCATGGGTAAGTCTCGTGATGGAAAGTTCCTTATTTTACCATCCACTACAAGAAGAGGTACAGTCCTAAACACCTCTGTTGCTCTTGATTCACCGTCTATTATAAGTAAGCTTGTTACACCACCACATACTCATGCTACACATCGCTACTACTGCTGAATCTGAAACTGCTTTTGATGCTCATGATGTTACTTCTACTGTGCTTGATGCGAGTGGTTCATTAGGTCCTTTTCTAGATGCTACTATGGCTAGTCTAGGAAACACCGAAACTCCTAGTGAAGACACTGTTACACCTGTTAGCTCACCTAAGTCTGGAGGAAGTTATGATATTAATGATGGTTACATTGAGTTCATTGATGAATTTGTTGAAGAGTGCCGAAACACACATGGTAGTAGTGCTATTAAGAGTCTACTTGTTAGACGTACTGTTATGCCTAAACTGTCCTCTGATCCTAAGTTTTCCACCTCTCCCATAGATATTAAAGATAAAGATTATGATTTCTCTTTTGATTTATCCTATCTGGACATTGTTGAGAAAGAACCTTTTTGTGGGACTAAAAATGAGAGTGTTGTGGCTCATATGAATGAGATTTCTACTATGAGTGCTTTGTTCTCTGATGATTTTAAGATGCGCAAGTATTTTGTTACTAAGATCTTCCCTTTTTCACTAAAAGGAGAAGCTAGGGCTTGGTTTAATAGATTACCTCCTGGTTCCATTGATAGCCCTGATTGCTTGATTGCTTCTTTCTTCCATAAATATTTTCCTCCCAGTGCTAGACATGCTGCTTTGTAGAGACTTTTTGATTTTAAACAGGGAGAAGAAGAGAAATTGTCTGAGTCATGGACAAGGTTCTGTGCCTTGATTCATGCACATCCTGGATGTCCATTGCCTAAGAATGAGCTTCTTGATATTTATTATAATGGACTAACTGATGATTCTAGGACATACCTAGATAGCTTTGCTGATTGTGTTTTCATGAAAAGAACTCCTACAGATGCTGAAGAATTGATGGCTAAGATAAGTAAGAATTATGATTATTGGACTTCAACTAAGATAAATACACCTGAGCCTATTACTCCTGAACCAATTGTGCCTGAACCAGTTCCAACACCAACACCAAAGAAGAGGGGAGTTATTGCATTAAATGATGAACTAATGAAAGAAGCTAAGAAATGTCTAAAGGAGAAAGGTATTAGAGCTGAAGATGTGAATATACCTCCTATAGAAGAATTATGTAAGCCAATTCTCCACTCATCTACTATTGAGGTACACTCTCTCCACTTTAATGAATGTGATATTCCTTATGGTAAGCCTCCTGATCAATGCTTAGAGGAACTTGACACGTTTATTGTTAAACAAGGTAATTTTAATAAACAAGTTTAGAATCATTTATCGGAAAACTCTAGAGCTATCAATGAATTGAAAGATATTGTGGAAAGAACTTCTAATGATATTAAAATGCTTTGTAAACACTTTAAAATGGTTCAAACCCAACTTGATCAACTTGCTAAGGTACAAAAGGATATGCTAGTTAAAGCCTTAGGAGATAAACATGCTTACGAAATTAGAACTAGGAGTGGTATAGCTACTCAAGATCTGTGGCATCCCGCAAAACCACTACCAGAAAATCGCGTTGTTTTTGTGCATTGCATCATCATGACCGCATGCTCATGTCATCATGCCACATTGCATTTGAGCATCGTCATCATCTTGCATTTTCTTGCATAAAACTAATTGCAGAAAAACCTATTTCTGTTTTCTAAAACGCCCTGTCTTTATTCAAACGCAAAGCCCGGTTCTCCGGAATATTTTGTTTTGGCTCACCACGGGTTGCAAACGGTCTGTTTAAAACAAATAAAATATTAAATTATTTTTAGTGGGGGCAGTCGAACGGGCCGATTCAACCCGACGACCCCCTGTGAATTAAAACGGTCCACCTAATTCCTAAACCTACCAGTCCTATTCTACCCACCCCTCCTCCACCTCACCCCCTCCAATCCCTGGCTGCCACATCACCTCTCCCCTCCCTCTCACCAATCCCACGCAGCCACCTGTCCTTCTCTCCCTCTCTCTCTCCCACTCCTCAACCCCGCCTTGCACGCAGCCCACCCAACCGTAGTGGCCACCCCGCAGCCACGACCGCCTCTTGACCCCACCTGCCCATCTCCCCAATCAACACCTCCCTTCCCGAGACCCCACCTCAGACCGACCTGCCCCACGCCTGGACCTGCTCTCTCCTAATCAAGACGCTCATGAGCCCCGACGCCCCGCCTTCTCCCTCCTCTCCGCCTCCCACGCTTTCCCCACTGCAGGGCTCACACGAGTGACCCTCCGCTTCCTCCCCCCTCCGGCTGCCCCCCTCCGCCTCCGCCCGGCCTCCGCCCGCCACCGTCCAACAACCGCCCACTCCCCATCCCAAGCGCCGCCCAAGCTCGGCCTCCTCTCCAAGAGAGCCACCACGGAAGATCGCCGCACGCGCGACCTCTCTCCTCTTCTTCCACCGCCTCCTCCGCCCCTTCGCACCCCGCCCCGCCTCCACGCCCTCCTGGCCCCGCCGAGCCCATCCGCCACCGCTGCTCGCCAGAGCTGCCGCTGCCTCGGCCCCGACGCTAGCTCCTTCCGCCGACCTCAACTGCCCTCGCCAGCGTCCTCGCCTCGCTGCCCGGCCCCGTGTGCCGCGCCGCTTCTCATCCGCCTATGTTGGCCAGACCCTCCTTACATGCTCGTGCGCTTCATGGAGCCATGGCCGAGCTTCTACCCGCTTCTAAGGTCGCCCCTTTCGGCTGCCCTTGCCGAGAATGATGCTCAACGGCCAAGCCGACTTGTGTGTAACATACTAGCACTCAAGATTGGCCAATCGGCTCCAATGTCCGACAAGATCTTCGCTTTGGAAAAACCGAGACCGAACCCGATAACCGCCAAGACCCCTGACGTGGATACACCGAGTTCTCTATCAAAGACGCCAAGAACCGTTCCCGGAACCGAGGCCGATCCGAAGCGCCAGGGCCTTCTTGTTGACAAGACCACCCGGTGCCGACTTCCCACGATCGCCATCGACAACCAAACCCCGCCGCTTCCAAGATCTCCTTCCGGATTTGATGCCGAGAACCCGGACGCCAAGGTCGCCGACCCGGTACGCCCAGCCCAACCCGATACGAGGACGACAAGTTCTTCTACCCGGACCCGACAAGTTCTTCGCGACGACAAGAACGACACCGACCAGGGCAGACCCAATGCGCCCCGACACCGAACCAAGTACTCCCTCGAGGACGCCGAGTACTTCACCCCGGACACCGAGGCCCTGGACGACAAGTTCTCCTTCCCGGAAGCATTGACGCTCGTGCGACAAGATCTACTTCCCCAATCCGAAGACCCTAAATACCGGAGTCCGAGACCGATCCCGTCGAACCCTGAGACCGACCCCGATCCCCGGAACCCCAAGTTCGTCGAAACCCCTAATGTGTGAACCCCTTCCCGAAACCCTATTTTATAATATAATACAATTGTTGCATATTAAATCATTCATCTCGCATGCATATCATGTGGTTTGGGGGCCTTATGCCGATTCACCTAATAATTAAATATGGGGCCCATATGCGGGCAAATCTAGCCTTATATTGGCCTCATTTAAACTTGTGTAGCGAACTGTAACTTATCTTGCCCTCGTTATTACAATATTTAATTTGCGGGTAGTTAAACAACTTGAACCTAATAATTAAATGTCGGGACCCCGGTTCCGCTTAATATGACCTAATCGCATCGCATCTTTGCCATGTCATTCATCATACATGCATCATGCCCGATCTTTTGCCGTAGTATTAAATATTGCATTCGGGGTTTCTTCTAGTGTTTTGCTTCTTCATGATAAGGCCGCTGAGTTGATGCGAGTATCGCCCCGATCTTTGGTTGAACCTTCGACAATGTTTTCAGGCGAGCATCCCCCCTTTTCTACCTATCTTACTTTTATAGTATTTATTCCCTCCTGTTGATCTAATTGCTATGTGTGTTGCGATGCTCTAGTTTTCGTACGTGATATCCCTTGCCTTATATTGCCTTGGACACATCCTATTACCGTTGTTTGGTAGATAGTTGACTTGCGTCAGAAGTCGCCATGAAGTGCTGTTGCGGTCGTCAGTGCCACGCTTGTTGGAGTAATGCCGCATGTTTGATGTTGGAGATGATCATGGCTTTACTTATCGCTCACTTTAATTCCTGCTTAACAACTAAAATTGAAATAAGCAGAGGCATCGTGGGTGATAGATAATATTTGGTTTCGAACGCCCACTTGTGTCCCGTGAGGACCCCGAGTACTTGATACTGCCTTGATTTTATCGGCTACCCACATCCGGAGGTATATGGGACCCCGAGCCGTAGCTTGATTCAGCCTTATTTCTTGGGGCCACAAACTAGTTTGAGGTTTTATTTACTATCCTGTACTTATGCCATGCTACTTTTGTATTTACGACAGCGAGGAGCACGACTGCTTTTAGGAATTGTGACCCGCTTACGCTGCATCGACAAGCCCAGTTTTGGGTTCCTGGCCGCTGTACCGCCCCACAAACCTTGAGTCCGTCTCGAGCTAGCTTACTTGCGTGGTAAGACTCAAGGGTGGCCCCAAATATTTCTCAATCCTGTGATTGCTTTGTCGTGAAAGCCTCGTTGGGTTTTTCCGAGGTTGATCGAGCGTGTTGCTATTGGTGCACCCGCCGGGTAAAACTTTCTGAAAGCCGTGTCCGCGGTTATGGACGACTTGGAGCACAGTATCTCGATCATAGACAAGCATAACTAAAGTAGGGCTATAAATTTGACTTTATAATGACTAGTAATCAGCTTCACTATAATGGAATGGCTAAATAATAGCCCACAATTGCTTGTTTGGAGTGTCGCTTACCATTACTGTACCGACTAGTAAGTATGGCAACTACAACGGAATGGCTAATAAAAGTACCAACAACCTGGGTTTTGGGATATCTCACGCTATTGTATCTGACTAGTAAGTGTTGCAACTATCACGGAATGGTTAACTAAAAGTGCCCACTGCTTAATTTTATCAGGATGGTTATCTATACTTGACTAGTAATCGCTGCAACGATAACTGAATAAATAAAACTGCCAACCGTGGTGAGTTCCTCGGTGGACTTCCTCGCTTGGTCTCGAGGGGAAACGCCAGATGGGTTTGTTTGATGGTAGTATCGTTGGTTCAATAGGTCTTCCTTACCCTCTCGATAGTCGCCATTGTATCGAGTCTCTATAGGTTGTTTAGTGCATGTTGCCGCCGCTTCCACCATACCTATGTAGGCGAGGACCGCTGAATTCTAGCCTCGCTGCACTCGCCTCAAGATCGACGCCCTCTTTTCCTTTGCCCTTTGTCGGCACCCCTTTTGTTTAAGCAGGTTTTGAGATCGACGTTAGCGTGGTTACCTTCCGGCTTGGCTCGGGGGTTATGGACGCCATTGGTTATTCTTCAGGCTCTTAGCCCCATTTGCTTCTTGTCCGAATAGTCGGACGCCTATCGCTTCAAGGTGATTTGAATCTTTGTACATTATATTCGTATTCTTGACTCTTTGAGTCGTTATATATATCTGCTCGTGGGTCCCATCGAGGACTGTTGTGTAATGTTATTACTTCGCTTTCCACCCGCATTTAAAGTGCTCGGTGGCACCTTTGAATCGTTTCTATGCGGGTTTGGCGGGTTTCGCTAAAACTTGCATAGGGCCGATTCTGAGGGTGTTACAATATCCTTTATATCCTGAAGGACACCCTAAAAGAATTGAGCTGTATTCTCAACAAGTTGATAGTGGTAGTCCTCATAAGATAAAGAAAAAGAAACATAAAGTAGTTGAGGAACCACTTGAACCTGCTGTAGATCCTAATAGTATATCTGTCTCTGATGCTGAAACTAAGAGTGGTAATAATAATGTTGCTCCTGATAAGGAGGAGGTTGAGGAAGAACTCGAGAAGCACACTAAGAACACTAGGTACACTAAGGAAGATTTTATTGCTAAGAAACATGGTAGTGAGAGAGAACCTTGGATGTAGAAACCTATGCCTTTTCCAGGTAAGAAATGTAAGTCAAAGGAGGAAAAACACTACAACAAGTTTTGTGAGTGGATGAAACCTTTATTTTTGCAAATTCCTTTGACTGATGCTATTAAGTTGCCTCCTTATTCAAAGTATATGAAGGATATTGCCTCTAATAAAAGGAAGATTCCTAATGAGGAGATTTCTACTTTGCTTGCTAATTATTCCTTCAGTGGTAAGGTTCCAAAGAAATTTGGTGATCCAGGTATACCAACTATTCCTTGCTCTATTAAGAATAATTATGTCAGAACTACTTTATGTGATTTGGGAGCTAGAGTTAGTGTTATGCATTTTTCTCTCTACAAGAGACTCCATCTAGAAAAGTTGATACCAACTAATATATCTTTGCAAATGATTGATAAGTTAACTACTATTCCTGTTGGTATATATGAGGATGTTGCTGTTCAAGTGGCTCATAATTGTTTGGTTTTAACTGATTTTGTTGTGCTTGAAATGCCTGAAGATGATAATATGTCCATTATTCTTGGGAGACCTTTTCTTAATACTGCAGGTGCTGTTATTAATTGCAATGAAGGAAAAGTAACATTCAATATTGATGACAAATAGCATACTATTTATTTCGCCAAGAAGGTTGTTAGAATCTATTGCCTGAATTCCATTGAAAATGTTGAGAGCATCAAGGTTGGAGAAATGTATTGTCCCATTCCACAAGAAAATTTTGAAACTATTATGATTGGGACCATTGCTATCAAGTATGAGGTAACATAATCACCTTGTGGAATGCAAAGTTTTTTTCATATAATATTGTTTTGGTAACAAGACTTGATCAACCTTGTTAACAAAAGGATTTTTATGAACAAAATAATGTTTTCACTATGGTTATTCTTGCTTTCTTTAACTTTTTCTCCTTCCTACTATTTGCCTTTCTTTTGCTAGCTTTGGTTTTCCTAGTTGTTTGCTGTTAGTTTGCCTTAGAGATCCCCCTATATTTTGGCTTTTGGTTTGATTTTGCTTCTTCTGGAAAAACCGTTTCTGCGAGAAAATCTATTTTCGTACCCTGAAAATTGGCCAAAAATAAAGTTTTCCGAAAAATCCCAGAAAATTCAAAATAATTTTTCCTTGAAAAAAGGGGCAGAGGGACAACTGAAGTGACCCAGGGGCCACCCCACCCATGGTAGGCGCGTGAAACGTCGAAAACGTATCTATAATTTTTGATGCTTCATGCTTGTTTAGTATCTACTTTGATTTGCTTTGTCTACACTTTGAGGTGCTTTTTACATGTTTTCTGGTACTAACCTATTAACAATTTTCCATAGTGCCAGTTTTCTGTTTTCTGCTATTTTTGGTCCCAGAAAAGTTAGTAAAGAAATATTCTCGGAATTGGACGGGACAAATGTCAAAGTCAATTACTTTCCGTGGGAAACAAGAAGTCCAGAGGGGAGACGGGGGAGCAGTCCAGGGCAGCCAGGCCCTCCTAGGCTCAGGTGGGCCCTGCCCCATGCCTGGGAGGGGTGTGGCCCCTCTGGCCGCCTCCTCGGCCTCCCCCTTCGCCTATAAGAAGCCCCCGATGCAAAAACCCTGAGTACCCGATCGAAATCCACAAACCGGCTCAGATCCTCCGCCACCATCGTCCCTAGATTGGGGGGGGGGTCTGAAGTTCTTCCCGGCACCCTGCCGGAGGGGAGGTCATCCCGGAGGCCTTCTATCCGGTATGATGCGTGAGTAGTTCCACCTTGGACTATGGGTCCATGTAATAGCTAGATGGTTGTATCTCCTCCTTTGTGCTTTCATGTATAGATCTTGTGAGTCTGCTCATGATCAAGATCTAATCTATTTGTAATCATTTATGTTGTGTTTGCGGGGATCCGATGGATATTGAGATTATTATGTTGGTTTGATTAATGGTTTTGTCTTTATGATTCTATCATGTCTGTGTTGTTTGTGATCTTGCATGCTCTCCGTTGTTAGTGGCTATCTTGGCCAAGTAGTTGCTAGTGACTCCAAGAGGGGGTATTTATGTTCGTTAGTGGGTTCATGCCTCTAGCTTCCAAGGGAAGTGACAGAAATCTCTTCGGTTGTAGATGTGTTGTTGCTACTAGGGAGAAAACAACGGTCTCTTGTTCATGGAACATGTGGACTGTTTACCTTACACACTTTTCTTAAAGCAGTTGTCTGTTGCTTGCAACTTAATACTGGAGGGGGTTCGGATGATAACCTGAAGGTGGACTTCTAGTCATAGATGTAGTTGGATGGCGGTCTATGTATCTTGTTGTATTGCCCAATAAAACTGATAGGAACTTTCTGACTAGTAATTGCATTGTTATGCCTTGCTCAGTTCATGTCAATTGCCCCGCTGTAATTTGTTTACCCTTCATGCCATGTTGTTATTTAAGGAGAGCACCTCTAGTGAACTATGGACCCCGGTCAAATCTTTACCATTGATACATCTTCCACTGTTACTTGTTTACTTGCTGCAAACCACCATTACCTTCCACACCATACGTTTAATCCTTTGTTACAGCAAACCGGTGAGCTTGACAACCTCACTGATTCGCTGGGGGCAAAGTCTTGAGTTTGTGTTGTGCAGGTCTCCGCGTTGCTTGCAACACCTGTGTGACATTTCCTTCCTCCTACTGATTCGATAACCTCGGTTTCTTACTGAGGGAAAACTTGATGCTGTGCTACTTCACACCTTGCTCTTGGGGTTCCCAACGAAGCGCTCTTACATCAACTCAAAGTACCAACAAGCTTTTCATGCTGTTGTTGGGAGGCCAAGGACGTCTTCACTAGGGGAGTCCTTCACTTCCTTTCTCTTTACTTTGTTTTTAGTTTGCTTTGTTTCTTTTGTTTGGTTTTGTTTGCCTATTTTAAAAAAAACCCAAAAATTAGTCTAGTTTGGTTTTCTTGCTTTATTAAAAAACACACAAAAATTAGCTCCTGCTCTAGTTGGTGCCATGTCTGGTTTTGGATCAACCTCTATTTCCCCTACGGTATAAATCTCCACTTTTAAGCAAAAAGGTGAAGAAAGTTTTAAGGAGGCTTGGTCTAGAATCTCTACTTTCCAAAGGGAAACTGAGCCTGAGGTGAGCCTCAACTTGGTTATTGATAGTTTCTACCGCGGTATTGCTCTTCATTATAGATATGCTTTGGATGCTATGGCTGAGAAAGATTTTTTTCTTTGTACTGAGGATGAAGCTTTGGATGCAATAAGTAAATTAATAATGATCTATGGTACACCTGGCAAGTCTGATTCCTCTTTCACAAATATTTTTGCTAGGTTGAACACTCTTGAGTCTAGTATTGCTGCTATGAATAGTTGCTATCACATGCTTAGGGCTTACCATGATTATGTTCCCATAAATTCTAAGCATTCAAAGTGGTTTCCCAAAATCAAAGTCTCTATAAATACTACACTTTTTGATGCTCGCTGTGATATCATGTCTGAAATTTGTATCATGCCTAAAGATATTTTTGATTCCTTGAGCCTTTGGGGGCTTATTGAAGGAGGAGAGAAAATCTCTCTTACCAACTGTTAAGGTCCCAACCTGATAAGGTAGAGATCCCTGTGTTTACAATGCTAGTCCCTTGATCAATAGCTAGAATCCACATTTTAAGATGTAATATGAAGAAACAAAGGTCATAGTACAACTTTATAACCAGGAATAAAATAATTCATTACATCTTACATAGATCATTTGGCTATCTCTTTACAATGCAGCAGAAATAACTATAGCATGGAGTCCTTCATGTCCAAAGTGCCACAGGCAATCATGTTGGTTGTAGACTTGTAATCCTAATCAACACACTTCACTAACATCAAACAAACCTGCAACATAATAAGTTACAACCACAAGGGTCAATACATTTGAATTGTATTGGCAAGTAATACTATGGTAGTATAGTTGTATTTATCATCTATATGCATTTGGCTAAGTGGATCTTAGGCTTGCTTTGCTCAAAATAGATTTTCCTTATCTTTTGAAAACACTAAGTTTTTGTTTGGCAAAAATCACCCAAGGCATCTACCAATCATTGATTGAAGATCCTTTAACCCTTGTTCAACCACAAGCTTTTAACTTAGAAATTGGGATGAGGAGATCCCTGATAGCTTCCATGTCTTAATGCTCAAATTGTCCATTGTCGGGGACACGACTAAGTACTTAGATTTTACTCTCTCGAGAGGTGGTGCACTTTCCCTACAAGACTCGACATGCACCGAGACAAGATATTTCAGAAGCCTTCCCTTAGACCAAAATGGACGCGCTCCAAACCTATCACCCCAACCACCAACTGTCCATCTGGCTAAGTTATTGCAACCTATATGATCCAGGCAGAGCCCATAATTCCATGTGGTTGCACTTGAAGCTTCTCAACATTTGACATCTCAAATATCTTTGTTCCTGGGTGGCTTTCCACAAGTGAGATACACCAGGGTAGGCCATGAATATGGGGCCCTGAGTAACCACTCAACATAATCCATCCTTTCAATTCCACCCAGGTGATTCATTCACATAGTTGTTTTATTAAACAAAACATAAGTCATAGACTTAGAAATATTTCATAGCATGAATATAATCCACCCTTGTTTTCTACTAGCTAAGCTAAGCATGATAGTAGTAGGGATCTTAACTTAGGGAAAATTCTACTAAGGCATCATCTACTAGGATTTCCCAAGGCATAGCTTATACTTAGAAAATTCCATGCAAGTCCTACTCAAAATATCACTAATGCATAGTGAAAATAATGGGACAAAAGTATGAAGTACCACTTGCCTTTTTGGTAGAGAATATAAGTTCACTCCTTGATCTTGCAATAGTCACACTCTTCAAAGTTCACTACAATTCAATCAAGCAAGGAACAATTCAAAACTAGCATTCAAACAATTCATCACATAGAATAATAAAACAAAGCAATGCATGCAAGAATGCCAAAGATTGTTTTATTTGGAAAAGTGGTTTCTAATAGGTTATAAACATTTAAAAACACCTATTGGTCATTTATAAAAGTGGCAAGGTCATTTGAAAACAAGTTAGCAAAAATGGACACTTTAGGTCATTTTTGTTTTGCTAGAATTGATTTAAATCAAGGTAATAATTTCTAGTGTTTGCCAAATATATTTATAAACACAAATGTTAGTGTTGATGGTCAAAGTGTTTAAAAATAAAATCATTTACAAAAGGTTTCACTCAAAAACCATTTTTAAATGAAGCACCATTTTTATTTTACTAGAAATGCCTTTATTCAAAGTAATAATTTTTCTAGGGTTCATAAAATATATTTTAAATCCCAAAACTTGGTGTTTAGGGTCAGGGAGTTTAAATCAAATCATTTTCCAAAGATTTTAATCAAAAAGCATTTTTAAACTATAATCAATATTTTTATTTAACTAGAAATGCTTTTATTCAAAGGAATAATTCCCAAGTGTCATAAAATATACTTTTAAATCTACAAGTTGGTTTCTATGGTCAGTAGGTTCAAAATAATCCATTTACAAAATATTTTACCCTAAAAACATTTTAGAATAAGTTTTATACTCAAAATATGCCTACACATGTTTCTGCAAAAACAACCAATTTTACAGAAGCAAATCACTAAACAAAGGTCATGGTTTAAAAGGTTTATTCTTGTTGATTCCATTGATATAAAATTTGCAAAATTTGGACGTGTAGATTTAAAGTTATGAATTTTACAAAATCTAACATCTAATAGATCAAATCTGTTTTTAAATCAACAGCCAGGCCACGGTGCGAATCTTATTAAATGGTGCGTTTCGTTTGGATCGAGCGATACTAGCTGTCAGATCTAAAGTGCATCGCACGCTTCAGATTGATCCATACCCTTTCGACAAGTCAATCTATCGCAACCACAAGATTAAAATCTAACGGCTCTAACCTATTTGACCATGATCTGGCGGTGCTATGGCGGTGGCGGAAGGCGCTCTGGTGGTGGCGTCGCCGGAGATACATGAAGGAGAGAGGGAAAAATAGCTCACGGTGATCACGGCGTTGCGATGCTCAATGTTCTGTGGTTGTCGAAGGCGCTCGAGGACGACAGGATTTCGCCAAGTTGTTCATCGGCTCGCACGCACGGCCGTGGTCGAAGACGGGTGTCTGGGATGCAAGTGATCAAGGAAACACGTCAGGAGGGTGCGCAAGTTTTCATAGGTTGTGAAGGAACTCACCAAAGGGAAAGGGGCGCGCTGGTTTGTTTGTTACTGCTCGACGGAGTTGAGGCAGACTGTGGCGGTGCTCAGTTGAGGTTGTTGCCGACGCTCTAGGTCACAAGAAGACGTGTGTCTGGGGTCAATGGATGCGCACAACGATGGAGATCAAGTGAGCATGAACTAGAGAGGATGGGGTGGTGTGTACTCACCGGATTTGCCGCTGGAGTGCGTTGGAGGCCGTGGCGGTGCAAGCAAAAATGGAGGCAGCCTGGGGGATCTCTGGTGGCGCGGGTTGAGGGGAAATGGAGAGGAGAGGGTGCTGGTTAAGAGTGCGTGGTCGCAGCAAGGGATTAAACGGCCAATTACCCGAATTGAAGGTGCACATTCAACGACAGAAACAGACGAGCGGTTTGGGGAAGAACGGGTCCAGGTGGGAAGACGAGCAGGTGGGTGGGACTGCGTCGATGAGAGAGAGGGTTACGGTGGGGTCCCAAGGTCAAATACATTGCGAATGCGTTTGAGTGAAAGAAAGCGTTTGGGAAGAGAGTGGGCTATTGGGCTTAGTTGGGCCAGTTGGGCTGGTAGGTTCTTTCCTCTTTTTTTATTCTGTTTCTTTTTCTTTTTCTGTTTTCTTTTTATGTTTTGAATTTTGTTCAAATAATTCAAACACCTTTTGAATTTAGATCTTTACCAAACTTTCAGTAAGTTTCTATTCTGTTTAAACATGTATGTTAAATACCATTTTAGGAATAATTCTTTTATTCATTTATGGTTTATTATTTATTTATAATAGGCACTTCCCTTTATTCAAATAAGATTTTAATTATAATTTCAAAATCTTATTTGAATTCTAATTTTCACCAAACCTTTTTAGTAGGTTTTATTTATTCATTAGTGCAAATACTTCACTTCAATTATTTAAAATAATTTAATAGGATTTATTAATCATTTAAATTGGGCAATTGTCTTTATTCAAATAAAACCAAATATGGTTTTAATCCCATATAAATTTTATTCAAATAATTAGTTTAAGTTAATTGGATAACTTTTTAAACCACTTTGGTAAATTCCCATTTATTATTTTCTCATGATTTAATTATTCATTTTCATTAGGGATTTTGTCTTTATTAAATATAATTAGAATAGGGTTTAATCCCATATACTTTTATTTGTTTATTCTTTATCCCTTTATTTCATTTGGATTATCTTTATTCCATTTGCTTATGGATTTAATTCAAGGTCTAAATTATCTTCTAAATAATTTTATTGGGGTTTATTATTTAGTTTAGGCAACTTGTCTTTATTTAAATAAAATTGGACATTGTTCAATCCTTATGATTTTATTTAAATAATCTTTCACCCTTATTTATTATTCAATATTTTTCATTTTATTTGTTTATGGATTTGGCCAATATTTAATTTGGCTTTTAAATATTCCCTATTTATTTCTTTCTTTCTTTATCTTATAAAATCCATATCTTTTAATTTATAGATCCAAAATTGGTGATTCCAATTTGTATAATTTTATTTAATATTTGTTTATCCTTTTAAATCCTTTTAGGATTACTTTGTTCATAATTTTGGTATGGATTTTAGATAGGAGTTTTATTAGCTTTGAAATTTAATTTATTTATCTTATTAAATTCATAAGATTTTATCCATGGCTCCAAATTGAATGAAATCAATTTCTATGGTTTTATAATATTTTTGTTTATCATTTTGATCATTTATAAATGTTTTTGTTGAATTTTATGTGGATAAAATTCATAGTCTTAGAAGATATCTTGGAGATGATTTTCTTCCATTAGGGTTTTAGAGTTTTGGTTTACTTTTCCAAGTGTTTAAATTTCAAGATGCATTCATTGATGAATGCATTTCATGATTGAAATTTGTTGGATTCGTTTTATTCAAATTTTGTTCAAGAAGGGTTTTGGTGTTTCCATTTAGAAACAAAAGTTTCTTTTCACCCTAAATTTCAACAATTATTTATTTTGTTTATTTATTTTTCACATTTCAAAATTTGGAAAATTTTGGGATGTGACACCAATAATGCCACTATATTTCCCATTGGAATAGCTGAAGGTGTGTTTACAAAAATCTTAGGGAAAATGGTGTCTACTCATTATCTTGTTATTGAATGTGTAGGCAAAGGACATATCACACTTAGAAGATCTCTACTGAAACACCTTGGAGCAGTAATAGATGTGGAAAAGGCATCATGCACTTTGCTCCCCCGGTAAGCAATAATATATTCCCTAAGGAGAAAAATAAAGGTAAGAAAAGAAGGAACAAGAGGGGCAATTCTTCATTTGAATATACCCGATTCTTCTTGCTTCTTTTGCCTAACTTAAAGGCGTTAAATAAAAGTACTTGTTGGGAGATAACCCAAGAGTTTCCTTGAGTGTTGGAAGTTATTACTTCTGTAATGACCTCTCCTTATCTTTTTTTTGCCAAGAATAACCTCTAATGGGAGGGAAGTAAGATTTGGGAGTTCTGTCCTAAACAGATTTACTCCTCCACCAAAAAATTCGTGAGGAGGATCGGTAACTCGGATTGAGCTCAAAATTTACGACTAGTTCCCCCAGTATGTTAGATAACTTTCGTTAGTTTAACACTTTTTTATTTGATCAACAACATATGTTTGAAAAAATAGGTTTCTACCTGCTGGTCTTTTGACAGATTTCGCCATTATTTGTATTGCTTCTTATTGATTCCTTTTGAGTTCTCTTCAGTAAATTGAGATTTTTGAAGGAGTTACTACAGTAACTTGTGTTTTAGTGAAAATCCTTGCTGTTCCAAAGCTTTGCCAGTGGTCTAATATCTTTTGAATACACTAATGTTGCTAATGAAGATTGTTTGAAGTTTTGTATGAAGGACAAATTTCAGGTGTAAAGAGAGAATGATGCAATGAGATGAAGAATGGACAAATGATCAAGCTTGGGGATGCCACCATGGTGTCACCCCGAGAAATATCCAAGAGGTACAAGCGTCAAAGCTTGGGGATGCCCAAGGCATCCTCTTCTTCATCAATAAAAAGCCAAGGTCTATCTAGACACTTATTTTTTATTGTTTCATGCACAGTTGTGTTGTTCTTGGAGCGCCTTTGTTCTTGTTTTCTTTGATTAGTTTGTTTAGTTTGCTAAATTAGTTTGGACCCCCATTCTCGCTGTGTTGTTTTGCAAGTAAGGTTGCTTAGTGTTTGGAAAGGAGTAGTAAGTTCTTGCTTGAAGTGCAAGAGGAGCTTGCATTGACTGTGACTTAGAATTTAGCATGACATGCTAGGTGTTGTTTTAGAATTATCCTTAGTGATTATTACTGTAGCATGTCTTGTTCCAAACAATTGTGATTGCTTAGTGTGCCTTGAAAAAATTATGCGTTGTTTTAGCATGCAAAAGCATAGTATTGTGGTATTCTCCTTTGATGTTTTGCTTGGGTTGACTTGGCACATGCTCACACCATGTTATGACTGTCACAAGTCACCATTAGCCTTTGTGATCATTTAGTCCTTGACTTGTAGTACCACTCTTTGCTTTGATTAGTATGCTTTGTTGCACTGCATGATTTTGGCCATTATTGCTCTCTTAGTTGGTTGCTCCCAGTCTTTTGCTAGCCTCCACTTGTATAAGTAAGTCCTACTCATGCTTCCAACTCCCAAGAAACCAAGTTATTACAAAGTGTCCACCATAAATTCCTATGCATGGTGTGTTACACCATTCCAAGTATATTCTTGTTTTCAACTATCTTCCAATTAAAAACTATTTTGTTATGTGAAAACTTAGTGATTAAAGCCCTCACGAACTTGATGGCACACTTTATTCTTTGCCCCTAATAAACTTGAACCATTGTGACAACTTTGTTGTATATGCTTGCACTTATAAGTTGGAATTAGCAGAACCGTGCTGTCATGGGGAAGGTTTTCAACATTGCACTTGTACCTTGTTGTACTCAGTTGATATCATGTTCTTTTGTCTATGGATGTCACCGGTGTGTAATAAAGAGGGAACTTGTAAGTCCATGGAGTTTGTATCTGTGTTGAAAGCACAGGGCTAGTCTAAGCCATGCCTAATCATGGTGGAAACTTGCAGCATCACCATAGTGAGCTATCTATGAAGCATCCTCAATAAAAAGCTATGCATATGGTAAATAAAAAGATTCTTTGAGATCCTCATTGTGCTTGCCTTGTTATTTCGGTTATGGTAAAGCTCATATACCATGTGCAAGGGGTACCCGTTGGCGGTTCTCAATGATATGCAAATACTTGGTGACAAGAACTTACGGACCCAAAGTTGAGTATGCATGAGGTGTGGCCCTCGTATTCAAGGGACATGAGATTGCCAACTTATAGTTCATCAAGCATATACTCCAGCTTGCCACTTTAACCTTAACCACTTCAAGATGCTTATGATAGGGAAATGAGGTTGAAAGCTAACAAGTACCATAATTTTTGGAAGCTCTTTTGAAACTTGTAATTCCTGCTTCCTTTACAAAAAGGCCTTTCTTCCACCACTATTGACTCTCCACCTTCTACCTTTAGGCACCATTAAGAGAGCATAGTTGCCATTCTGTGTGTAGTGTTCCAAAGCTTATTAATTGATGCATTTTGTGTTATTACTTTGTAACATCCCAAAAATATTAAACTAGAATCATCAAACTCTATTCATCAAAATTAGGGTTAACAAAAACTTTTCTAAATGAAAATATGAAAGCATGCAGGTGTGTATGCATCCCATTTTGAATTCTTTTGAATTGCCATGTTTATGTGTTTCTTTGCTTGTAGAAGGATTCTTAGGTGAAATAAACATCATCTAAACAATCCCCACAATTTTCCCAAAGACAAATAAATCAAAACAAGCAAAATAAGGGAATGGTCATTTTGGGCCAATTTAACTCCCATGCGTACTTTGGCTGTCTCTAACTTTCGAACTTAATAGAAACTTGTTTGGATCTTTTACCCTTGATAGTACTCATAAAAAAGTATAAAGGCCCACTTTTTGATCATCCAGAAACATTCAAATGTATAGTTTAAAGGACAGTTCAAAATTGAATCTTTATCATATGGGAAGATCCCACTTTTTCAAAAACCACTCAAACAAGCTCAACTTTCATAACCCAAGCATATGCAGACTCACAACACCTACCTAGCACACCCACCAAAAATCTTTTCAAAATTCAAACTTGAATTCATGCGGCCATTTCATCAAACACCTTGCAGATGCAAATCAAACAAAATCTAAACACTATAGTGAGCAGTGATTTGAGCCTAACTTGTTCCCTCTCTAGCCCACAGCAACCTCAGTAGATCATCTAGCCAACTTAACTAAGCACTAGACCCACTGTAAACTTGGCAATGTCATCAATGGTGATCAGCTGAAGCCACCCATGTCACCCCAGTGTGGACAGCAGGCTAGAAGAACTAGCCGTGCCAACCTTGTCTGGGAGGTAGCCCATGCCTCACCGCCCCCTCTCGACCAGCCCTGCCTCGAAGACATCGACCAGAGCACCCAGGAAAGCCGCGCCCGTGCCTCTGTCAACCATGCGGAGCGTGCGCCAGAGCGCCACCCTCAACACACGCCCACAGACCGCGCGCCGCCCTCGCCGCGTGCATACACGATCAACACCGTCCCGAGACCGCCCGGACATCCCGTTCGCCGCCCCATGCCTCCACCGCTCTCCATCGAAGCCGCCTCTGCCGTGCGAGCATCACATGTTCGACGTTTACCACTTCTACAGCGCATTAAAGCCATAGAGCGCCGGAGACCACCGATCGATCGCCGCCGTCGGCCATGCCTCTGTGAAGCCATGTAACCGTCGCCACCGTCGCCCATTCCATTCGGTCTCGTCGTCGAGACTATAAATAGAGCCTCCCGCTCAAACTCTTCACACCATCTCCTCCCTCTCCTCACAGTCGTTCCACCCGTTCCCGAGCAAAGCGGCGGCGCATTGCGGTGGCGGACAGGGCCGCCTCTGGAGAAAGAAGGCGTCGTCGATTTCGTCCACCGGAGAAGCTGCCGGTACCGGGAAGTTCGCCATCGTCGACTTTATTCGTTCGCCGCGCCTCGCCGACCTTACTTTGAGCCCCGATGAGCCCCAGGCGACCCCACGCCGCGTTAGGTTTACTGTCTGCGGCGCGCCCGACATGGACGATGAGTAGCAGATTCGATTAGACTTAGATCATGCGAATGAGATTGCCCGTCTGGCCGTGTTTAAAAACCAGCGGCTGGTGGAACCCCTGTCGGCTGAGCCCCGTGCGGAGTGACCTTTGGGCAGCCGTTAACAGTTCCCGTGCAGCCCACTCGTTTGAATTTGGATTTTTCCGTTTTCATTCAAACACAGTTGTGTACCTAGTTTCAAAAATCAACCCATCTCGATTCAGTGAACAAAATTGAATGAAACCAATTTTGTTAGAAATATATTGAAATTCTTAATCCAAGACCGTTGGATTCAAATCATTGAATCTATAGATCAACCTTGGTAAACATAACAAGGCGAACCTTTCTGCATTCAAACATTTTCAAATTTAAACCATAATAGCTTTTGAGTTGATTCCAACTCTCAAAAATCACATTTGATCATACCTTCGAGAATATATAAAACATTTGGGTTTACTTACGGAAAAATTGTTCAAGTAATAAAATAATGCCACATAGGCATTTCTAGTCACTTATTTAAGTAAACTAAAAGGTTAAAACCTTATTAAATTATGACACCACTTTAAATCACATTCCCATGTACTGAAATATGTGGTGATGACATGTGTCAACATGATCCCATGTTTGGTTTGGAGAATATTAAATCTTAAGTAGTTTTTCAATGAGTAGAAATTAATTTTCTAAAATAAAAGAAATTAAACCAAGCTTTAATCTTGTAATGTTAGTGATGATGCTAGATCATCTATAGGACCCTTTGTGTGATGATTGAAAGTAGTTAAGTATTGTTTGGTGATTGTGTACCTCGTATTTGTTTATAGGCGCTAGTACCAAGGATCTGAGGAAGAAGGAGGATACTACGAAGAAGAAGCCGAGGAGAACTTCAACCATTGCTGCACAAGGCAAGCTAACACTTGCAATTTAGCAAGCTTATCTTGATATTGATGCAAGCCTAATACTACTAGTTGAATGTCCAAGCTAACACTTGCATAATACTATACCTATGCAAGCAAATACTTGCTTGTTACCATGCCCACTATATGCCTTAAGCATATATGATCATAACCACTTGATAAACTAATCCTAGTTTTACTTGCAAGCTTTATACTTTATTTTCTTTATCAAAGCTATTACTTAGAGTTTACCTAAGTGATTTGTAGATACTAGAAAGATAATTGAAGGTTGCATAAAGAGCGTAAAATTTGGCCTAAGCTATATAATCGTTATGTCATCCTAAGGCATGAGATTGAATTTAGTTCAAACTCCACTTGTTTACCACCCCTCATTAGTACTTACCCCCACTTGTAGATGCTAGTGCTAAGAATAAAACTTGATCAACTTAGATGGGAATACTTGGTGGAAAAATGGTTATGAAAACCTTGGAATGATGGATCATTCTATTGAAATGTTTTGGACATGTGTTTCCAAACACTAGATGATTTATAGTGATGAAAATGTTGAGGCATGAGCCTTAGCCCTTTATAAAACTGATGGTTGTCTGGATGCGATACCATTCCAATTTTACCGTCTGACCACAATACCGAATTGGGTAGGGCTTATTTGAAACTTATATACCTTAGTATTAGTTCCCTCGGCCAAAGTGCAGGCTGATGCTACCTTGTGGTGTCCACATGCGGTACCCAAGATGACGATTGGTCATGGTTGGGAGGCCAAACTCACGGAGAGGTGCTTATACTAGGTCGAAATGTAATTGAAAGGTTAGGATTGATTATCCATATCTGAGTATAGTGAATTCAAGATTTGTTCTGACGGATGTATCGAATATTGTCTTTGAAAGTGTACAATCTCTGCAGTGTCAAACTATTCTAATAACCCGTCCATGATTATGGACGATTAAGGTAGCCATCTTGTTCCCCGTCAGTTGTTTCAAAATATTTGGAGACTTTGACTTGACCACAATGAGTTGTGATATGAAATCTAAGTTCCACTTAGGTGTTATAAAACTTCAACTAGCATTCTTTGCTTCTAAACTTAGTAGATGTAAATCGGCTTTTTGCAAAACAACCCTAGAGCTTAGTGTCCTACTATAAAACCCCCTTCACTTGTTAGTATTGGTTTGCAGTACTTAAAGAGTACTCATGGCTTTGTCACAGCTATTCCCGTGGCAGGACTATGAAGAAAGTACGGAGGATGGACCCTAGGAAGGTTCACGACAACTAGGATCATCTCCCATCGTCGTACTGTGATCCCGAAGATGGAGCTTAAGTCTATGCTACCTTTATTATTATGTATTTCCATTGCTTGAGTTGTATTAAGAACTAGATCATGAGATCCTTATTTGTGTAAGACCTTATGTATGGTTTTGTAATGGATGATGTCTTGTGATATCAATTCTTTTATGTCTCACAAAAATGGTAATCACAGGATTACGATGCTTATGGCATAACGAGGCATGCAGGATTAAAAATCCGGGTGTTGACAAGTTGGTATCAGAGCCATCGACCATAGGAGACCCTAGTGAGGCCGGGCGTTTGGAATCAAAACTTAGTTTCAAAACCAAAGAAAGCAAATATTTACAAAAACTTATTCCCATTCTTATCACTTTGATTCTTTAATGAAAATTCATGTTCCTCAAAAACTCTTGCAAAATACATAAAATTTGACACACTTGATCACTCTACTAACACTCATCTTATATTCTTTTTAGATGGGCGTGAAGTACAACAAGTTTTACCGATTGGGAAATGGAGGAGACCTTATCTTTGAGAGGATTTGGACCAGCTTTGAACCACGGGCGTCCACACCCGAGTTCTTGAACTCAGCTCAATGATCAGGAGGAGAAGATGCATGGTGGATAATTGTTGCAAGTCTCAGGAAAGATTAGACCTCCTTCTTTGAGGAATTGGTTTACCTTAAGAACAAGCGGCTCGATGGACTTGCGAGGCCATGGGAAGCTCTTGCCCGTATGTGTGGGCGAGTATCAACGGATCAAAGGGTACCGCTTTGAGTTTGTCAAGGCGTGATGCTAATGGACAACCACTGGAAGCCCATACCACCAGTGAAGACTCGGTTGGACCACCTTAGCTTCATGATATACGATCGTCGGCGTGAGTTGGATAATTGCTTGACTACTCAACCACAAGTCATTATCAAGGCGAAGGATCGGACCATCGCCATGTTAGCAAAGGATGTAAGTCTCGCCGCCGTAATCATTTCGATAAGAAGGGCGCATCATTGCCGTCTTTACACGTATCTGCGTCTTTGGAGAACCATCCACGAGAGAGACATCGAGTTGGAAGAAAGGGAGAATGTCGGAGAGGATATTAAATGAGACCCCTACTCCTATCTCAGCGATGATGATGATTTTATGGAGGATCGGGCTATGGATTTCTTCACCGATGAAGGATTTGCTTCATCAATAGCGGCGATGATGATGAGGATGGCGACTACACCGACTCAGGAGTAGTAGCACTTGAGCACTAGCGTAGTGAGTAGTATTCGGTCCCACTGTATACGTAGTTTCGAATGGTTCCTAAAACCATCATTTACCTTGTGGTGTGTGTTTGTATCATGTGCTTGAATGAATGAAAAGCAAGTTGCTAGAAAATCTGAGTCAAACCTTAAAAACTTTCAAAATCCCAAAACCTTAGAAATTTCCTCTTTTCTCATGATCTATCTCAATCTTCGGATGCCACAGCGGAGGAAGTGGTTCATCCCGGACCCGATGTTGCGGATCACGCAAATGTTGGTTTTGACATGGCAATGAAAGAGCGAGCGTCAAGCCAACCTAGCCGCCCTTCAATAGATAGCTCAGCTGGCCCACAACAATCAAGGCCACGGAAATCGGGATAACCATAGATCTAAGCTCAAGAATTTCCGAACACCAACCCACCGTTTTCACTAAGTCGGAAGAGCCCTTGAAGCGGCGATGATTGGCTGCAAACCATGTAAAATAACCTGAAAGTCGGGGTGGAAGCCAACAAGAAAGTTACATTTGCCACCCATTATCTAGCGGAGATGCTGAGCATGGTGAAACGATGTTGATGCCATTTTAGGAGGAGGATGATGACACAGGAGAATTCAAAGTCAAGTTCAAGTAGAACCCATGTGCCACCAGGTTTGATCAAGAGGATGAGAGATGAGTTAAGAGGCTGAGACAAGGAAGGATGGCCAGTAGTGGAATCTGTGACAAATTTTGTCATTAGCTAGGTATGCCCGGATGAGATCGACACGAAGCCAAGAAGAAAGAAAGATTCACAGATAGTGCATGATGAGAATGCAGACAATGTTAATCAATATCCTTTGATGATATTGAAGCCCTTATCGACTCTGCCATCCGGATGGAAGGAAAGATCAACCAAGCCAATGAGAACATAGCGTCGCATGATGCATCAACCGGGAACCAGTAGACCCCAAAGTATAAGCCTAACCCATCTCGGTTTGCCCGAGAACCAGCGGACCCCGATGAACCGTCAGGCCTATCAAGTGAAACCCAAGGCCGGAGGAAATCACAACAACCCGGCAACTCTAAAATTTCAACCGTGCCCCACCTAAGTTCAACAACAACAATGCTACCACCAACACCAACACTGCCCGAGGGGAAGCAATGTTGTACAATTCTGACAAATGACAAATGTAAGTGACTTATTATGACTATAAATCAGGGTCACACCTCCAGGTGACCGGCCCAGAAGAATATTCAGCCCCAATGCAAATACTTATTTCAATGACATCGTGTTCAACCAAGAAGGTTTGCCCGAAATTCACTCCAGCGGCGTCTTTTTCTCATGCATCTTTGAAGAAGCTTCAAGCGCCCGGACATCGTCTTGGGTATGTTTCTATTAAATTGCAAAGTATTGTTTGATTACAGTGCATCGCATTCATTTGTCTTAGAAGAAATTTTCACACTAGTAGATTCAACCAACAAAGCTGAGCATGTTATGATCGTCCAAATTCGGTTCAACCACCAAGGCTAAACAAATTTGCAAAGCCGTCCCTATCGAATCCATGGCATAGATTTTATGCTAACTTGATAGTACTAAGACTAAAGGTTTGGAAGTAGTACTAGGAATGGATAACATAAAGGATTGATTGGTACTTGTGCCAAAGCCATAACCATGACCGATGCAGACGGAATATCGATCGAGCATATATCGAAACCTTACCTCGTTAATTCAAGTGCAACAAAGTATATCCCAACCTACCATTGACCAAGTCCGGATAGTACATGAATACCCGATGTATTTCCAGATGTGTTGCCCGGTATGCCCCGGATCGGGATGTCCAGGTTTATCGTGAACTAATCCCGAACAGGAGCCATAGCCGAGAGACCATATAGTATGAACCGTCGAACTAGCGAGGCCGAAGAAACAGCTGGATGCCATGCTGAGAAATTGGATTGATTCAACCAGAAATCGTCACCGGAGATCACACATTACATTTGTGGACAAGAAGATGGAGGTAACCGTTTGTGCGGATTACGGAAGTTAAATGATGTCACCATCAAAACAAGTACCCTTGCCCAAGATGAAGATTTGTTTGATCGGTTGACCAGGGTGCCAAAGTGTTTTCTAAGATTGATCTTAGAAACGGGCTATCATCAACTCAAGATTAAATGCGGAGGATATTCCAAAGACTTCCTTTACCACCAGATATGGATTATACGAGTATACCGTTATGTCTTTTGGATTAACCAATGCCCCCGCTTATTTCATGAATCTCATGAATAAGATTTTTCTGGACTTCCTGGATAAGTTTATCGTTGTTTTCATTGATGACATTCTGATTTATTCCAAATGGGAAGAAGAACATGAGCTACACCTAAGGACCATTCTTGGAACCCTTAGAGGCATCAATTTGTATACCAAGTTGCAAATGTGAATTCTCGTTACGGGTAGGATTCCTCGGTCACATTGTATCAGCGGAGGAATTGCGTTGATCCTGCAAAGTGAAAGATGTCGAAGATTGGCAAGCTAACCACTCAAACCCAAGTTCGGTGCATTTCTCGGATTGGCGGTATACTACATAAGTTCGCTGAAAAGTTCAGTATCGCGGACCCATGACCAATTGCTAAAGAAGGACAAAGTTTGAATGGGCCGACAAATGTGAGCGAGTTTCAAGAACTCAGAGGAATTGATTTCAGCCCCAATCTTAATCATGCGGATATCTTGAAGCC